>VWZK01019879.1:391874-403426 GCA_013396935.1 Baryphthengus martii | reverse complement strand
TTTTTTTTTTTTTCATTTAATTGCGGCCTTTTGCAGATGGGGGCTGCGGAGTGTGTGCTTCATTCAAATGAGGTTTGCTTTTTGGTTTCCAGGCACGTTTCTAAAAGTCCGATCTGAGTCAGGCAAGGATTAGTTTGACAGGGAAGTGATCAGATTAAAATCCGTGCATGAGCTCGGCCTCCTCGCTCCTTCCCTTTAAAGCTCTCCTCCTTCTCTGTCTTACCCACTACTTTCCTCCCAGGAAAAAGGCAACTTCTGAGCTGCAGTGAGCGATTTAGGGTGGGAAATAGGGTGGGCTTTGCCTGAATTTGGGCAGAATTCCAGGGAATATTCATCTTCTTGGGGCAATAGGAAAATCATTTTCCCTTAGCTAGCATTTTGCTGTTGGTAGGGTCAATAAAGCTGCGTTTAGAATGAAAATGAGTGGGGTTTTTCTCATATTTTTAAAATGGCCTTTTGAAAAGGCAAGCGTTGGTGCTGATGGGAGAAGGGGAACAGGTACCACCATAGGTCTGGGTATCTGAGGGATGTGCACAAGGGCCAAGGTGAGACCTGTACACCTCCAAATGGTGTGGGGCAGAAGAGATGTTGAGAGATGTGTCCTCCTCAGAGTCTCCAGGATCTTACTCTGTTTTAATAGGATGACCTTGTCCCCAAACGGTGTCTGTGGCCTTTGAAATGCTTTAAAAGTGATCATGCTTAAATGCTTGTTCTCAATGAGGATGAGTGCCAAAGGAGTGAAAGTGTTTCGTTTGTTTTTATTCCTCCTCTTTAAGACAAGTAGACAGTGCTTGCAGCAATTGCACAGGATGAAACCCAGACTCCCTCCCACCTCCTTGTTATCGGGGTGTAAGTTAACGCGTCTCACTGAATGCTGGCTATTGCTGCTGCGGCAGCTCAGCGGTGCAGGGGAAATTCAGGGTAAAGCCACAGGCTCGGGCTAACGCTTCACGTGGGTGTTTAAGCCCCCCACTCAAGGCTTTGGAACTTGAGGGGAAGGAGAGGAGGCTATGTTCCTCTTCTTCGCCCAATGGCAGGATTGAGATTTGTCCCTGGGGTAAGAGGTGTGGGTTTTGCTTCCAGAGTTTCAGCTAGGAGGAGTGTTACTGAAGGCAGGTCAACTGAATAAGCATCTCAACTGCTGCACTGTTAATGCCACAACAAAACCCCTATACTTCTTTTCTGTCAGACATATTTATAAGGCACTTCAGCATTTTGGGTGGCACTGGTTTTGGAAGTGTGCTCCACAGCAAATCCCACAGCAATAGGAAAGGCCCAAGGATCTGATTGAGCTGCTGATGGGGCTGGAGAGGGATTAGACACCACCAAGGCTTTCAGCTTGGTTGGAACAAGGTTGGAGTCCCTAGGAACATGCACAGGCAGAGCTGTAGGATGGCTTCTAGTGAAATTGGAGGTGGAACATTCATGGAACAGCAGTATCTTGGCAGAGGAGAGTTGCAGTCTGGGCTCACAGAGATACACAGGCCCCTTAAGAAGTACTAAAAGCCTGTTTCCATAATGGAGGAGAAGTAAGAAAAGTATATTAATGTGAGAAAAGTTTTAAAAACTATTTAACAGTGCAGAGAGACAAACCTACTAGTTTATCATTTTTGGTTCTGTCACAAATCTATATTTTATTTTTCCTGTGTGGTTTGTTTTGTTAGAGCAAGCTGCTGATGTTTTCTTGCAGACTTCGGAGCAGATTAGCTAACTGCTTTGCCTGAGTTCTCTTTAGTTTTGTGGGCTAATTGAAACCAGCCTGCAAATGCTGACCCAGGTGCTGTGCATTGCTGGCATAGACACCTGGAACCGAGGCTGCAGGAGGTGCTCCGGAGCAACGCTTGACTCTTGGGTAGCACCAAATGTTTGTTTTTATAGGTATATGTGCACAATAACATTTCAAACTTTGGGGTTTTGAATGGTCTGTCTGTTGGGAGTTTTTGGAGTTTAAGAAAAATACCCATTGAAAAAATCATCATCCACTATGATTTGATTGTGCCCTAAGAGAGAACCTGCAGGCTTCAGCTTTGGGACTTGTGGGTGCAAAGGTATGAAGATACACCTTTGCCTACCAGGTAAGACTCTGAACTGGGGTGTGTGTCTATGCAGTTTGGGTTTTGCCTCCTTCGCTCCTGGGGAATCACAGTTCTGAATTGAATTATCAGTTAAAAATGAGCCATTGCATTATACTGGATACTAGGGCTTAATAACTCATTGTGAATGTGGTCTAATGTGGAAACAGCCATTCCCGTTGGGATAACTAGCAAAAATAAAAGGAAAAAAAAAAGAGTATACAAAGATTTAACTCTAGTATGCCATAAATCTTTAGTCATTATTTCTCTCCCCTTCTCTCTCCTTTTAAAATTTGTGTCAGACGGGGCAAATCCCATATATTCTGGATTTTTAAGTTAAGTTTGTTCCTCTAAGAATTCAAGAACATTTATTTGTTTAAAGGCTGGCCAGTAAAAAGGCCTCAGGTCTAATCCCCTTTCTGCTACACACCAGTGAAACTTAGGAACTCTTTGACTATTGACTTTTTCATGTGGAAACTGATATGCTGAAAGTGAAAAGAAACGATTTCTTGGAGGGGGGAAGAAAAACCTCTGTGAAACTCTGTTTTGAAGAAGTCGTCGTCCTTGGCCTGTGGAGTAGCAGCAGAAGCAAAGGCTTTTTGATCCTCAGATTTGTAAACTTGTAGACATAATAATGCCATTTCTCTAGTGTTAGCAGGTGTCCTGTCTGGAAGTTGCTGCCTCAGCCTCCAGCAGAGCTGGGAATTAGAAAATTGTCTGTCTTTCCTGAACCGTGAAGTGCTGCTCTTAAATAAAGGCCAGGTCAGATGTTAAAGGGACATTCTTGTCTCCTGAAGCCGAAATAATCTACAGTCACGTCGAGAAATGAAGGCGTCCTCCTCCCAAAATGGTCAATCTCTTTATCTCCCATTATAGTCAGCAGGGTCAAGAAAAATCCCCTTCCGTGCTGACATTTTGGAATATTTACCCTCAGTCTGTAATTATCCTGGTTCTCTAAGACTGAATTTCAGGGAAATATGATAATTGGGAAAGCTTTATTCTCTTCCTTTTTTTTTTTTTTTTCCTCCCCCCTATTGTCCTTCCTCTGACAGAATAGTTCAGTGGACACAGATCAAACTTAAAATATAAATTCTGTATTTTCTCCCTGCCTGTTAATAGCTCTCAAATGAAATTAGGATTTAAAAAAAAAATATTTAATATAGTTAAAGAGAATTTTTGCACCAAGTCCTCAAAATTCTGCAGACAGGCACAAAACCAAAACCAAGAAGGACATCTTTTAATTTGCAGCTAATTCCCTCTGGTAAGGTGTCTTTTTGAGTTGTGTTTTATGGGTGTTTTCTAATTATTATGGAAATTATCCCCAAATCTCCTGCTGTATCAATCCCCCTACAGAGGTGTTTTGTTCGGAGCTGTGCTGTCCTGCACACCCAACAGCAAATGCAATAGCTGCTTTCATTTTATTTCTTCTACAGAAAGGCTGTGCCCGGCCATTTCTTGGAGAAGAACCTCAGCACAGGAGCTGCGCTGGCATAGGGAAGGGGTGTGAGGAGATGGGGTTGGAAGAAATGGGGATCCTCCTAACGGTTGTGGGGTGTCCCCCTTCACTCCCTACTGCCCCGGGTGCTGGAGAGGGAATGTGAAAATTGGCAGGTAGACTTTGCATTGGGGAGGTGCCTTTTGCCATCCCAGCTCAAATTAAACACATGTTCCCCCCATGCTGCCAAAGCCCAATAACACCCAGTAACTCGCCACACTGCCAGGCTCCTTCCCTACATGACACAGGACAGCAATTCCGCCTGGCCAGAGTCTGGGAGTGCGGAGGTGGATTTCATGTACAACCACACCTTTTCCAGCAGCTCTCCAGGCAGAAAACCTGGTTGTAGCAGCTCCAAAATGTTTGGTCTTGGAACAAAAGGTCAACTTCCTCCTTTGAAGGGATACACATCTGGACTCCCTTGGTTAGCGGGACAAGAAACAGGTTTGGCCTAATGAGATGCAGAAGAAAATGGAGAACCAGGTGCTGGTATTCCTAGTCCTGTTTACTCATCTGGGTGAAAGAAAAAAATGGAAAAAAAACCCAACTCAAAGCTTTTGGGACCATCATCCAGTGAATTTGCCCCAGCAAAACTGAAGCTATGTTAACTAGAGCCATATTTGAAGGCATCTTGCATGAAGGTCCTACAAAAAGCAGGCTTTGCTAAACCAACTATCCTTAGATGTAGGGAAACAACATAATTTGTGTCCCCATTGTTTTCCAGAGTAAATTATTGTAGACCTCAGGTCCCAGCATGTCTCAGGCTGCTTAATGTGACTCAAACAGGGACTTTTCCTCAGTATTTTCTTGTAAAAAGAAATGGTGGTGGTGTGTTCTTGGGGGATGGCAGTTTTGATTTCATCTGTTTGGTATTAAGGTGACTGGTTTGCATGTGTATTGACACCGGCCCTCGCAGAGAGCGGAGTGCGAGAGGAGCTCCATGCTCGTGTCCCCTTAATCCAACATCACTCGAAAATGATCCCAATGAAGGCATCTTCCAGCCCTGAAAGATTTTTCTCCTTCCCCCCGACCCTGGAGCCAGGCACAGTGGTGATTTTCTAGGCTTGCTGTGGTGGCAAGGGTGGTGGAGACCATGGTCTGGGGTCGAGGTGCTGTGCCTGCAGGGGTTGGGGAGGCTGTCCTGTCTCCCCCCTCATGGAGATTCAGCAGAGTGAGGATGGGACCGACAGGTGATATGCAAGGGAAGAAGATGTGGCAAGGTGAAAAGCTCAGGCAGTGATTTCTGATAGTATAGGGGCTTGAAAAACAAAATTGAGTGTTTTATAGATTCCTGTTGTAGGTTACGTCCAAGAAATAGTCTGGTGTGTCTGATACTCCAGCAGGCGAGGATGAGGGAAGACGGAGCCTTGGCTCTGCCCCCTTGTGTCTGTGTATGATGATAAAATCTTTTAATTAAATGATCGCGTTGAGCGCACAGAGTGAACGGTACTTGCTTAATGAGCAGTTGCTCAGTTTTGTTTTTCTTGCAGTTCAATGGACAGTGCTATGTTTTATTAACTGTGCGCTATTCAAGCCCTGCTCAAAGACACTATTAATTTCCCTGCAGGATTTATACGGTGTTGCTCACAGAAGTATGTGAGCATTTTCCAAATGTTAATGGGTTAAAATATAAATGATGAGTGTTATTATCCCTGTTGAATAATGGAGAGCCAACATAAAAAGAGATAGGAGCTAATAACTAATTCGGAGTGCTGGTCCAAGGTACTCCACAGCTATCCTCTTCCAAGCCCTGGACTTCGTCTGGCTGAAAACACGTGCAAAGCTTGGTGCTGAGTGACCCTGACTGCAGCTGTGGATGCTTAGTGCCATCACAAGTTGGACTGAAGCATCTCCTATCAGGTGGCCAACAAAGGTGGGTGCAACTAGTGGCTGCTCATGAAAACTTCAAGCACTTTGCCCAAAGAGCATGAAGGCTGGACAGGTCAGGAGGACCCTTCTGTCCTCCAAAAAATAAAAACCTGCATCCAGCTGGATTAAGCACGAAAGTGTCCCGCAGACTCTTGCTTTACTTTTTCAGCTTCTCTGGCAGGGGTTTACAGCAATCTCCCTCTGCTGCACAACCCAGATTTGTTCTGCAAAGGGAAGCACTGTGTGAAGTGGGTAGCATGTGTCCTGGGGGAAGAAAAAAGGTGAATGCCTGCGAAAATGCATCACCAGCAAGATCCTTTGGGCTGACATCATACAGATAGCTCAGGCACTTCTGAAACTTGAAGGTTTTCTTCTCAATTCTCATCCAGTGTGTCATACAGGGATAGTGTGTGTGTGAGAGAGAGCGAGTGTGCTACAGCAAAGCTGGTAGGGGAGACTGGAGTCATCCTTGGGGTGATGTACAACCTAGTGACTCCTCAGCAGAACTGGGGCATTTCAGATGCCACATTGACCTGGGCCACAGGGATTAAAACCAGCAAATTATTGTTGGTACTCATCTATAGATGAGTTGAGAGGAAGGCCAGGATGTTACTGGATGAGTTTCATGGGTGTTTGCTGGCAGTGGAGGTGTGTTGGGGCCAGGCAGCCTCTGAAGGAAAACACAGACTATAAATATAAATGAATATACAATGCAGAATATAAATGTTGTGGCCTGTTCTCTTCCTTCCCTTGCATACACCAGCAGAGTTTGGTGCTCTCTGCCCAGCCTATTCCAGTGTACCCCAGCCTCTGCTGTGCTTCTGCTCCACCTCTGCCCTGTTACCCCATCCTAGGTGGTTTCTGGTGCTGCTACCCGATCCCTGCCTCCTGTTCCCTGTCCCTGCATCCCCATCTCCTATCCTATAGACTGGGACCCTGTGACACCACCGGTGCAGATGTGAGGCTACACAACCACCACTGGCCAGTGGTTTTCCTGGAGCAGAGGCTTGGCCATGTGGACTGGGGAAAGTTGTTCCAAAATGTAGTTTGTCCTGTGTTTAAAAGAGTTGGAGCTATGTTTTTTTTAATCTCTTAGCAGGTCCTGCTTCGGGGCTTTTATGTTCTGTACAGCTCATCTAATTGCATAACATCTTTCTTTCTCTCTTTTTTTCCCTAAAAACTATGACAACAAAAATTTCTTGAAAATATATGGCTAAAAATCCCCCTTGGTTTAACAAATAAAAAAGCAAAAAAGCCCATTAAGTTCTTTTAATTGGGAATTTCACCACTGACGTCAAAAAAGATTGTGTGATCTTTAGTAGTAGGTACTGTGTGACAGGAGAGGAGATACTTGATTCTCCTACTTCTGTGAGTCGGAATAACAGATATAAACCCACCCTTTCATCCTGCTAAAAGACTTTTGGTTTGTGTTTTGGCCTGCTTTGTTCCATAACTGCTTGTCAAGAAGAACCTTTCTGAGAGGGTACAGGCTAGTAGAGAGGGAGGCATTGGAAAACAATTGTGAGTTTGGTCTGTAGCAGTTAAGTCATAAGGTGGCTAAAAAAAAACAATAATCCAGCTCCCTGATAATTTTTTACTCCCTGATTAGTTATGTCATGTATATATGTGTGTGTGTTTGTGTACACACATGCACTCTTTCTCTTCCTGTTTATCTGCTTAAACAGTCAATTCACTCTCCTTCTCCATGTGCTCCTTCACATGGATCATCTCATGTTGCCATCCTACCAAGCAATCACAACTAGTTGGAAGTAAATTGGGCATTTAGTGAATTAATTTTATTTCCATACTTAAATCTAGGAAATTATTCTTTAAAAATGATAGGGTTTCCCCCTCCTATTATCTACATCTCCTGCTCATTACAGACAAATATTTGCTCAAGAAGTGGAAAGCTGCTTTTTGGTTTTTTTTTAAGTGATAATAGAACAAGGTTTGGCCCAGAAAGAAAAGTTGCAGCTAGGAAGGAGAATGATTCCCAGTGTCAACCATATGTTGCATTTATCTAACTGAAGTGACTTAATTACTGATAGATGTTGCCATGCTCCTAAAGATAGCTCCAACCCTTTTGCCAAGATTATTTGCTGATAATTGAATTTCTTAAAAAAAAAAAACCAAACAAAAAAGTCTGAACTACTTTCTCTCGCCAAGCTTTCCTTCTAGTTGTCCTGCAGTGCCCTTTCCTTTTAGGTACCCACCGCAGAATGTGCATAGAGAGATGCTCGTATGAAACAAATCTCTGGAGGTCCAGCCACGTTACTGCTCCCGTCTCAGTCTCTCTTGGGGCAGGGAAGGAATTGCAGTAGCCGTCCCCTACACATGCAGCTCTGCTCCTCAGGAGAGAGAGTGATGGTGATTTAGGGTAGATTATTCCTCTAATTGTGTATCTGGCTTCAGTCTGGAGATTAAGGTGGCTCAAACAACGATCTGACTTTTTATAGCTATAACAAGCAGCAAGTTTGGTCCTTCAAGATCCCAAATATTTTGAACGCTTTCCAAAAATATTCCTGCCCTCAAATCCAAAGCGGAATTTGGGATTTACCGCTAAGGGGTAGGTGGATTGGTGGTAACGGCCTCTCTCCGCTTCTGACTATGCATTCTCATGATAAAGGGCACTTTAAAGCCTCTCTGACAATGAATGAGTCCTAGTTAAATATTTCAAGAACTTCTTTACATGGTTTCCTCTGATGCATGTACTGTTGAGACATCTGTCTTCCGTACTAATAAAGTAGTCTAGATTTAAAATGAACTTCACTGGATAGCTTTGAAACTATAGGCACATATGGTTCATAATTAGCTGGATATCTCTTATAGTTAAATGATTTTTTTTTTTCTCTCTCTCTCTCTGTGTCGCCCATTCGCATCAATAATAGAAGCAAACAAAGTTCCAATTGTTCCCTGTTGCGGGACATTATGTGCCTGAATAAATGGATGTTGGCTGTGTCTACATGGATTTGCCATATGGCTACAAAGGCCTAAAGAATAGGGGCAGTGTGCTTTGTGCTGGGGCGAGGAGGGCCGGCCGGGATGGGTGGGGCAGGGCGCACGGGCGATGAGCGGGCAGGCGACAGCCGCACACCTTCCCGCACCCCTCAAGGCGAGCAGAGCCCAGGGGGGGTCACGGAATGCAGCTCTCCCTGTGGCCAGCTGGAAATCCACTGGCTCCTCTCGGTATCTGCCTAACAGCTGGAATTAGTTGCTTTAATAAAGAGCCCCGTGGCTAAAGTCTCCCTGGGGTGACAGCTTTCCTCCCGGGCCAGCCTGGGCACACCTTGGGGCAGGCGGTGGCTCCTCCAGCTGAGGTATTTGGGAGCTCAGAGTGGGGATCCTTCATTGCAGAAAGTCCTATTATTAGTTGGGAGCTGGGACAATGGAGGTCCCAAAGGCACCTGCTTTCATGAAAGCAAGAGAAAAGCCCATAAATCCTGGAGGATCCAGCTGCCTCACTCCGGGTATTGTTGGCTTTCATAGGGAAAGGGAAAAGCTATTTTTTCTTTTCAACAAGGGGGGGGAAATCGTATTGAGTCAGCGGCCACTGATGCAGGCGCATAAAATAATCCTGTTCTGATTAAGCGATCATGGAGCTGGAGGTAATCAATGTTACTTTTACAGCCGGGAAGGTTTGGCGGCTGTGACGGGGGGCAGAAAAGAGCGCTGTGGGGGTCGGGGAAGATGATGCGGATAAACCCTGAGCCTCACTCACCCCGAGTCTTATTCTCTCAGCCCCCGCCCCCCCTCCAGGAAAGCGCATCACTGCAGAGCTCGAGGGCCAGGGAGCAGTGCCCTCATGTCCCCCCCCACTCGCTGGGTCCAGCACTCCAAAGAGATGGTATGGGTGGGGAATGAGGTCTGAAAGGGACAAATCCAGCCAGTCAGTCCCCACAGCTCTAGGACCCCTGTCCCCTTCCTGCCTCCTTACTCCCCATCTGCATTCTCTAGCACCCTAATCCTTGCACCACCTGCAGCCAGGACTAGAGCTGCTCTGTCCCCCTCCTCCTGGGCAGCATGGGGTTTGGAACCCTGAGGGGGGGTACTCTGATCCCTTCGGGCTGTTGTGCAGATTCCATGGCTTTAATCTGCTCCAGGGTTAAGGTGCCCCTTGCAAACCTGGGATGCATGGTTCTAACAGCACTGCCACCAAAGCATTAACGCCAAAATGCCGGGTGTTTTGTCTGTTGTTTTTCTTTTTTCTCCTCTTTCCTGGCGAGCTGGAATTGCTGTCTGATCTAGAATTGCTGCCTTTCCCAGCACTGTTGTGCCTTTGCCCTGTAAATCATTGCTGGGCTTGGGCAAGAAGTACCAGGNCCCGGAGCGACAACGGGGGGGGGTGGACACCCCCTCCTCTCGAAAGGCGCAGGGACACGCTCAGCCCCACCGCCCGAGCCGCGGCAGCGTCCTGGCCGCGCCCCCCGTCCTCCTCTCCCTCCCGCAGGCGTCTGCGCAGCGCACACCGAGCAACTTCGCACGGGTTTCCTGGCTTTTTAAAAATTTATTTATTGTTGTTGTAGTTGTGGCGTTATTTGCAATGGCAGTGGTACGGACCGGCTCAGGAACCATCGAAACAGATTTGTCTTCAAGTAGAAGTCTAGAAAATATTCTGATTCAGAGCNGGGGGGTACTCTGATCCCTTCGGGCTGTTGTGCAGATTCCATGGCTTTAATCTGCTCCAGGGTTAAGGTGCCCCTTGCAAACCTGGGATGCATGGTTCTAACAGCACTGCCACCAAGTCATTAACGCCAAAATGCCGGGTGTTTTGTCTGTTGTTTTTCTTTTTTCTCCTCTTTCCTGGCGAGCTGGAATTGCTGTCTGATCTAGAATTGCTGCCTTTCCCAGCACTGTTGTGCCTTTGCCCTGTAAATCATTGCTGGGCTTGGGCAAGAAGTACCAGGAAGTGTTTCCTGCAGCAGCCGCAGCTTCGAGCTCCAGGTCGGTTTGACGCCGCAAGGCTGGGGCTTTGTACACAGCCCAAGGCAGAGGCGTCCCCCTAGCGCTCAGTNGTACGGACCGGCTCAGGAACCATCGAAACAGATTTGTCTTCAAGTAGAAGTCTAGAAAATATTCTGATTCAGAGCTACATCTTGCAAATGAAAAAAAAAAAATCCCACTATAAAAATAAATTTACATTTTGTAAATAACAAAAGCAAATATAGTGCCCTTTGGCTTAACCAAAAGAAAAAAAAGACTATTGGATGTCAAAGTTATCCACATTTCTGACATAAATAGAAAATATAAGTTAGTATAACTCTTAAAAAAAGTTTTGTACAAATATACATTTGCCTTTTTCATTTTTATCCTTTTTCCTTTTTTTTTTCCTTGCACTGAGAGCTCAGCAGAGATTAAACATTTCATATAAATGACTTTTAAAGCTTTACACTTCTGGCCAGTGTACTCACATTAGGCATTAATACATTTCTATACAAAACGTCATACATTGCACAGTCCCCAAGGCAGAGGCGTCCCCCTAGCGCTCAGTCCCGAGGGCGCTGTGTGGGGTGTGGGTTGCACACTGCTCGTGTTCTCCCAGTGGAGACACAGCCGTCCCAANGGGGGGGGGGGGGGGGGGAAAGGTGTGCGGGGAAGGGTTAAAACGAAATAATCATAAAGTGTACTGAAAGGCCAAATTCAGGGTGTGAGACCCCCACTCCCCTTTGGTTAAATCCAGCAGGACTCAGAATCACTAGCTCTTAAGGATAAAAACACCTCCTTACCCACCCTGAACCGCAGGGCGTGGAGGCGGACGGGTCAGCCCCGCGGCGGGGTTGCCTGGGGCCCCGGAGCGACAACGGGGGGGGGTGGACACCCCCTCCTCTCGAAAGGCGCAGGGACACGCTCAGCCCCACCGCCCGAGCCGCGGCAGCGTCCTGGCCGCGCCCCCCGTCCTCCTCTCCCTCCCGCAGGCGTCTGCGCAGCGCACACCGAGCAACTTCGCACGGGTTTCCTGGCTTTTTAAAAATTTATTTATTGTTGTTGTAGTTGTGGCGTTATTTGCAATGGCAGTGGTACGGACCGGCTCAGGAACCATCGAAACAGATTTGTCTTCAAGTAGAAGTCTAGAAAATATTCTGATTCAGAGCTACATCTTGCAAATGCAAAAAAAAAAA
>VWZK01019879.1:356144-390823 GCA_013396935.1 Baryphthengus martii | reverse complement strand
GTTGCCTTCTTCAGCGTCTGTCTGTGTGTGTTGTTATTTTTTTATATTATTATTATTTTATTTTTTTCCCTGAGGGCTGTCGCCAGGAGGTTTTTCTGCATCCGTGGGACGCGTGGGTTTGGGGCAGAGGGGAGGTGATGCGGGTGGAGGGAAACGGGATCGTTTCTGGCTCGGGGGATTTTTATAACGCTGCTGCAAGACAAAGCGAGACGCTTGCTNCACGATAGCTTACGGGGTTGGTTTTTTCTCCCCCTCCGTGTTGCCTTCTTCAGCGTCTGTCTGTGTGTGTTGTTATTTTTTTATATTATTATTATTTTATTTTTTTCCCTGAGGGCTGTCGCCAGGAGGTTTTTCTGCATCCGTGGGACGCGTGGGTTTGGGGCAGAGGGGAGGTGATGCGGGTGGAGGGAAACGGGATCGTTTCTGGCTCGGGGGATTTTTATAACGCTGCTGCAAGACAAAGCGAGATGCTTGCTGATTTCAAGACGGGCTGAAAGCTATTTTTAAAAACGGGGTTTCTCAGCTGCATGGAAGTAATAAGTTGCAGCTTACTGAATAGAAATACATGAAAACCGCAACATTTTCCTCTCCTAACTTTAAAACCCACATAATACGGGTTTGTTCGCTGCAGATGAACTAATCTTGCTATTGTGTTGCCAGGGATCAGTTGGCTTGTGCTCTACATTTTCTGCAGGTCACTGCAGTCCTTGTCTTTTGTTGTTTTGGGATGGAGGAGTATGAAAGGAGAGAGGGGGAGCATAATTGACGCAGTGCTAAAATTGGGCCCAGAACCTCATGGAAATTTTGATGCGCACCTCGGCGGCTTGTTACCACAGGGAGCTTTTCATCTGTGAACAAGGGAAAAGATGGACCTTTATCATTTTCTGTGCATTTGAGGGGAACCTGGCTCTTGCCTTTGGGAAACTCGAGCCCTTGGGCAAAGACAGCTTCAATGGTTTTGTTCCCTAGAGGGAGTAAAATTAATTGTAATTTCTAGAATGGTGCTGGATGTGCGGACTGCCCAGGTGCCAGCGTACTGCAGGGCTGGAGAGGTCACAGGTTTAGGCCCCTTAGGGCAATGGTCACCGCAGACAGGTGTCACCTTCAAGAACAGGGGTGATAGTCTTTCTACCCTTCCTTTCTCCCATCTGGGCCTAAAGAAGTCACCTTCCTCTGTGCAGTTTCCAGAGTCAGCCCATGTATGTGATGGAGCAGGGCTGCGCTTGCCATGCCAGTGAGGAGCCTGGGGCAGCCGGGACAGCTTCCACAGGCTTCCAGGTATCGCACCTTCAATGGTGCTCCCAAAGACCAGCCATGCCAGGAGAGACCAGCAGCACCCACAATTTTGGACCCGTTGACCTGAGGTTGGCACAGCTGGTTCAGAGAGGAAGTTGTGGGCTGGTTCACCACATGAGAAAGGTTATTCCATGCTCAGGCTGAGAGGCTATGGTGGGTTTCATCTCCTCATATCATTTGCTGATATCCATGGGGGCAGGTGGGCTGCTCAGAGGGAAAGGTCTGTAGCTTTGCAATTGAGAGAAGACGATGCAGTGAATGTCTTCAGGGTGCAGATGCCCACTTAGTTCCTGGGCAGGCATAGAGTCACACCTGGTAGAAGACTCTGCTGACCGATGGTACAGACAGACCACTCTGATTCACAAACAGTGGTAGCACAGGTATTTTAGGTTATGTGAAGGTGGGGTTTTTTTAAGGATACCTTAAAATGTCTCAAGAGATATTCTTTGTTTCCTGTGTGAGTTGGACCATGACCTACCCTGTGGCTACTTCAGGTAAATATTACCACACTCTTCTTCCCTTCCCAAAATGGCCCTTGAGGGTGGCCATGCAGAGGTCTCCTGGTCCAGAGGGTGTCATTCAGGGGGCAGGTCACAAGAAGGCTCTCCTGGTTCCTCATCACCAAAAGCACATCATCTTACAAAGCAGGAGGTGAGCATCAGTTATCAAGGGTTTCATCTAGAGAGAGAAGGGGTGGGTCCTGGGCCAAGCTGGGATGGTTGGGGAACATGTTGAACATGGGACAGTGTTCAGCTTGAACTTCTCTCAGCAGCCATCAGACACACAGCACAGGATGTAGGATGGGGTGGTTTTAGAAATAAATGTGTTATGCAGAGAAAATGCCTTGAGTTGCTTGAGAAGCCTGCTGAAAAACTGCCCTCTATTCAAGAGGCGAGCCAAATGGCCATGGCCAGGTCCCTGCAGACAGGAGCTCTTTGTGAGGAGTCCTCACAAACCTGCTGCCGTCCTCCCCCAGCACCGGGAGAGGCCAGCGGCTGCCTTTCCTGTTTTTTGCCTCCTCGGTTTCATACATTCCTGCGACGTGAGCCGAGCAAGCCAACTTCCTGGCTATTTGCAAGATGTAGGCGTGCCCTCTGCAAAATCCACACCATGGTCCCTCCAAACTGTTCTCAGAGGTTAGCCAATATTTATGCAGTGCTTCTAGGACGCTAGGAACTATGGTTTGAATGGGGAAGCGTTTTCAGGGGTTGTGTTTGAGGCCACTTCACCTTCCAGCTCACCTGGGAGGCAAAGCAGCTTGAGTTTGAGGTTACCAGTTGGATTTTTTTAGTTCATCTTCCTCNTTTTTTTTTTTTTTTTTTTTTTTTTTTTTTTTTTTTTTTTTTTTTTTTTTTTTTTTTTTTTTTTTTTTTTTTGGTGGCGTGTGTCCCATTATACACTTAGGTTTAAAGCTGGTGGTGATAGTGCTGGGGACTTTCCGCTCACAGTTGCCGGTTCGAGCGGTGTCTGTGCTTCTCTTCTGTGTGGAGACAGAGAGCATCCAGCCCATTTGAGGAGGAAATACCGTCTGCGCAGAGACATGGTTTTAATTTAGTGAATCCATGAACTCTAAGGCCAGAGGGGTATGTTATGATCCTCTAAACCAGCAGTTTGTCTAATACGAGCCACAAAATCTTACCCAAGAGCTCCCACCACCAAGCCCATTAACTTCTTTAGAAATTCCTACTCCAGAACACTGAGCGGAGTAATTACCGCTATGGTTAGAACAATGCCCCATAAGAATGAAACATTTTTGCTCAAAATATCTAAGTCATATCTACTTATGTCAGAAAAAAACAATGACTTGAACTAGCATGTATTCTTGCTGGCTGCTCTGTTTCCAAAGGGTGAGGGGAGGGAAAGTAAACTCCTTTCTGCCTTGTGCATCCTTGAAAAGGGGTTGTGACTGAAGGAGGTTTATTGAGTTTGACTCTTCCAGCTTGGAAAGAGTCCAGGTTTACCGTCAGAGCCAGGGCTGCCGCTGATGGTTTGCAGGTAGGGGAAGAGAGGTCCTTGCACTGTAAACTGAGCAAGGACATTTGATAAGAAGTTATGAAAGTAACAAAAGAGAGAGCCTGAGCATTGGCATTCTGATGGGGCTGGTTGATGCAGCGCTCCAGGTTAACTTCTTCAGAAGAGAGAGTCTGGTGTAACATTTGTATATGGAAGTGAACGAGTCCGCAAGGCATGGTACCACAGAGGAGCACTCCTCTGTCTTCTGGAGAGTCATGGGGTGAACTTCTGCAGGAATTGTCCTCAGCAGGCTGCCAGACAAGGCAGCCCATTTTTGGGCCCCTGAGGCTTGGAGGTTTGTGCTTTGCTCCCTTCTCATTTCCTTTAATACACCCTTATCATATATGATTCACAATATTTAACTCAGTATTCTTCAAATTCTGTGCGATCCACATGCGATTGCTTTGTTTCAGAACATGTTATATTCCATAATTGCTTTAGCAGAGACACAGGCCAATAAACATCAGTCCTTCATCTCCCATGCACTTCTCTTTTATTATGTGTGTGATCACAAGCAATTTGCAGTTTTGCATTTATACCAGTGGCAATTTTGCTTGGTACTTTGAAATCCTGCTTAAATAAACCAATTGCAATTACAGTTCAAGTGAGCGCAGAATGACCAAACTTCTCATCGAGGCTTTTTCATCAGCAAAGTGCCACTTTGAATTATTCAAGCTGGTGTACATTCAGAATTTTCCATTTCTTGACGTGGCCATAAGAAGTCTAGCTATCAGATTTGATAGCTAGGCAAAACCACACTACTTCAGGGCTTAAAATGGAAAAAGAGTATCTGAACAGAACTCTGAAAAAATTCTGGTAGTTATAATTCAATTTGTTGAGTTCTCAAAAATATGCAAAAGCCAACATTGCAGAAAAATGCTTTATTGCCTTTTTTTTTTTTTTTTTTCCCAATGGTCCTATGGGTCCTTGGTTGTTAAAAGGAGAGCTAGCCTTGCTGTCCAGCTGCTGTGCATCATTAGGGTAGCACAAAGATAGCAGTGAATGTAGCCTAATCTATTGATGGACCTGCCAGTGCACTGGGGGCCATCGCCTTCTCTCGTCACACTCTTCTGCTCTTTCTATCGTGTTGTTTTACTAGATGAAGTCCACTTGCCATCTGGCCTTTAGTGACTGATTGCAAGCCTGACTCATTTGTGGGATGCTCTCCACAGCATGCCAAGCCTTACCCATATTGTGCTGTTAACTTGGAAAGCAGACTGGGAATGGTGGGTATCAAGCAGCATTTATAGCTCGCAATATGTCGCCGTGGAGGTTGGCTGATTTTTGCTGACTGTGTAGTCATATTTGAGCAGCAGTTAAATGCTCCCATTTATTTATACTCCCTGCTCTTCTGCTGGCATAATTTCTGTGAAAGTCATGCCCTATGCGCACAGGTACCGTTTGTTGCCACTCTTTGTATCAAACAGGAGGTCTGCATTTTGCTAGTTTTGACATTCCCTTTGCCTTTCATCTCGTTCCATGATAATATTGGTTTTGGAGTAGCTTTTCATAGGTTATTTCTACTTTCTGTAGGGGGTGTGGTGGTGAAGGGGCCATTACACAGGTTTTTATTTTTGGTTTCATGTTTCTTAAGTAAACAGGTGTTTTTAATGCTGACAGTCTTGCACGAGTCTTGAAGGAAAGTGTTCATGGCCTGGACTGTTGCAGAGGAGAGGTGCCTGCTCCAAAATCAAACCCAGGAACAGCTGTAAATGCATCGGGAGTATCTTCAGCTGGATCCCAATGCACACCTAGAGGAAACAAAATATAAGAGTATGAAAGGAAAAAAACCAACAAAACAAAACACTAGAATATTCTTGAAATCTGTCCGTGAAATCGACAGGCTTGCCAGAAGTGGAGGGTGTCTGAAGAATCCTGATGGCAAAGACCTTTAAAACAGGTTCAAAGGAGAGTAAAGGAATCTGAGTCTTAATTGCTCCAGCCATGTTCTCTCGCCCCGCCCTGACCGCCTATTCCTGCCCGCTCCCGTGCTCGTGGGAGCCCTGAGGAGCCGAGCGAACTGCCCCAGGCGATCGGTGTGTGGCCCCCGCTCCCAATTCCCGCACGGTTCTGCCCCTCGTCACTCCCGCCGGGGGTCGGGCGGGGGATCTTGGGGCCGCTCATGCTGCCTCTCTGCCTGCCGGCTCCTGGCTGCTCAGTAAGGGCGAAGCCCGGGCTGCTCTCGGATTTGCCTGCCCGGCTCGGGAGGCGGACCGGAGGGCGGGGGGTGACGGCTGGTCCGCCGGCGGGATGTCCCCTATGCGCGGGGCAATGGTGCCCTCTAATGTCGGCTGGGCCCGGCAGAGGCAAGCGCTCGCCTCGGGCCCCTCGCTCGCCCCCATCCCGCCGCAGGGCTGGGTTTCAGCACGACTGCCCTCTCACCCTGGCTCCGCCGGTACATTTTGCAGCCCGTTGTCTTCCCACGGCTCGGAGGCTCCCGGGCTTGGTGGCGGATTCTGCCGAGGTGCAGCTCCTGGGCATGGCTGTGTTTGACCCGGGGACTTCGGATGTGTGGCAGGAACTCTTCGCTGGGCTGTACCCAGTTTCTTGCAGGTCACCAAGAGAGTTCAGGTTTGACAGGGAAAGCTGCTCTCCAACCCATCCGCCTCCAGACAGCCCCTTGAAGCTCAAGTGAGAGCAAGTTACTGAAACGTGCAGATTAAAAAAAATCTTCATGATGTGCACAGTACTTCTATAGTAATAAAACTATACTGTAGCTAAATTCATCATCCTCTAGATTTTTCAAGCTGCTCTGAGTCTATATGGTTCTTTGACAAGAACCTCTCCAGAGGAGAGCAACAAGGCTGGTGAAGGGACTGGAGGGAAAGTCTTATGAGGAGAGGCTGAGGGAGCTGGGCTTGTTTAGCCTGGAGAAGAGGAGACTCAGGGGAGACCTCATCACTGTCTACAACTACCTGAAAGGAGGTGGTAGGCAGGTGGGGGTCGGGCTCTTCTCCCAGGCAATTAGTGACAGGACAAGAGGGCATGTCCTGATGCTACGCCAGGGGAGGTTTAGGTTGGATATTAGGAAGTACTTCCTCATGGAAAGGGTCATTAGGCGCTGGAATGGACTGCCCAGGGAGGTGGTGGCGTCGCCATCTCTGGAGGTGTTTAAGGAAAGATTGGATGTGGCACTTAGTGACATGGTCTAGCTAGGTGTTGTCGTGTTGGGTCAGAGGCTGGACTTGATGATCTCGGAGGTCTATTCCAGCTTCAACAATTCTATGATTCTATGATTTATGATTGGAATAATATATTCATTTTATTCTGCAAAAAATTAGGGTTAAGGTGTAACTTGGCAATCACAGAATGGCTTGAGTTCGAAGGAACCTTAAAGGTATCTAGTTCCAACTTTGCCCTTAGTGAAGCCGTGTTGGCTGTCACCAGTCACATCTCTGTTTTCCATGTGTGCTTCTTGATCCAGTTTCCACACTGCTCCATGATCTTGCTGGGCACAGAGGTGAGACTGATCAGCCTGTAATTCCCTACATCTTCCTTTTTTATCATTTTTAAAAATGAGCATTTTATTTCCCTTTTTCCAGTGACTTGGGAACTTCACCGACTGCCACGACTTTGCAGATATGATGGATAATGGCTTAGCTCAATGGTAGCTCAAACTTTGGAAGTCTAAGAAAAGGAAATGCACTTGTAGAGGATGCAGACCTCGAGACACATACCTGGTTTCACGCAGGGCTGGAGTGCCTTGGGGAGCCCCGGGAGCTTTGTTTCCTCTACATCTTTCTGTGGCTGGTTCCCTTCCTGGGAGCAGGTGGCAAAGCGATACAGTGCTGTGGGATCTGGCTGTTCCTTTTCTCACTCCCCAGGTTGGATTCCCTCTTCTTATTTGCCTCTTCCTTGGGGCTTGCTCCCTCTTTTCCCTGTGATGGGGTGTTGAGATATCATACGATGATGGAGCATGATAAGATATTTTTTCCCCATTCCCCAGTCCCCTGGCTTCTTGTTTGTATACTTTAATTAATTTATCTTCTCACATACAGCTTTAAATGTGCTTTTAGGGTAGTAAGTTTCTGAAGACACAGCACTAAAATTTAATTTGCTCTTGATCTCGAAAAGCAGTTGATTTATAGTCTCCCTGCTAGGTTCATAGCATTAATTTTGCTGAAAGCTTTGCGTGTGGACCAAACATAACCCAGCAGTGGTGGACCTGCAAAGGGAGTGGTTCGATGAGCTCCCTTGGGTGAGTCTATCACATTTTACAGCAGTTTGTCTTTGCTAAGGCTGCCCTGCCCTCAACATGGTGTGTATTCCTATGCAGTGAATTGTACCTGGATCCAGCAGCACATTATAAACGCTTTTATGTCATGCAGAACAGTTAGTGCTGTGACTCACTGCTGAGAGCTCACCCTGTCTTATGTACAGCGCAGCATTTAAGTAATTGTATGGGCCACCCACAACCGCAGTCGGCACAAACGCCCACAAGCATTCAGCATCCCACAGATCCAAAGCAAACCCAGGTGCTCTATCCCCTCACAGAGCAGAGGAGGTGAAAGACCACAGGTAGCACTGACTCAGAGATTTTTTTAATGGTTTACATTACATCTGCTGACAAGTATTTCTTAATGAGCCTGTTTCTGAGTTATGGACAGACTCTGAAAGGACCTGCTACCTTGGGCCATGGTCAGAAATGTTGCTAAATACTCTGATTGCATGTGATTGTCATATCCTTTGGTAGATGGTGGAGGTCAGGAGAAAGCTGCTTTTTTTTCCTGTGCTGTGGCCAGGTTGAAAAATCATCGGGTCATTCCGTATGCATCAAAATTACCATTCCCAGCTGCACTGCCACTTCTTGAAGGAGCTATTGCCAAAATATGTTTTTAGGGCAGCAAGTTCCAGGTGCTCAACCTTCCATTTCAAGCAGGGTGAGTTTTGGACTGAGCAAGGACAGGAGAACCAAACATGAAGAGATGCACTTGTATCTGACTCTCAATCAAACTTTTAATTTCATAAAGGTGCAATTAAAGACATGCCCTGATGCTGTGCAGGATAGCGGGCATCTCCCTGTCCCCCAGCAAGTGTGCAGCCACATATGAGGGCGTTTCAAAATGACACGGTACATGTTCCTCTAGTGTGAACCATGAGCCACATTCTCAAATATAGTCATGACTGAATAAGCCTGTAACAAATCTTTTCCTAAGAGTAAAAGCAGAAAAAGAGCTGGATAAAAGACCTGAAGATTAAATCCTGGCAGCATGGAAATCAGAGGCAAAATTCCCTGTAAATTGAGGTCAGAGTTTCAGCCTAGAACCAAGTAATACAGATCTTACAGCTTTTCTCAAAGTAAAAATGAGTCAGATGGTCATCACTGGTGTTCAAAGGGAAAAAAAACCCAAACAACATGTTGAAGTCATTTAAGCTGAGAGTGACCAAGTAGTGGTGAGCTTGCTCTGGGAGGAAAAAAAAAAATCTATCTGGAGGTACTATGTTTGTGAAGTCTCATTGCTTTCTAAATCAAATGCACTTGCTTTGCAGATGGGAGAATGGCTTTTTTTTATAAACTGCCAGCATGCAAATTTAATCTAGAGCCTTCCCTTTTCATGCAGCACAACCTTTAAGCAAGATTTTCTGCTGGTTTGCCCCTGCAATCTCAGCAAGGTCCTTGGCCCCCTTCAGTCCCACAGCTTCCAAGGGTGCATCTGGCAGGATTCAAAGTGGCTGTTGCTACACCTGTGCAGATCTGGGTGAATTTGGCAATTTTTTTGACTATAACTACCAAAGATCAGGAGGAATATAACCCATCACTCCCCTGGCTGTGCTGGAAGATAAATAAAAGGAATAAATCCTTATTGTTTTGTCTTGCAGGTAACAAGGAGAAAGCCTGGGCAGAGCTGCTGAGTAAGTTGGTGGCAGTTTTAATAGGAGTGTCCAGGACCCAGTCAAGGTAGGAAGCCAGGGGAGTTTCTAGCACCCTCCCTGGGGCCGTTTTACAGAGGTAATGCTGTTGCTGTCTGGTAGGGCATTAGGAAGACGGGCTGGGGTAGGCCCCTTTTTCTAGCACTCCTTTTTTTCTGTTTCATGTATCCTGACTATTTGCAAAATGCTGAAGTCTAGTTGCTGCTTTGGCAGGACTGGTTCTCAACCAGTTCGGATTGAAAATTTGCAAGACTTGCTTGGTTTCTGGAAAAGCCAGATGATGGATCCTGGTTTTAGTGCATGAAGGCTTTGATGTAGGGAGTTGCGTGTTCCTGCAATGGAGCCAAACTCTTAACAGTGAAGTTTCAGCTGTATTTGAAGTGGGACTTTTTTGTATGATAAGTAGATTGACTGTAGGGAGGGGACATCTCCCCAGTCCTGAGCAGGTAAGGATTTGTCTGAGGCTGTAACACATACCCTCCTCTGTGCAGGGAAGCCATGTCCAGGATGTGCAGGTTTTTGTAGACATACGTTTTGCCCTTCTTTAACAGCTTTATGCAGAAACATGCATTAGCAGAAACACTGAATACACATCCATGATTTGTTTTTGCTGTGTGTGCCTTCATCAGAAGGCTAACCAACCGAGAGATTCTTGTTGCATTGTTTTGCTGGTGGTCTCCTGAATGCTCATGAGCTATAAATCAGGCAATTGTTTGATTCTGACATAGGAAAATGTTTTGGTAAATGCAGGAGGCTCGAGACTAGCTGAAAATGTCTGGGGCTCCCATTGTGTGCAGAATGTAATGTGTACAGAGGAAATCTGCAGCATTCCTACAGCAAACCACAACAAGAAGCTCCATACAGCCCCAATCAGCTACAATTCTCATATAAATTATAATGGCTTAAATGTTATTTAAATAATAAACAGCTTTTGCATTCCAGACATTCCTGCAATTCCAGAAGGTGGCTGTATAATACTGGCTGAATGAGATATTGCATATTGCAGGCTAAGTGTGAGGCTTTAGCTGTATGTATGATTACCCATTTTTGTCACGTCTAGCATATTTTTTGTCTATAAAACCTGGACTGCCAATGCACTGTGTGTATCTTGGAGCCCAGGGTGTCATCCGTTACCCAGCAGTGAGTTATCTGAAGGTTGGTCACGCCAACATGCCAGTAAGCTGAAGACACAACCACAGAGGCAGCAGAAACATCCATCGCTTCTGGGCCATCACCATCGCTTATTAGTGTGTGCAGCTTTGCCTGGACCCTCTCCAGCAGCCATTGGTACATGACCACTTCTTTAATCCTTGCCTTCATAGATGGCAGTGTCACACTTGCTTAAAACAGGTGTATTGAGCATTAGGAAGAATGGCAAGTCTGGGAAGATCATCCCTTACCCAGCAGAGAGCTCACCCAGCAGACCTGGACTTTCACTAATGGAACAGTCATTTTTTTGATGCCAATTCTTCAGTGTTCGGGCATAGTGGACCACTAGAGGCTGATGGCACTTGCTGCCTTTGATGTCTTCACTTGAAAGAGGTCATCATCATCTGTTCTCCAGGCAGCCCAGCAGCCTTTCTTCACCGCATGGCAGCAGGTCATTGAAACCTGAGTGCTCTCTATTTGCTCAGGAGGGATTTTGGGGCAGAGGTGGGCCACGGCCATGGTGGCACCTGGAGATGACTCCAGAGGTGGCACCTGGAGATGACTCCAGAGGTGATTGCTCTGGCTGAGCTGAAATCATCCTAAGCAAGGTGCCACTCAGTGTGAGCAGGCACGAGAGGCTCCTGCCCCGGCGAGGTCCTGCTGGAGCCGATGGGACTGAATGGGTATAAAGAAGTGAGCTTTTTATTCCTATTTGGTCATGTTATTCTTGGTGTAACTCTGCTGAATTCAGGCCACAGAATTTTTCCAAAACTCTTTTACAATTGACACAGCCTCTGCCCCAGCTGCGTATTTTGTTGTCAAATTCCAGCACTCAAAAATGTTCTCTTTTGGTTTATTTTTTCCAGAATACTAGAGAGGAGAAACTGCCTTGTGGTTAAACAACGGGACTGGTGTCCAAAGGATGATCGAGTCTGTCTCCAGCCTCTTCTACAGACTTCCTCTGTGATTTCAGGGAAATCCTTAAACTCCTCTGTCTGTTAGGGTCCCATCTGCAAGACAAGGAAGATCTAATTATTTTCCCTCATCTGAGTTTCAACCTCTTTTTGTCTTTGCAGAGCACTAAACAGGGCCTCAATATTAGCTGCAGCTTTGGGGCTTTACCATTAAAAATTTAATAATAACCAGCCATATTTCAGATGAAATGTGATTTGCAGTTTAATATACTAAGTAACAAAGACTTTACCAAAAGAATGAACAATAGCCTTTTCCATTTCACAAAGTAATCTGCCAGGCAGAATAAGCACACCAGCATTTTTATAAAAAGAAATTATAAATAATTGCTTTTAGCAATTTAATACACACATAGAAAGAGCCAAAAGAGTTCAGCAGCCACTGGGAATCTGATTTCATTGTTGATTTGGACTGTCTCTGTAGTTTTTATGAAAATCCCCAAAGACTGTGCTATTTTGTAAACTAAACATGGTGCTTTTTTTTTTGCTGGCCATGTGGACTCTTTTTCCATTCATTAGTGAGCTGCTTTTTTTTTGTGAACGCAATTAGACAAAGGAATAAATCAGTCAATGAACATGGGACAAAATTTTGGAAATAGTGGGCTGTCTATGCTCTTATTTGCTTAGCTGTATAAATCTTTCACCAGACTACAAATGAGACTGGTTCCCTCAGTGTCGAGCTTGGAGCAGGAAAGGGATCGGGCCAGATCCTATGGATTTGACAGCTCCCGCCGACCGTGGCTGGTGTTGAGCGGTTTCCCTCATTATGGCATTCCCACTATTCGGAAACTGCTTTGAGATAGTTCTTCCATTTTCTCTCTCGTATTAGAGAGCTTAAAAAACATCACCAGAGTGATAGCTCCCAGGGTAGTGTCTCTCTGTAAAGGGTTTTTATACCTCTCCTTTTCCAAATACCTGCACACCTTGCTGGTTTTGATGCAGTGGCCTTGTGATACTCTAGCAAGGAGAGGAAGGGTTATCTTTGCTGCTTCTTGAGCAGACAGATGAGCTATGCTCATAACTATTCATTTCACACCTCATGTCTTTCCTAGCACTCCTAGCACACAGCCCATAGAAATGCAGTTTCTCTTTGCAAGGAGAACTGGAAGCTTTGCTGGACCCAAGAGGCAGCAGGTCTCTCTCCAGCATTCCCAGCTAGTTGTAGCGCTTGCCCTAAGTGCATACCCACAAGAGCAAGGATTTGTGGCTGATTGCACTGGAGCAGGATTTAGTTCATGTCACAGGTTTTTGGCATAGCTGCCAGCTCGTGTTCGTAGAGGATTCAAGGTCTAAGATGCCCTTCATTGCTGGGCAGCACATCTGCACTTCCAACCCTCTTCAAGGCTGTTTTTAGGCTATAAAGCTTGTTTTGACCCTCTGCAGACAGTTGAATCCCACACAGGGTACCTCATGTTGCTACAGATCATATTAAGCTTCCCCTGTGAAAAAATGCAAGTTGAAAGAAGGATTTGGGGTTTGTTTTCCCACGATTCATCCCTTTTCAGCCAGCATTTTCAACTGCTGATATTGCTGAGGGTGGATTTCCCCTCCCCATGCAAATGCTGGCCTTGCTTCCCATTTCAAGTGATTTAAGAAAACATTCTGCCCGAGTAAAATAAAGAGTAAATTTTTATTTTTTTATTCAAAGTTGTTCTCAGGTTTCCCACAAATCATGAGGTAAATAGGCCTCAGGAAAGATATACCAGGGAAGACAACTATAAATACTCCAAAAATGTTGAGAGTAAGTAAGTATCAAGTCTTAATCATCACTAATGACCTAATCTGCAGTTTCATCACAAGACACTTAGTTCCTTGCTTGCTTTCACCATAGGCTCCCTGGAATACCTGTCTTTCTAAAGTTTATTTATCCTACCCAAAAAAATTCATTTCCTATTCATAACCTATTCCTCCCCAGCTTTTGAATTAATCTTTATTTTTTAAAGATGGTTTGTCAGTGACTGAGTGCTGCTACCTGTGGCACAGTCTATAACTGAGCCAGAAGAAGCCTTTAGATAAAAATGTAATGCCAGCCTGTGCCATCTGTCACTAATGGTGCATTATTGCTGCAGCTATAGATGAACTGGCCCCTAGCTGGATGGCTACAAATGTGACATTCAGCAGGGTATAGCTGGGAGTGGAATTAATCTCCATCATGTTTGGAGAATACCAATTATCCATGTGTCCCTGGGGCCAGGGCAGCATGGACATGGTTTTGTTAATGGCTTGTAAAGGTGTCTTAGAACTACTACCTTCTCCCCTTTGTCCTGTCCATGCCAAAGTGCAGGAATAGAGAGGTAAATGATGCTGCCCAAAGAGACTATTGCTAGAACACGATCATTGAGTCAGGCCCAGGGTACTTTCTTACTTGCAGCCTCATCTGGGATGCTAAGAGCAGGCCTGGGCACTGAGCCATCAAGAGGCATCCAGTGATGTACGGGAACTGAGACAGATGATAATAACTGATTCTTCAGGGTGACCTCCGCATCAGGTACCAAGTTTAGGTCTCTGCTTTTCAGAACAGTGTCTTCTGCCTCAGAGGCTGAAAATTAAACTCTTTTTTTTTTCCTCTCACTCTATTCGCCTAGCCAATGCCAGGACAAAGAAGCTCTATCTGAGTGAGAGGATGTGGCTGTTTAGCTGTCAGCACTGCACACCCTGGGCAAGGCAGGGCTCCTATCTGGTGGAGAGTGGCTGCATCTGCAAGTCATTGCTTCCCTCAGTCGCCTTGCTGGGATCTGTTTCCAGTTGCTGCTGAGACAAACTCATCAGTTAAAATATTGACGCTTTTCAAGTCCAAGTCAGCAACAGTTCCTGTAAGCAGAGTTTTAAACATTGCATTTGCATGAGCTGCTTTTTCGGTTGTCTCAAAACCTCCATAAACAGAGTTCTGTCATTAATTTTACTCTTCTATTCAATGCTGCTAATTTGTTCACTGTGCCTGTCCAGTGCAAACCGGGGAGTGATGATGTTGGTGCTGTGCTGCAGGACATTCAAAGTGCAGGCAAATCCATTGTTCTGTGCTGAGATGAACCAAATGTTGAGCACTGATCCTTTGCTAAATTGGGATACATGCTGGATAATCTTCCTTCTTCGGTAAAAAGTACAACTTTTAGGGTGTTGTGAGTTGGGTCTCTGAGTGCTGGTATCACTGTAGCAAAGCCATTCTTTAAAGGTGTTTTTTTACTTGTACTCTGGCTGAATTTGCAAAAGGTTGTTTCTGTGAAGCCTCCAGCGATAAGATACCCGCCCCTGGTGAAACATTAGACCTTTGGTCTTACCCCTCCCTTGCCAGGAGGTAGAATATGTCATCCCTTGCCAAATGCCAGGGCTCCACGTTGACGTGTTGAATAAAAAGGTGTGCCCAGAGATCTTAAAGTTCCCTCTCCCTGGGCTTGGTTGGAAACCAGGGAGCCCTGACAACCACTCCAGATCCAATCCTGCAAACGTCTTTGTGTGTCCCTGTATTGCTGTGTCTGTGTCAGCTTTCATGGTGAGTCAAGCCTCCATTCCAAACAGAGGTGTTGATAAATTAGAGGGACTGGCTGATATGGTCAATGACAGAGCTCAGGCTGGAGGATCCGCATGAAACATGAGAGTTGCATCAACCAAAACCTTGGGGTTTTCAACAAGTTGAAAGTGGCAATGATTTGCCCCAAGGCTGGGGCAGAATATCCACCTGCATCAGTGCTGGCTGGGGACCGACTGGACATGTAATAACCCTAGTGTGAGTACCATGGGTGATGGAGCCAACCTCTGAGCCAGTGGTGCACACTCATCAGCACAAAGGCAGACCATATAATGGGTCATTTGAGGAGGTTCAGGGCCAGGACATGCAGGGAAGATGTTATTCCTCTTTGCTTAGTGCTGGTGAGGCTGACCCAGTATTTGACCTCCCAGTTCAAGAGGGTTGTGGAAAAACTAGATTGGACCCAGGGGAAGCCTACCAAGAATGTCAGGGGTCTAGAGTACCTCATCTTTGAAAGAGGTGGAGAGAATTGGGCTTGTTCAGCCTGGCAAAGACGAGGCTGGGGTGATCCAACAGCCACTGCTAGCTGCTTGAAGGGCAGCTCCAGAGCTGATGCAGCCAGACTCTTCTTGGTAGTGGCAGCTGATAACATGAGGAACAACAGCCACAAACCACAGCTTGAGAAATTCGTATTGGACATTACAAAAAAGGTATTTCCCAGCTACTCAGGGAGGGAGAAGATCTCTTTTCTTGGAGATTTTCAAAGCTTGTCTAGAAAAAGCCACGGCTGAGCTGACATGTTCAAGCAGGAGGGTGGATGAGATCTTCTGAGGTCCCTTCCTACCAAAAGTCTTGTGATTCTACATAAGCAGGGCACTGCTTTTTTTTTTCTCTTTAACATAAAGCTAATACTCAACCAGACTTCCAGGCTTCAACAAGTAAGAAAACAAACAAGTAAACCCCCAAGCAAACAGACAGGCAGGCCAACAAATAAAGCCCTAAGTAAACAACCAAGCAAACAAACAAAACGCTGAAAGGACAAAGAGTCTTGTTTATTTAATTCCCCAGTTTGCAGTCAGACTCATGATTTGTGTCAGTTTAATACCTTTTTTTTCCTCCCTCCCCAATGTTTTTGGCATTGGCTTTGATCTGTAGCCTGAGTGGAGTCACATGTGAGTATTTGCCAGCTCAGGCTCTCTATAAATTTGCAGCATCTGGAGAAGGAGGGAAAATGGCTCGGCTAGAGGTGGTGATGAGGATGAGAGAAGCTGTAACTACATATGAGATCTACTGCAAAAAACATGAAGACTTGGCTGTTCTGCTGTATACTTCACTGGCAAAATCCAAAAAAATAAAATCAAAGTGCCTTTCATACAGAATTAAACCAGTCATCTCTTCTGAGCCACCAGAGTGAAAGAAGTGAAACAGTTAAGGAGCCGAAGGGTATGTCACGTGCTCTTGTTTGGGGCAATGTCCACTTTCACCCTGCTGGGACTCTCAAGCTGGACTTTGTTGTGATGGTACTTGAAGCAATGAGCCCACCTGAGACAAAGGTGAAGAATAAGATCCGTGATTTGATGTGTGGTTACCTTTGAGCCTGCCTGGTAAGTCAGCAAAGGGGAGGGGAAAAAAAACGGAAGGAAACAAATCCCTGGTACGCTGACTTGGCACCTTTCACACCGTAAGCTTTGAACTGTACAAACAGCTTCTGCACCTTACCTTTGTGTCATCTTCCAGCCCATCAGCCTGCAGTAAGTTGTTCCATGAGCACTATGAACACAAAAGCTGGCTCTGGAGTTGGGGAAGAAGCCTCAGGAATAAGGAGCAAGACCCTGGGGGAGAATGGCTGCTTGGGAGAGGTCAAGCGAGGACAAGTGATCCTTGCTGCCTACCTGATTGCAGCCTTAGAGCTGACCTTTCTCTTCATGCAGATGGGAGTTATGCCCGTGAGTATGGTTTGTCCTGCTTTGTAGCATGTCTTGCCTTCAATACCAGCAGAGTCAGGATGGTTTCTAGCAGGAGAGAGGAAAGTGTATCCCTACTTAGCAGACAAGCTGTGACTGGGCGTGCCCAGGCAGTAAAAGCTAGTTTATTATTTGTACTGCAGTAGCACCTAGAGCTCTTTCCTGGCCTGATGGCCCTGGCTGAAGGTGATGTAGTAGTTTGTCTCCTTGCTTGCAGTGGGAGAGTAACCAAACGAGCAGGCGGAAGAAATCAGAGAGTTTCAGATTAGAGGTGGGTTTTTCTGAGGGCATTATAAACAAGCTCTAAGTGGCAGTCATTGCTTCTTGCTTATTGGACTCTTCTGTCTGTTTTCATAGAATCTCTTAGGTTGAAAAAGCCCCTTAAGATTGAGTGTAACTGTAAACCTAATACTGCCAAGGCTACCACTAAACTCTGTCTGTAAATGCCACATCTACAGGTCCTCTAAATAACTCCAGGGATTGTGACTCCACCACTTCTCTGGGCAGCCAGGGTTTGGCAGTTCGGCAACCCTTGCAGGGAAGTTCTCCCTCGTGTTGAATCCAAACCTCCCCTGGCACAACTTGAGGCTGTTTCCTCTTGTCCTACTACTTCTTCTTTGGGAGAAGAGAGTGATCCCCAGCTGGCTCAAACCTCCTTTCAGGGAGCTGCAGAGAGCAATAAGGTCTCCCCTGAGCCTCCTTTTCTCCAGGCTGAATAACCCCAGTTCCTTCAGCTGCTCCTAAGATTTATTCTCTAGACTCTTCCCCAGCTGCTTTGTCCTTTTCTGGACATACTCCAGCCTCTCAAATGCCCTTCTTAGAGGGGCCCAAAATTGAACCCAGGATTTGAAGTGTGGCCTCACCAGTGCCCAGTACAGGGGGACGATGCCTGCCCTAGTCCTGCTGGCCACATCAGTGCCGATACAAGCCAGAATGCTATTCGTCGTCTTGGCCACCTGGGCATGCTGCTGGCTTGTTTTCAAGCGGTTGTTGACTGACACCCTCAGGTCCTTTTACACCGGGCAGCTTTCCTGCTCTTAGGAGCTGCCGGATCTGATACGCCTGCCCACCCCTGTCTCTGGTGAGCCCATGCCTTCTCAGAGATCTTTCCACTAGTTCTGTGCTTTCAGAGGTGAATGCTTCCCTCCTTCTGGGACTAAACCAACCCTTGGTGCTCTGAGGCTGTAGGCTGAGAGTTTGTTCATGGGAGATTGGTGTAGTTGATCACTGCTCAGTTACAGGGGGTTTGGGGACCTGGATGCAGAGCATATACTGGTGAAGTGGACAAGACAGGGGCACATCCACACCTTCCGAGAGCTGAACTTGGTTGAGGGTTTTAAACAACTTGTAGCAGATGGCACAAAACAAAATCATGAATTGGAAATAGTTGTTCCTTGAGCGTACAATTGTTAAATAAATAAAAACCTCAGAGAACTGGGGCTATTCAAAAACTGCGGGTTTTTGCAAACTCGGGTTGTAGGTGCACCATCCAGTTTATAAGTAAATGCAATATTTTGACCATGTTGTGCTTGCACTGATTCCAGCTCACTTGATTAAACAACTCCAAGACTTTACCACAGTCATCTCCTGGGTGGTGCTTGGGCTGCTCTGGGTGCAGGGTCTGGAGACAGGAAGGCTGCTCAAAATCTACCTCACCCACCTTAGCAAGCAGCTGAATATGTTCAGTTCCGTTGGACTGCAAAGGTGAAATGTGCCAAATTGATGGGTTTGATTACATCACCCTGATTTCCATTAGTGGATGGTGTGGGACAGGGATTTTTACTCTTTTTTTAAGCAGCCTTTGAAGATTTCATCTGTAGATACAGGGAAGTGCTTGTTTGGAGATGTAGTCCTCTCTACACAGACTTTATTCTTTTTACTCTCTACACAGGTTTTTATTCTGAAGTATAGCATACTTCATTTACCCTGATTTGTTTGGTTTTCATTTTTATTTTGTTTCTCTTTTGTTTTTCTTTAGTACTTGGCAAAGAGCCTGGGTTTGGATTCAGTGGGGTTTGGCTACCTCCAGACAACTTTTGGTGTCCTCCAGCTCGTGGGAGGTCCCGTTTTTGGAAGGTGAGAACAATTCTCGTGACCATTTTCATAGCTGAGAAAGGCCAGACATTTTTATACTTTAATAAAAAACCACAACTAATCATTTAGTTCTGGCTCACGGTCCTGTTGAAATGTTTGAAGATTTCCTAAATGGGCAAGAGGAAAAAAAATACTATCATTAGAAATACTACGACGTAGAAGCAGCCTTTATATTAACTTAGTTACATTTTAATGATGCACATTTAAGCATAATAATGTACTGGGAAAAGGCTTAAATCATCAGAGTCCTCAAAGCCCAGGTCCTAATGACTTAATCCTGCAGAAGTTTTATAGCCATGTGTAACATTAGAAATGTCTTGTGTCCAGGAAACCTATTGATGTTAAGTGGCATATCTGAATGTCTGGTTGAGAATCTGATCGACACTCCCCATGGTCAATAAATGAGTGAGATGGTTGTGCAACTGCATCCACCTGGGTGCATCACACTTGTATTGACCTGCATGGTCCCAGTTCTGACAACCCGGTATCATTTCTGTATCAGGTTTGCAGATCAATTTGGTACCCGAGCAGCCTTAATTCTCTCCTGTGCATCTGGAAGTGCCTTCTTCCTGCTCACGTCTGTCTCCACCAACATCCCCCTCCTCTTCCTCTCCAGGCTGCCAGCAGTGTTCATGCATGGCCTACCAGGTAAGGTTGCTCAGGGCTTAGTGGTTTTCCAAATTGCTATCATTTTCAATTGCTATCTTCTTACGTTTCTGAAAGTCAGCAGGCTCAACAGCGTGAAGGAAGGCAGGAGGAAAATTTGATGGTCATCAGGGACAAAATGGTGACAATGTGAAGTAGCAGGTGTATTGGTTATTGGAAGCAGGTCTAGCAGCCAGTAGTCCCATGTCCATCCTCCCTCGTGATCCTGAGCAGATTGCTTGGACTTCACCCTCCAGGCATGGGTGACAATCACTTGCTGGCAGCAGTGCTGTCGCCAACTTCTCAGCTGCCTTCTTGAAACCAGGATATTTTTCCTTTCTCCTCGTAAAGTGAGCATATTGCTCAAAATGAAATGTCATTACAGAAACACCTTCCATTACCCACCAAGCTGTTCTGCTTTAGATGGCCTTTCCTAGATGTTTCTAGTAAAAACCACAACCTCTAGCTTCTCTAAGTCTGTGTAACTCATGCAAGTGGACTTGAGTTGACAGGCTGTTAAGCCTCTTCTTGCCACTTGTGAAGTGTTTTGTTTGAGTGGTTTTGTTTCCTGCAACCGACTGATACGCTGAATCAATTCCACGCAGCCGTGTGTGCCACCATTTGCCCTGGGGCTGCAAGGACCACTTTGCGGCAGGCACTGTTTCAGTAGCCTGAAAATTTGTATACCTGCTGCTCAGACCCTGTGGCAAGCTTCTTCTAAGGAATTTTATTATTATTTTCCTGCAGGTGCTCAAAAGGTTATTACAGACTTGACTACTTCTTCCCAACGTGCTGACGCTTTGGGGAAGCTAGGTCTTTGCTTTGGAATAGGCATCATTATTGGATCTGCTCTAGGAGGTGTCCTCTCCACCAAATTTGGGTGAGTGGGCCACTTGTTCAATGTTGACTTTGATAACCATTGAGGGAGCTGCTAAGATTTTCTTTGCTCGCCTCCCTCCCTCAGCTTTTGATGGTATTTTACTGCTGGTGGCAGCAGAGGATCATACCAGAACTCAAAGCTTTGCTTTCCAAACTGCTACAAAGACATACTCCTGCTGTTTTTAAGGAGACCTTGTTGAAAATCTCATTTTCTGTCTACTTAAATTGATTTAAGAACAAGTTGAAGTGAGAAATGGAGTCTGTTGGTCTCCTGGTTGCCTTCTCTTTGGAGCTTAGTGTGCTGAAAAGCAGCATGCACTGCAGAGTTCTCTTAAGGAACAGTGTTGTACTACTGAGAAATGTGAATCGGGAGGAGTGTGAAACTTATGTGGAAATCTGTGTGTTTGAGGGATGCTCAGAATTGAGCAAGGGGAGAGCAAGTTTGGGACAGCGTGAGGTAAAGAGTGAGGAGGTCTAGCTCTGTCACAGCAGGATGAAACACATGATTGTTGCTTTCCTGTTTGCTTTCCACAGCCTGGCACATCGCAGCAGGCTGCCACCTTCTCTCATGTGCTGCAATAGCAAAGAAATGCCTGGTTTTACTGAATTTGCCAGTCTGTGTTCATTATTAGTAAAGGAAGCTCAAAAGCTGTCATGTCAGAGAGCTCTGCAGGCAGGGATTGTGCCTGTGGCTGTAATCTTCCTGGACGATCCCCCAACATTTCTTTAGTGTGTGTATGTAAGTTCCTTTGAAATTCTGAGCACTAATTTTGTTACAGTTTTTTATTATGGCCACTTGCTTCTGCAAATTTGGGTTAGGATGGAAATAACATTTTTCAACCTTTGTGAGCATTAGAGATACTCTACAGCGTAGGGTAGAGGTTAAAGATCATCAGAGGCTAAAGCTCTGGCTTTTAGGAGTCAGGCTTGTCCTGTCGGGGATCACTGTGGCTGGCTGGTGTCAGTGCCCACATGTCATGGCCTGCCTGCCCGCCAGTGTTGCCTGCAGCTGCCTGCACTGGCACAGCTGCCCCGAGCTGCCTTACTGGCCTATGTCGCACCTCCCCTCATTTGTATAGCACCTCTAGCTCATTAAAAATCAATTTTCACGGACTTCAGGAAGCTGAATCAAATATCATTGATATTTATTTATTTATTTGTTACAGTCCTTGTCCTAGCCCCATAAGCACTGTGGGCTGTATATGGTGATACGTCACCTGGACACTTTGCAAAGGGCACACTCTGTTATGGTGTTAGGCATCTTGCATTGCTCTCAGAACCCTGTTGTGCATCCACATGTGTTCAGGTGCTACAGTGATGCTACTCTGTGCCTCAAGTCTTTATGAAGGTTACTTGAGTAGAAGACTTTAACGTTGCTGCCTAGAGGAGCAGCCCCTGGAAACTCTGTTTGCTGCTATATGTTGGCAGTATCGAGCCAAATTAATTACTGCAAACAATCTCAGGAGTTTTCTTCCTCTTCCTTGAAACCTTGAAAGGTTCCCCTTAATTCTTTTGCGGTTAGTGTCTGCTTTGTGCTGGCCAATTGACACAAGGCTGGCTAGAAGGATTTGGTTTGTAGTTGTTGCATGGTTACATAAAATGAAAACTGGGAATGTACATAATCACAGAATCATCATAGAGTGGTTTGGATTGGAAGGGACCTTAAAGTTCGTTTTGTTCCAGTCCCCCTGCCATGGGCAGGGCCACATTCCACTAGATGAGGTTGCTCAAATTACTTTAAAATCCTGAATTAGTTAATATTATTTCTATATCTTGATGGTTGAATGATGTTTTAATAAGTCTTAATCAAATACAGCGATCATATACCCTCTGTGTTAACTGTCTGAAAGTAGAGGTTACTTCAGTTCTCAGCTTAATCTTTAGTTATATGTCTATATTTAAACAACAACATTCAAGTAGATTATTATCTAGCAAAAATTTATGGGGATTCACTTTCCAGTGTGTGCGTCAGTTGCTGGCTTATAGAGAAATCAGCAGTGGGAGAGAATCTTCTGTTTCAGTTGATTAGTTAGAGACCGTTGAATGCAGTCCAGCTTTTGGATGTCAGGGCTTGGTGCTGTCAGACAACAGGATGCTTCCAAACTCCCCAGGTTGCTGCTTATTTTGAAAACTTCTGGCCCTTAGAGTTTGTGCCTGCAACATAACACCAAGAAAAGTGAATGTTGCTTGTAATTACGGGAAATTAGGCATCCAAAATTCCACACATCTTTTGATTTTCCCATCACAGGGGTTATTTCCCTCTCATCCGGTAGAGGGTAGCCCTGGCTCGCGGATCGTGCCTGCCTGCTGGAGCATCCCATCATAGTGGGGTTGGGGCTGCTCTTCTGTCCTGAAGCAGGGCTGGGAAAGCAGCCTGTCTGCCCGCAGCATTTTGTTTTCTCCCTGAGGGTCTGTGCATACACCTGGAAGGCTGGTAGAAATTCCCTTTAGCAAGAGAAAAACTTCAGCATGCTGGCAGGACTCTTCTGGCCACCCTGATGTGCAAGGGGTTGGTGTGATGTTACAAACAGCAGCTCCAGACTGAGAAAGCCACTCTGGGTGTTTGGGAGCACTTTTGCTGCAGCCAAATGACACCTTTGCTTGGCTTTTCTGCTAGATTTCTGTGCAAAGATTAAAGGAGCAACCTATCAATTTTTAGCGTTTTGATGGTGAGCAGATTAAGACGGCTCCATGCTACAAACAGCCCCCAGAGCAACCCCACCACCTCTGGCTGTGGCTGCAACTCTGACCAGGAGGGAAAGGAGTGGGTGTTGCATTATGGATGTATCCAGGACTCCTTGGCCCTGTTGCCATGTCCCACACATTGGCTGTCAATCATCCCTCTCTGTTTCCCACATTTGTCCAGGAAGGCTCCGGCTGTACTTGGAGCTGTGTAATCGCTTCTATTTTTTTTTTTTTCCGGAGAAGAATGACCCAATCTCTTCCTTTGAAAAGAAGCATTTCTGCTGTGTCATGGCAGAGCAAAGCTGTAGATTTCTGTCCATTCTGCATTCTTTGTTCTCCCTCACCACAAAGCTGGCCAGCATTCCCCGTCTGTTGTTGACATCATTATTCATATGTTAGCAGGGGTTTCTATACAAGAGAGGGGGTAGAAATCAGTCTCAGTTCCTCAGCTGATGTCATTTTGGTATTATTCCACTGTATAGTATTTCCCATTGATGTACTTGACCTAAAGAGTTGGTCTATTGTTGTTCTCATTGTTGGAATAATATTTGTCAACCCTTATTTATTAAGGAGGCCTTGGGGAAGTTGAATGGCTTGCTCTTGAGTTGCATAGGATTTTTTTGATGACAGATCCTGACCTCCGATCCTAAGCTGTAGCCACCAGCTCCAGCCCTTCCTCTTCCACTCTCTAAAGTACTACACTTCCCCATGTTTTCCAAAAGTTTGAAAAAACTGTAGCAAAAGAATTATGACTTTTATTCATACTTGGACAAATTTCATCTGTGGAATGTGCTTTTGCCTTTTGCAATTAAGAGCTGCTCACCAACTGGATTTGCCTTATCTAATGCAATTGCTGGAGACCTTCCTCTTAACATGTAGCCCCGTCCTCTCACCTCTGTATGAACAGAGCATATAGCTGCGAAGGACACACAGGGCGATGGTCAGGCAGATTTCCACTGCTTGAGGATGCAGTATAAGCTAATTTATTAAAATAAGCAGTTGTAATCTAACCATTTGGAAAGTGTTTTCATGTTTGTATGCTTGGTTTTTTTTTTTAATGGTGATTTCTGGTCATTGAACAGTTGCATCAGGATTACGAATTTGAAATACCTAGCTTGAAAATAACTCATGTAGTTCAGCTGAGGTCTCCAGGTTCTTGCAGAGTCTACAAACTCCACGACAACTCATCCACAAAGGATGACTGAGAAATGGAGCTCTGTTTACTCTCTGCAAATGTTCCTGCCTCCCTAAACACTGACTGCAAAGCTGTTAGGGGACCACAGCCTGCGGTTAAGTGTGTATCCCTGGAGAGAAGTGCGTTAGTGTTTGCAGTAGACTTCTGTGGCAGTGCTGTAGGTGAAGGGTGAAAGAAGGCTGAATTAGTCTTTAAAAGTGGAAAGATGAGCCTACGTAGCTAATTACAGAGATTTCATCCTTTCTTCTGGGGCTATGATTAATTGCATTTGGCTTCTTCCGTCTTTCTTTCTAATAAGGACACACAGAAGCTTTGCTGCACTACCCAAGATCTCTTTGCTTTCTATGGACCAGGAGAGATTTCTTCATTTTAGTGACTCAGCTGTAGGCTTAAATCTCTTGGGAGTAATTATTCTTTTGAACTTGGGGTTTTCCTGGCCAAACCCTTTTGGTTTCTTATTACAGCAGGCTCTGGGGATAGTTTTTTTTCTTTTTTTTCTTTTTTCTTTTTTTTTTTTTTCCCCTGGTTGTGCTATTATCCTTCCTCAAGGGAAAAAGGAGCTTGTTTGCCTGGAGTAGGGAATTGCACTTCTTTTCAATAACCCATTTGAACAGTGTCCTCTGGCAGGGAATTTCTCATCTCTTAACAGCACAGTGGAAAAACTGTGGGTGTTGAAAGGGCTGAAGGTTGGGAGCTGGGAAGGCGGGTGGGAACATGGCAAAGGGTGAGAGGGTTGTGCTCCATTTCAGGACAATGCAGGGCATTCTGCTGCTGGGAGCTTGCTCCTGCTCTCTTCCAGTAGAAACTGGTATTTCTCTACATGGCATGATTTTGATTGGCCAAGCATGATGGATCTATGACACTTTCTCAGGCACCGCTTTGTCCTTTGTATGAAGGGACTTTGGAGAGAGGGAGGTGATGTCTGCCTGCCAGCAAGTCATCCACAAGCTGCTATGTGGTCTGTCACTGTCGGTCAAGCTCTGTGATGCTTTGGGAGAGATGGGGAGGAAATAGCCAATAGCTGTTCATTAAGCAGCTGATGGTTTGGCAAAGGCACGGGGTACCTCACATGTGACATTCTGTGAAAAATAAACCAAAATACGATCCAGAAATTCCTTTTCTCATTGACTCTTCATGACAACAACCTTAGTTTTGGAAGCCACAGTCTCAAAGATTGTCTGTAACGGCCATGTTAACTGGGCCTGGATAGAGGATCACGCACATCATCCCTCCACAATTTGTTGATTCAGAGTTCAAGTCTAGGACACTTTTCTCCTCTCCTATTCCCAGCACTAGAACTTTCTAATTCTGATTACTTGTTTAACATAGTTTTGAACCTGAGAAATGCCTCAGTGCATTTTGCATGGAGTTCATCTAATCTTAGATATCTGCAGTGGAGACAGCTACACCTAGATTTGCTGTTCAGACTCTGTGTGGTTGATGGAGAGGCACGGGCACTTCTACAACACTATTTATGTCCTCCTGAAGCAGACTAAACCAGCTCAGGGAACAGTCTACTTCACAAGCTTTCTGCTTGTTTAACACGTGAGTCCCAAAACACTATCTCTGCTCATTAGCACATTGTGCCTGTGGTCACAGTCCTGGAATTTGATGCTGGACTGTGAACATACTAGAAGTCACCAGTGTGCAGGTCCTGAGCAGTTTCCTGGTCTGTTCTGCCTTCGTGCAACAGACAAGTCTGCACTAAGCTCATCCCTAGCCCTTCCTACCTGTAAACCATAACCCCATCTACCACTTCTTGGCTATCGATATTAGATTTGGGCCCACTGTCTTTCTCCTATTTACCCATTGGAAGATCACAGTGTCATTGCAAAGGTGCCCTCGCTCCTCCTTTGCAGACTTTCAGTGAAGCTGCCTCTTCCATGCTATCCCTACAATCCCTGGTCTGAATTTCAGTATAGGGAGGCATGATGATGGAGCTGAGAGCTTCTTTTTGGTCCCTCACCCATAGGTGGGGCCCTTTCCCAAGGGAGGAAGAGCGGGATTCAGGGCAGGAGACAGCAGCTCATGGGAGAGCCCATGCCTTGAGGCTGCATTCCAGGGTATGGGGTATGGAAGAGGAGGGCCAGGCTTGGGTTGAGCTAATGGGGTGCTGTTGGCAGCCCCTTCTTCAGCCTTGTCACAAGTTCTCTATTTTTACTTCAAACCCCTCATTCTCACTTAACTTTCTGCAGGGATTTGGTGGGAGGGCTGTGAGCGTGGCTGTGCCAACTCACAGGGGATGTCCACCTGCTCCTTCTCCCCACAGCACCTTCCTCTCTCTTGGGCATCTCTGCCTTTTTGGGTTACCTGTTTCGTCTTCCCATTATGAAAAGATATTAAAAAAAAAATATAAGGGAAGATTGTCTCCATAACTTCCTCGTGTGGCTGGTTTGTGCTGTGTAGAGAGCTGGCGTCTGGGAATTGCTGGGAATTGACAAAGTCATGGGAAGAGGCACTCCAGGCATGGCTTGCCTGATGTCCCTCTATGAGATGACAGCGGTTCCCCCAACAGATGTGCAATTAACAAATAAAGGGGTGGATAAAAAAATCTCTGGGGAAGCTAAGGAAATTTCCCTGCTGCCTTCTCCAGCTTTCCTCATGCCTGCACTGCCTCGCTGCCCTGTGCCTGGAGTCAGAAAGCAAGGAGGTGGCGGGTGAGCAAAACCCTGTTTTGTGGTGGTTAGATCACAAATCAAAAGCATGTGTATTTGTGAAGTTACCTCTGCTAAACAACTACGGGTGTTTGAGCACCTCTCCCCTTGGCTGGTGTGCTGAAAGCACCGGGTTTCTGTGCAGTGTGCTTCCCCGCCTGGTTGGTTGGTAGCTGTGTTCCTGCAAGGATCCTTTGAGGTTGTGGCTAATTTTTCTTGTCAAGCCTGACTTAACAGCCCCAATTAATAAGTGTAAAAGATGGGGGAGAGGGAGAGCCTAAACCCTCAAAACTGGAATTTTATGGAAAGCCACAAGGTATTTTGGGTCTAGCCTCACTAGCAGAGGCAGTGTCAGAGGGCTGAACATGACCCTCACCGTGCAGGTTGCACAATGAAGCAGTGTCTGCTTGCGACTCACTGGAGCTTCATCTGCTCTTCCCACTGCTGAAATATTTCACAACTAGGCAGCAAATCCAGAGGTATTACTAGGGGTTGAAATCCAGGGAAATAGTGTTTTCTTTGTTAGCAGAAAATAGAATGCACAAAATAGGCTGTGATTAAGCCCCTGAATTGGGATTTGGGACTTGGCTCTGCTGCAGTTTTCCTGTCATGCAAGTAAATTGTCTCATTCCTCTGCACTGGTGCTCCTTATGCATAATATGAGGCAATGAGATGTTTTTTCCTTCCCTCTCCCAACACATTTACAATATTGCTGTTTAGATTATACAATCTTTGGGATGCAGGCTCTCTCTATCATGAGGTATGCTCATGCAAATATCTCCTACCTTGGGGGAACACATTCATTTTTTCCTGGATATATCCAGCTCTTCATCCTCTGGTGTGCTGGGCAGAGCCTTTGTGAGCCCTGCTATCATCCCATTTTGGGGGCTTGTTTCTTACTGTTTTTTTAATTGTTTATCAAAAGCAAGTGCCAGACTTTGGCTGTTCCAGAAAAGCAGAAGAAAACAGAACAAGCTCAGCCAGCCATAGAGTATGGTGGTGGGGAAGTCCCAGAGGTTGGGGGCTGAAGTACATGGGCTGCAAAGCTGAGCCCAGCAAGAGCCATCAGAGGCATCTGGAGGGCAATGTGGGCTGGAACAACCTTCCTCCGTTTATTCCTGCGTGTGTTCATATGGATAACTCTCTCCTTTGCATCTCCTAATCCTTTAGATTCAAAGGGTCATGCTTACATTCCATTCTGATCTGCCTTGGCAAATGAATCCAGACTTGTGGTGAGCTTGAGGCAGGAAGGATGTGGTGCTTGTGTGGGAAGGACTATCAGAGATGGGAGGGAGGGAAGGTCGGAATGAACGGAAATATGTGGATTTGGCATGTGGAGGGGGGACTGGGAGGAACTAGGACTTGGGGAGCTGAGGAGTGAAGCACTGCAGGAGAAAGGTTTAGTGCTTTTTGATGTAGTGGGTCATTTGGAGCGTCAAGGGATTTGGGCTGGAAGTAGTATTTCCAAAACAGACCATTTGCTGTGGGGGAAGAAAGGGGACAGCACATCTGCTGCTCTCCCCTTTTTACCTCCTGACTGAACTATGGCTGGTGTATGGGATGGGTGGAAAAACAGCCCTATTTGGGGAGTTTGGGGTTGGGTATTAAATCCTTTCTGGTGTTTCTCTTGGCCATTGCTGCTGGATTGAGGGGACAAGCAGAAATCTGCCACATGGATGGGGAGATGCAACACCCTGTTGTCATGGAGCGCTGGTTCACCGTGGCCCTGGATGAAGGCCAAGATGCTCAGATAGGGTGCTTAGAGAGAAATAAAAAGGATATGACCTTTTCATGAACTACATCAGCTTCCACAGCCCCACCCAGGGTTTTAGTTTCCTTGCAGTCTCTTTACGAAACCCTGCTCACAGCCACTCCACTAGTGGTGAGAGCCAAAGATGTGAAGCATTTAGGCAGTGAAAGCAGCCAGAGGGCAAAGGAGCTTCTGAATGGCCATGTCCAGGCTAACCCCAGCTCTTGTCGGGGCTTGTCTCTTTAACCTGACAAACCGTGGGCTATCACAGCCAAGGGAGAAGGTAGTTCCAACATCAGAAACGTTCTCTGTTGCGTTCGGACTGTAACCTCCCAACTGCTCAGGCTGAACCCTGTGCGATGCCAAGTAGTGCAGCAAATGGCCTCAAGCATCTAAGGCAAGCAGAAATGCTGACCCAAGAGGAGGGTAGTGCTAATGGTGTGATCTGAGAGGTCAGGCATCATGGTGAAGGTCCATCAGTACGCTCTCTTGAGCCGGCAGTGGGTTTGTACCATAGCATGTGCAGAAGCACTCCCAGTTTGCCCAGCTGGCATTTGTGTGAGGCAGGGCTACACGTCCTATAGGGTTGTATCCCATTTTGGGGAATATGGAGCTGCAGCTTTGGAGGACTAGCATGTATTTGTAATTAACTGCTGCTTGGGAGGTGGCTTGGATGATCTGGGAGAATCACGGACCCTTATATATTCATTAGAATAATTTGCTTTACAAATGCATAAGGAGCTCTTCTATATACTCCAATCTCTCTCTCTACGATCAGGCTTTCTGGAAATGACTGTGATTTTCTTTCAGTCTTCCACTGTGGATGTCTAACATAGGTTTTCAGAGGATGGGAATTTAGCACTTTTGGAAATCTGTTCCATTCAAGGTAGTTCAGGATCTGAAAACTTTGAATATTTTTGAACATCTGAGGTTTTCTTGTTTACTGGTTATTACAGCAATTTTTGCTTCGATTTTAATTTATTTTTGTTGATGAAGAGGGGATTATACGTCCAATCCTTTGTGGTTTGCATGCAGTATTATCTTTCTCAGTCTTGCTAAACATTCCTTTATCCCATAAAACTTTTTGGACTAATTACTTCTTTACAAAACTTCACTATGAATCTTTTTGAAATCTGCACCATCTTTTGTTTTCATGGGATTTAGTGAGTTTTCTTTTACCCCAGGATATGTGATCGGAGACATATTGAAGTCATTGGAAGTGTTTCTTTGAGTTTGGTTTTAAATCAAGCTCTGGGTAAAGAAATTTGTAGAGGAAAGAAGGAAACCCCCAGAAACCTAAAAGATTCCTGCAGGATATTTCTTTTAAAAAAGGAAATAATTAGACTTCCCCTCGAAAAAGCCATCTGGGGAGCATCTGAGCAATGCTTACAGAAGGCCAGAGTCTTAAATGCCGTTCTCAGATTTTTAAAAAAGGAGGATGAAAGACAGTAATGGTTATTAAAGCTGAGGATGCTCATGCGTCAGATGTTTAAGCTTATTTCCTAGAGAAGCTTAAAAGGCTTTTTCCTGACATAAAGCTGTATAAGAGATTATCTGTATTGTGTGTAATGGGTTTCTTTCCCTCCCCTTTCTGACTGTCCAGACGCAGCTGAATATGAGACAGATGATGAATCGATTCTTTTGGCTGATGTTTTCCAGTGTAGTCCTGGATGTTTCCTGGTCTTCCAGGGATTATTTTTCATGGCAGAAAGAGACCGACTTCTAGAAGGACCTATAGATGTTTAGAAAAGAAATTTTGAAACTGTTCATTGAAGAACTCCTTTAGGGTAATCGGAGGAGCTTGTGGTTGGTGACACCAGGCTCATGCTTCACGCTACACCCACATGTGTTCTCATTGCATGTGATTACATAGGCTAGGATGTGTAACTGCCGGATTGTCATCTGTCCACCCTACCAAAAGTCACACCATTTTGATTTTTCCTGGGTACTGTGTGGCAGGCACTTTTCAAATGGAGTCTCTCAGCCACTGAAGGATTCAGGAAGCTTTACCTGTGCTTCTGTATAAAGCTTGATTATGTTTTTTAGCTGTTTTATTTCTTGGGGATGGAGATTCAGCTATGGCAGGGAAATGTTTGCAATATTTAGAAAAGTGTATCTGTGATGCAAAGCTGCTCTGAATAGCAGTGGAGCTAAATTGTTCAAAATGTTTCTAAAACACAAACACTGCCTTGACTGTTACAGCACCCAGTGTGAGCAAATTCCATTTGCCCTTCTCCAGCTCTGTTAATTCCTCCCATTCTGTGCTGGTGAGAGGCTGGCTGCCCACTAGGGAAGGGAAAGCAATCAAAAGCCATATGCGCTAATCACCTACCTCAGCCTAACAGGACACAAGGTCAGATAATGCAAAAATACCTCCCAAGCATAATCCAGCTTGGAGATAAGGTCTCTTTGCCTATCTACAGGTCTGCCTTGGGAGGTGGGAACACAGCAGCGAACTCGGCGCCGGGCAGCACTGGCACCCCATGAGGAGGAAAGCACAGGAATGCAAGTGGGGCAATGGAGCCATCTGATGGCACACCCAGGCACTCTTTTATTGTGGACATAGATCTATTTCTGGACTTTGGAAATGAGCCACCCAAAAGTAAATATTTAGTCAGCCTTGCAAGCTGGCTGAAATGCGTGACATGCCAGTGGCATGACAGTTTTGTGGGGATGGGGCTGACCTTCCTTTGCCAAACGTGATTCTGCTATAAAGAAATTCTGCATTCAAAAGAGATGGGAATGTGTGGGTGAAGTTTAGTGTTTTGTCCTAGAGAACTGAACTGTAAGGGACGAAAGGGACTGTACCATTTCTACAAGGATTCATAAAGAGCATGGGGGACATTCCTTACCATACAAACTGTGCCCTTCAAAACTAAGCCCTGGTTCTGCAGCTTTGGCACAAAACTGAGGGTCACTGACAATATCTGACTTGCAGGCGTGAGTGGAGGAGCCACTTGGCTTTGTGTTGATGCAGGCTCCTTCCTTTGGAGGAAGCTTCAGCTGTACCCTGTAAGGGCTTCAGCTTCAGCTGTAGCCTGTAAGGGCAGGGAGAATGCAGTGAAGTGAAAAGCAGAGTTTGGTCACGGAGCTGGAGATGCCATGGCCATAGGAGCAAAGGGGGATGTGCCATCAGACACAAATGGGCATCCCCACCTTGAGTCAGTGATCCAGGGGCACGCTGCCAAGCAGCAACAGTGAGTGGGCCCACAGTGAGGCACTGGGCAGTATGGGATGAGAGGGACAGAAAACACTGGCAGCTGAGCACAATGGCTTGGCCAAAACCTAGCCGAGAGTAGAAAGCCAGATCTCCAAGCTTTGGCTGTTGGAGGTCTGTAGCTCAGACTCTGTGATGGTTGGGTCTGGGGCTGGGTCTGGATTTTAGCTCATTTGGGAGAGGAGCGAGTTACAAAATGTGGATCTGGGTTCAGGTTACAATTCTGCTCCCCAGGGCTATTCCAGGTGTTCAAATACAAACTTTTGGCCCAGGCCCATCTCTAATGAGGCATATTCTTTAAAAGTACTTTCCTTCCCCGGCTCCTGTGCTCTTGGCTTGTCTCCACTAGCCCTCTTTGGTGTGCTAGAGTACAGTTTGCTGGGTATATTAATTGAACTGTTTACACACCTGGTTTCCTGCAAGAATAGACACCTAGCTCCTTCTTTTGAAAATTCCAGCCCAGAGGCTGTAAACAGGAATTGTGCTATGTCTGGAAAAGCTGAACTACTGCTTATCTGCACTCCCTCAGGCTGTGGGAGCAGCAGCAGCTGCAGACATCGGTCAGTTGAGCATGGAAACCAGCTTGAACACTCTTTTCACTGGTCCTGTCCTTCCACCTAGCTCAGGTCCTACAGCAACAGAGGAGGCACCTTCTTTGCAGGGTTATTCCCTTCTATTGTGATGGTGACAGGAGGGGCTCTGCCTGGCATTTGGGTCAGCTCAGATGCATATTTTGCCTTGTGCATGAAAGCTGGGGATGTCATCTTGGAGTTATGTCCTGGGCAGGATTGCTGGTGGGTCTTTTGGTCTCTTTTCATGTCTTCATCTTCCAAGGTTAGTTTCTGTCCAAGCTCCCCAAAAGCAGTGGTGGGTTCATCACCTCTTACACTCTTTTAGTCATGGCAGAGGGGCATCTTGCATAAGTCCTTGTCTGGCTGAAAGAACGAAGGTGGAAAGAAAAATCTGATAAGGCTTGTGTGATACGGATCAGATGAAAGGATCCCTCATGGACTCTTTGGGCTTAAAATGTATAGGCACAAATGTGTGCCATTGCACAACTTTGATTTCAAGGTTTAAGAGGAGGAGAGAGGCAGCACAAAATCACCTGACTGATGTTGTCGAGGATTTCTGCTTCTCAGCCAGGTAGTATTGGAAAACCCCATAGAGTTTCCTCAGATGCTAAAACAAACCTTCAGACTCTGCTGGGGAGTCCCCTTCACACCAGTGCACACCCTGTACTGCCTTAAAATACGCTAATTTTCTGGACAGGCTGTTAGCTTCTGAATACCACTTTGCAGCAGTTGTTTTACTGGGTGACGTTGAGTTTTACTTTGCTGCTTCATTTCTTTGATGAACATGACTTGAACTTCACCTGGAAGATCCCAGTTAACTTCTGTGCAAGACCATGTGTTGGGAAGGTTGGTGTACTGTGCTGTTAGGGGTCCACAGGCTATGGAGTGTAATGCTGATGTGATGGGCCTTGGCATCTCTAAGTTTCTTTACTTCTCAAGGTTTCTGAAGCACTGTTGCTGAAGGCCCCTGGAGGGGTGCCCCAAGGCAGGCCCTTGGGAAGGGGCATGCAGATGCCTGGGCTGGGAATAGGGAACAGGAAATCAGATGCACCTTAGGGCAGAATTTGCTATCCAAATTCCAGTCCAGCTAGGAATGGAAAGTGCTGCTGTTCCCAGAGCACTGGGCTGGACTGGGATTATTCCAACAAGCTCCCAAGGGGGACATAAATTCATCCAGTGGGGAATGAAAGAAGGTGTGATATCAGGTGCTCATGCTGTGGGGGAGCTCTGTCTAGGACCAACACAGTTCCTAATCACCCAGCAAACAGTGACTTTGTCGTTGAACTTTCTGTTGGCGTTGATTCCTTCTTGGCTGCTGAGTGTTGGTTATGTGCCATAAGTGTTACGAGCTGTAAGGCATGGGAAATCTCAGCTTTGGAAAGAGGCCTGGAAGCGTGAAGGTGGCAGGTAGTTTCACCCAGCCTTGCGTCAAAATCCTTTGTCAAAGAAGAGGAGCAGGCTAACACTCTCGCCCTGCTTGCCTTTTCCTTCTGCGTAATTGTGCCCCTCTGCCAAAAAAAGAAATCGGGGCTTTTGCTAGAAACCAGTGGCTAGCTGGATCCAGTCTGATGGGGCATGACCGCTTGTGCTGTGCTCTGTGCTCCTGCTAATGGTATCAAATCAAGCAGGAAATTATTTTTGGAGCAGCGAAGCATGTTGAAACCCGGCAGAAGGCAGCTGTTTGCGTAACTGGAGTTGTGGGAGAGCTGCCTCCCTTGTTGCCAGGCGCCTGACTTCCTATACTGGTGAGAAATGGTTTCCTCGCTCCCAGCAGCTTGAGCAAATCTCTTGAGGCTTGGCAGGCTGGGTTTGGTCCAGCATCCATAATTCCTGTAGTGTCCGCTTCAGTGCTCTGAAAGCCCCTGGGCACTCTTCTGCAGGGGTCTGCACTACCTGATCCTGATTCCTGAAATCACCACTCAGCCCTCTCCTTAAAAATAAATGACCTGCAAAATAAAGGATTTTGTCCAGAGTTTCAGATTTATTTAGGCAAACTCTAAGCAGAGGTCCACATCTGGCAAACAGCCCATGCTGGAAGTGAAGCATTAGTTCTGCCTCAGTCTGAACATCTGTGCCGTGTTTTTACACCTGGGCTGGGTTTCCAGCACTGATTCAGTGCCTCAGTGGTACCCGCAGTATTTGGGCTGCCTTTACAAGGATGCATCCTGGCACACAGCTCCTCTGGCTGTACTTCAGCAGCTCCTTTTCAATTTGACACTTCAGTCAGCTCCCAAATGTCTAACACAGGCTAGATTATT
>VWZK01019879.1:311709-356106 GCA_013396935.1 Baryphthengus martii | reverse complement strand
TGGGGGGGGGGTGGGGCGGGAGGAGGGGAGTGGGGAGGAGGTGTCTTGGCATGCTGTTGCTTTTTCACTCTGGCAATACTATTTGTACCTTCTCATTCTGCTCCTTCACTGCAAGCTGATGTCCAGGCACTGGCCTTGCTTCTTGGAGGTGACTCCAGCTACACGCTCACAGACCTCCTATGCAAGCAAGTTTGCCAGTCAGGGCTCTGCTTGGCTCTTATACCCTCATATCAGAGCAGAAATAAATTCCTACAGTGAAATGTGCCCTGTAATATAACATTGTTAACGTGGGTCATAGGATTGCATTAGCCAGAAAGAATGAGACAAAGCTGTGGCTGCAGAGACAGCAATTGACCTGGTGTTGATGGGGCTTAAATTCCTGCCCCCAAAATGTGATGCTTGTGCATGGAAAGGAAGGACCAAGCCAGTGCAGAGAGGTTTCAAAAGCCGCCTTGCGAGTATAAAGCCTTTTTTGTTTGCAGACTTATTATGTCATCCCTCGGTCATGCAAATGTCGCCCCAGAAGAAAGACTTTTTCACATTACAGCCTCCTTGTTCTGGAAAAGTCCCTCCCTGATTATTCATGACTGCTGACTCCTTCAGCCATTTGCCCCTTTCCTAAGGGCTGTAGGGTGGAAAGAAGTTCCCTGACGCAGTGAAAGGCAGGAAAAAATCCAGTGCACTCAAACTGAGGTCTGTCTGAAGTATTTAAGACTTTACTGTTGGGTAATTAAGTTCTCAGGAGAACAGTTATGGTTAGAAAAGGTGTCTGTCCTGTGCCAGGTTGAAGTTCTTCACCATTACATGAATATATGTCAGCAATGAGACCCCAGAGGTGGGGTGATGAACAGGGTGATTTCCATAGTCTGTACAAGTCTTGGTGATGTAGCTTAAAAAATAATTTTAAAAAAAGCTGAAGTTTCACCTTTCAACATAAGCACTTGATAGTTTCTGGGCGATTTGGTAACAGACGATGGAGTCTTTTCTTTCAGCCTGTCCTATCCATGTCTGTTATTGCAGCTGCCAAATATTTCAGTGTCTAAGGCTGTTTAGCATCTTGTGTTTTTAGTTGCACATCCAGTTATTTTCTCCTTGACACTTAATTGCTTCCTGTGTCATAATTATGCCTTGCACCTTTAGTTTTGCTTCGTATGGTTTGAGAGGACAACAGAATGGGGTGGGTATGCTCTTGGAGACCTCTTATCTCCATCCCAAGTGTGCTCCCTCCCTGTCAGCTCTATTTCTTTTCTGACCATCCATTGACCCACATCTTTTGTGCCCAAATGAGAGGGTTAAAGAAAAGCGCTGGAAATACCCTGTTTGGTGGCTGCTTTAACTATCTCTTATGCTTTGCCTACTCCAAGGCCATCCTTACGGTCTACAGCGCTTCAGCCCAAATTTCTTGGGACCTAAACTGAATAATTTATTAAATTGTACCCAAAAAGGGAATGATTTCCTGACAATAAAATACTATCCATCCCATGAAATGAAGTTAATATGAGCCTTAGAGGGTAATATTCCTGCATTGCAAAGGAAGGAAGCAGCTGCAGAGCTTGAGGAGCAGTATTGTAAATTAATCCATTTGAAACCACTAAGGCTCTTTTTCTCAGGTGAATGCCATAGCTATGTCTGAAGCGGTGCCTCTATTTCTCTGATGATGTTTTACTGAAGGGTAACTAGGGGGAAATGTTTAATTTCATTTTCACCTTATCTCTGGGAACCGTTTCAGTTCCGTTTCAGTGCCGTTCCTGTGAAGCATAAGACTCAAAAGGAGTTTATTGTCTCTTTGAACTGCCTTTTACTCTGAGGAATGAGGATATAATTGTAACGTAGGAAGGACAAACTGAACATGTTCAGGCTTGTCCTGCCTGATCTTTCCCTGTTTCTTTTCTATTCCCGCCACCTCCCCTCCCCCACCCGCTTCCAGCTAGCGCTTATGATTAGGATTTTTCAACTGATTAAGTCTTGGCTACCCTAGGGGCTAATATGCTCTTAGCTAAACGAGCTCTCTGGACGGCTGGATGTGCGGTTTCTTTTGATGCCAGCCAAGACCAGGGTTCACCACTTTATTTGTGTTCACCACCAGAGCATCTGTGTCTCACTGGTCGTGTCGGCGGGATAAGCACAGAGAGTCTTGGGCAGATGGCTTTCAGGTTCCCTCTGGGATGACTTTTTCCACATGTTTAGTGATCTTTCAGTGCTCTCTTCTCTTTTTCAGTCATGTTTGGATTTTATGAGAAATCAGTCTATGGAAGAAATTACAGGCAAATATTAACTGGACTTAAAGCAACCCAAAAAGAGTATCCCTAAAAGCCTTCAAATTTCGTGGTGTTTTGCTTTTGGGATATCTCATTATAAGCGTAGTTGAAATATAGGATTTGTTGTCTACATCTGTTAATACGGTAAGTTGTGCTTAGTTTATGCCATTTAGTAGAAAAAAGTTGCCTTTGTCCGAGGCCAGTTTAACTTCTAGCCTTGATCTGAAGGACAGTTTCTAGATACTAAACTCATACTATCTTTTTTCCTCAACTGCTGCTATCTGATAAGTTGCTAAAGAACAATGACTTTCAAGTCCTTTCCTGCCACTAATCCGTATGTCTGCTCTATGATTGGGCTCTTTGTACTCGGTGTTGCCAGTTTGTTGGGGATTGGCAACCATTGAATCTACACCTCTGACGCTGGGCCTGATCCTATCCTGTAAATCATTTTCAGCTCTTTCTGACTTTGCATCTTTTCCATAACGCCCTTGGCTGATCTTTTCCAACCCCTTTTCCATGATTTCTTGGCACAGCTGGGATTGCAGCATTTCTCGCTAATTCCTCAGGAACTGCATGGCTTGTTTTACTTTGCCCCTGTGGTTTTTACTCAGTCCTTCCTCACACAAGTTTCCACTGACTCAAATTCATGCTTTAACTCAGTCAGGGCCTCAGGATGTGTCCCTAGGGTGAAGCCTGTTTCTAAGGCAGCTGATTACTATGAAGCTGGGCCAGCTAACACCGATGTGCAATGACAAGGCTCATGGGGAGGAATTCTTGAATCAGTAATAGGGATGTCACATATTTCCAAAATCTACATGTGCGTGTTTCTCCCATCAATGGTGCTATAATATGCAGTGATGTCTGTTGTCGTGGTGCTGCAAGACACAGTGAGTTGTGGGCTCCTGTTGCATTGGTGTTGTGGCTGTGGCAGAAGAAAAGGCTTTTGAGGGATCTGGGGAAAAGAAAGAGTAGAAGACATGTGTGGTTTGCTGGTCTGAGCACTAAACTTGCATATAAGCAACCTGATTTTTAGGGATTTTTTTTTCCACCATGATCTTTATGCGACCTGACCAAAGCACTTAGGTTTTCCATACTGCGTTTCCCTGTGAGTATATATGGGGCATTTGCACCCAGAGGAATGTTACAAAGACAAATTGTGAGATTTAAAGTGTGAGTTTTTCAGCTGTTACTATGTCTGCTGGTATGTAAAGAAAACTTCCTATAAGGTCTGGAGATCCTTGTACTTTGGACACCGCAGTATTTCCCTGGTGCCGTACAGATGTACATCCAACAGGCTTGGCAGCACTTTGAAGTCCGTGTTTTCATGTTTTTGCCCTGCTGAAAATAAGATTGAAGTGCATCAAAACCAGACAATTCTTTTTCACTGGAAAGAGAAAACCCAACAACTCACTAGTCACCTCAAAAGGTAAATAATTTCCTCATCAACCAGTTTGTTTATGTGGACCTCTTCAGTGCACTGAAACCCTGGAGCCTTGTAGAAGCTGTTTGCTAACACTACCACCAGTCTAAAATCATCATCAGTGCTGTCCACTACAGAACATGGCCCATTGCTACCTTGAGTTACCTGGTTGTAGCATCTAAAATGCAGGTGTTTCCTAAGATGTCCTGCCAAAGAAGTGTGTGGCCTCTGGCTCGTGCAACACCAAACGGCTTGAAATGTAAATCTTCAAGGCATAGCAAACCCCAAGAGTACAGTGGGCCAGTGCTTCACCCACTGGAGCTGCAGAAACATACCATCAGAGGTTTCCCCACAACCCTGCAGACAGCTGGTGGCTCGCACACTGCTCACCCCTCCTTGTTTCCAGCTGCTAATTTGCAATTAAATGCAACTAAAATCACAGTAAACACTCTGCTCACAATTTTCTGTATGAGTCCATCAGGTGGCTTGTAGTTGCTGTTGTTTGGTGGCAAATGGAGCAGGCTTCTGCCGTGGCTGGGTGGAGAGGCTACCCATGAGGCTGCCTAAGATGTGGTTCCCACCAAGCACTCCCATAAATACCAGTTTGGCATAATGCAGCTGATGCTAACTGGCATCCCTGTAGGTGGTCTCAGTAGTGGGTCCAAGATGAAACATGGTGTGAAGAATGAACGAAGCGCGTTTTTACCCTGAGGGGAACGCCTCCAACTGAGAGCAAAGGTGTGTTAGGCAGAGCTCGAAATGCAACTGCTGCACCAGGTCTTCAGGTAAAAGATGTTCTTGTGATCTTTTTCGCAATGTTGGAATCCACAGAAACATGCAGGATGCTTGTAGAAGACCCTGTAATTACATTTATTTGACTGCTATGAAATACATTAAATCTCTTTTCAATTCACTACTGTAAAAAGTGCAAGCAGCTTCAGTTGACACTGAATGTGCTTTTTAACCCAAATGAATTATTTTGTACTCTGCTAAACAAAGTTCTTGAAAATACACCCTTTGGTGCAGTTTCTTAGCCATTCCTTGGGTAGTGTTTGTCCTACAACCTGTGGAGGGGAGAATACTGCTAAAATTTGCAAGTATGAAACACAGGACAATCTCCTTTCTGAATATATTTAACATGCAGAAAACATTCTGGGCTGAGGGAAATAAAATACTTAATAGAGAGAGTTCAGTAAATATAGTAACAGTGAGACCATTCCTGGTTTGAGTGTACGAAACCTGCCCAAGCAGGCAAACTGTGCACCTTTAATTAATGGTTTCGCCCATTACTGAAATGAAGTGACTCACTCTTCTCATGCAGATGCCTCCTTCTGGGGTCAAACTCTTCATGAAATCAAATCAGCTGCACACAGCCCTCAGGCTCTGTCTTTGCTGGAGAAAGGGTTGTTTCCAAGGGGCCTGTTGTGCAACTGAAGAGCTTGGAGTGTGATGCTGGAAAGTCTTCCACCTGACGCCTGAAATGTTTTATTTGTGACTTTTTGGGTATTAGCGTTCCAACATTGCTTATTAACCCTAATGTGTCCTATGTCATTAAAGAGTCTTATTAGACAAAATGTGCCGGAGCCCTTGATGCAGCATGGCAAGCTTTTTCACACCTTGAGGTAGGAGGTGTTGGCTGCCACTACTTGTTCCAAGGCAAGAGCAGTCTGTGCTGTACCTCTGGTAGGATGCTGCGTTTACAGTTACTTTACCTCAAGGTAAAGAAGTAACTTGTTTTGCCAGGGATTACGTAGCTTAAAAATGTCATTCACATGAACACAGTCCTGGTAAGAGATGAAATTTAAGTGTCAGATTTGGCTAGTCAATGACTTTGCTATTTTACCTAGTTAGGCTTTGGGTGCGGGCTATGGAGGGAGCCCTTCCTTCTGCATGGCACAAGGATTGCTCTCTTTGATCGCTGCAGTAGTGTCGCCAGCGCCCTGTTTACAAAAAAGGACTGCAGAGGAGGAAACTTGAATCCTTTGGTGGTCCAATGCTGGGATATCTCTATGCATTAGCAAAATAGGTAGCTGTCTGCAGCATCAGACTGTCTGCCAACAGTCATGTTGCCTGTGCCAGGGTGACAAGAAGGCAGGTTCACTGAGGAAAGCCAGAGCATCTGGCACCTGTGTCTGGTTTTGGAAGGTGGCAGAGGTCCTCTTGGAATTAGCAGTCACTGCCCATCTCCTTAGTGCCAGCAAAGACCGCGGTCCTGGGTTTCCAGATCTCTCTTCACGCTTTTTTTCCCAGCCAAATCCTACCCCTTCCCCTCACAGGAACTACCCAGACCCCACCTCATCCTTGGGCAGCAAAATTGAGCTCTGCCTACGTGTTGCTTTGAGCCAACTCCAAGTAAGTGAGTGCATCATGATCAGTGAGATGTAACAACTCCGGCTGGTGCCAAACTTGCGGTTCCTCCAAAGCCACTGCCATGAGCTGAGACCTGACATGCCGGGAGTGAAGCCCAGGTTGCTATAGCAAATCCTCAACAGTCTCCTGCCCAGCTGAGTCTTTTGGAGTCTGAAACGTTGTAACCTCATAAAAGCTAGAAAAAGCTTGAACTTATTCAAAGATTATTTCACACCACCTACGGTACTCTATGAAGTCAGACATGCTGTAACATATGATTAACCATGTGCTCAGCAGTGAGTCACGGGGTAGTCTAGCAAGCACTGCTCACCTTCTAACCAATCTGTGTGTGGGAGTCCTTACCCAGCAACACACCCAAAGCGAGTGTTTCAGTAATTTACCACAGTCTGAGCTTGGAAGCATATTTTTTGTTGCTTAATTGAAAAAAAAAAAAAATAATTTTTTTTTAAATGCTTTGCCGCCTGTTAGGGAGCAAAACTCCACCATGAAGAAGAAAAAGGTAGGAGGGACCCCAGAAGACTTATTACTTTGTATGGTCGAAGTAAGCAAGAAAAAGACTGGGAAAAAATCCATGTTTCAGTTATGAAGGTTTATATCTTTGTATTATATTAGTCACTTGATAAGAAAAATGAACATTTCTTGGACTGAAATGTAGCATTATCCTTTCCCAACCAAGTGTCCCAAGTGCAAAGTGACAGTTGTGGCTATTCTTTTTATTTATCTAGAATGTTTAAGGATTGTAGGAAAAGAGCAGTGTTTTCCAGGGAATGAGCAAAAATGAGCCTGTCTGGTTTATGAGATTGTGATGGGAGACAGTTTTGATTCCTGCTCCAGAGGAGGAAATTGCACTTGCATCTCAATGCGAGCTGGTATCCTTTCTTCAATACAAATCATAGTAAGAAGCCTAAGGAAGAGAAAGAGTGGGACAAACCTGCAGGATACTTCACTGATTACTTTTCCATCCTCCAACTATTTCAACTCAAGGGATTTCCTGACAAGAACGATTGTGGTTCATGACTCTTTAGTAACCTTCAGTGGATCATTCTTCCAAGTGCTTGTCCAGTCTCTCCTTATACCCATATTAGATGTTCCATGGACATCTTCCTGGGATGAAGGCTCTCAGCCGTCTCAGGCATAAAGCCAGGAACCATGAACTGTCCTTGTTGCTGTCCTCTAAGCCTGTCCCACTTCTTAGATACCTTTTGAGAGGAGGGCACCAGGATTTCATGTACTATTCAAAGTACTGGTAAAGCAGGAATTTATACACTGGTCTAATGAATTTCTCTTCTCTTTTTGCTTGCTGTTTCTTTCCTGTTAATCTCTAATGTTTGATTAGCTGAGCACTGAGCTGACGGTTTTGTGAAGTAGTCTATGGTAGTCCACAGGTCTCACTCCTGAGTAATAATAGCAGTACAGAAACCGTCATTTCATATGTGAATTTAAGACTTGTTTTCCCTGCATGCATCACTTCAAATTTAATCTGCACTGACCTTCAGATGCCATGTTGTCCATTCCCTCAGCCCTGTACAGGCTGTGTACAGGCTCCACTGTCTATTCTTTTCCCTAGAGCTTTTTAAGTTTCCTATCCTCAGGAAACCTTCCTGCCTCGCTACTGCTCCAGATCGTTCACAGATAGATCGATCAGCACATGTCCCGACCTCACCGGTGGGATGCCTGTTGTGAGAACTGACCACTTACACCTAATTTCTGATGCCTATCTTGACTTGCCCCAGTTCACCCAGTATTAGCATTGCTGGTATCAAAGTCTGATGTTGCAAGCCCCGGTTTGGGGAGTGCAGCTTGTTTCTGGTCCCTGTGTAGACTCCTCCATTTCTAGATGCTACAGGGTGATAAGATACCATGGAGCTTAAGGCGAGCAGTGCCTTAGCCAGCCAGCTCGGTAAACTCTTTTAGGGAGTGCAGCTCATTCTCCTGTTTTTCATAAATGCCTGTAAATGTGCAGGTGTTGGGTGCAGTGAGGTGTCAGCAGGACCTTCTGTGCCGGGCAACAAGGAAAAGCAACAGCCACACGTACGAATTAGCAGTGTTTTGAAATAGGGTGTTAGACCAGAAAAGAGCGCAAGAGAATAAACGATACTTGAAATGAGTGGCGGATTATGGGCAAAGCATGTAAATCCGCCCCCGTTTTATTGAAGGATAGCTGACACGCCTCTTCCGCCAATTAGCCGAGTTCCTGGGAAGAGCGCTTCGTTGGACCAGGTAGCAGGATGTGCTGGCGTAAGCAGGCTGCGCCAGCTGCCTGGGAATTAGCATCCCGCCACAACCATCCCTTTCACATCCCGGCAGCGGGACCTGCCACGCTTGAGCTGCAGGGGCTGCTCGGTGTGAGCTGCTGTTTATTACCGGGTTTTGCTCCAGAGCCGGCGCTCGCGGGGACAGAAAGCTCCGTTGGTGCAGAGCCCCTGATGGACAGCCAGCCTTAGCCATTCACACGGAGCATAACTTACATAGGGAGCTCTGCCAAAGCAGGATTTTCTCCCTGGAAGAAGCCCAAGTGTTTTTATTCAATGCCTTGCACTGACCTAAAGAGTTTTCTCTGCAAGATTGAGTGTCAAGTCCTACCAGCAGCCCTCCTTGTCCTGTGACAATGACACACACAGGAGCAAAATGTACCTTAGAGGAAACTAAGCCACACGTAGCTCTGATGACTTTGGGCACGGCTGTGAACTCCTGGCCCCGTCTCATGCTTGGTGTCCCAAGCACACGGCAGCTCTGACGTGCCTCTGCTGTTGTGCTTCTGGCTCGTTGCCCTGCTAATGCACCAGAGCCAATCTTCAGCATCCCTTCCTTACCCAGTTCTGATGGAAACAAGTGATGCAGGATGCCCATACCTCCTTTCATCTTTTTTTCCTTTCCCACCACCCAAATTTTCCAGATGTGGCTGTCACTAGAAATAAGCAGTTGAATGCGTGCTTGTCTGCGAGTGACTCATTCTCACCCTGTTGAGGGGCTCTGCAGAGGGTGCGGACGCAAAGTCTCACCACCTCCTCGGGCAGCATCCAATGATGTCAAGTTCACAGGAGCAAGAAAAAGAGCCTTCTGATCTCCCCAAACCAGCAGCAGCCAACTTCTGCTTCTCCTTATCTAAAACATATATGACAAAAGGGACAATCTGGTCGTGGTTTCTGGTTGCATCAGAGCAGTGAACTCCTTCCTTTTCCTGCTTATGTGTGGGTGGGGATGGATATCTGCTCAGGGTTTACGTTCTTTCTCTAAAGAAATTCCAGGCTCCCAGTGAAATAATGGCAAAATTGCAACCAAAGGAGTCCCACCGAAGGGCTACAGAGATATATGGGTGATTTATCCCAGGTGATTTGTCCTGCCTCTTGTGAAGTACCTTCTACCTGACCATGACGAAGCAAGGGAGAAAGGGCATCTTTCTCTGGCATGTGTCCCTTGGAGGCTGTGTTTGTTCCTGCTTGGGTTTTAACTCCCTTTTTAGCTGATAATAACCTGCACTCTTTGCTTCACATACCATTTTCACATGGACGTTGGCTTGGACAGGAGAGCCATGGGGGAAGGACTTGTACCATGCTTATTCCTGCCTTTGTGTGATGTATTTTTCTGTGGGGTCAGCAAGTAGAAACTGCAGAAAGGAAGGTTTGGGAGTTTGTTTTGTTGTTTTTTTCTCAAAGGCACAAATAATGTGATGGGTCGTACTGGCCACTCTTCACCAGCTAGGCTGCCCTGAAGCCTGCAGAACACTGGGCTGTCTGAGTTCATTTGTGTTACTGTGCCGTTTCTAGCCCTGGGCTGGGGAAGCTGGAGCATCTCTGTACATTTCCATGAACATCCTAGGAAATGCGTGAAATTTTCTGAGGCTAAATGAATCTGGTTTTGATCAAGGCTTTTATGGTTTTGTTTCTTTAAGAAGCTTTGGTGAAATTTTGTCCTTGCTTTTTTTGGCTTTAGGAGGAATCTTAACAGCATAGACCAAACTACGATGGGTCAGAGGTGAAAGACACTCAGCAAGCATTGTCAAGGCAGTAAAACAAAGTTCCTTGAGCAAAGCCATAACTTATTTACAATGTTATTTACAATAAGTTATGCACTAAGTTTATGGATCACTAAGTTTCTTACAGACCCAAAGCACTCCTGGTTACTGGAGACCATGGTTTAGTGTTGTGGTTTCACCTGAACTTTTTTTTCCACATCACTTTTTTACTTTTCTTTTTAACTCACCAGCTGTTTTTCACCCATAGCTGCCCCTCTAAGGGTGTGAGTGGATGAGTGGATAGTGTGGCCGGACTGCAATCAAAGAAATATTTTGAGAGTTCTTTCAGAGCTCTTTAAGGAATCTGGTCTGACTATGAATGCCTGCTTTATGCAGCGCTGTTTTGAAGTAGGAGTGAGTCACTAAAAAACAATTTGTGCTCTCTCCGTGTTCAACTTTGACTTTATTAAGAAAAAGAGAAAGAAAACAAACACAATCCCATTCACTGCTGAAATACACATTGATCCTTTAATCCTCAGGAAATCATCGGGAACTGCTTCGTCCTTGAAAGAATCACTGTATTGACGCAACATTTAATTGTGCAATTACGTACGCGCGTTTTTCTCCTGGGCTTTGCAGAGCAGGGCTCTGTGGCTGGAATGCTAATCAGAAAGCGATGGATACCATCTCACGGTGCACACAGTCTGAACGCAGCCTCCCAGCTGGCAGCAACCCCTCATGGATCTGTCCCAGTCTTTTCAGGCAGGAAACCAAAGATGGGAATCACAGCCCAGCAAGGTCAGAGAAGGGACTGGAATTTGGGCAGGAGACCAAAACTGTATCCCATATTCGTTTGTTACAGCCTTCCTTGGTGGAAGCAAGAGACTTCAGTGCCCATGGCACCTTGGTGCTGTCTGGGGGCTGTGGCTGGCAGGTATCAGTGGGAACTCTGTTCAAACACCTCATCTGTGAGCTGAAAATATGACCTGCCTGCAAATGCCTGGTCAGTGGCCTCCCTCCTGCTCCTATGCCACTGCCTGATCCCCATGTGGTGAACACACCTTTGTGGGATTGCATTTTTCTTGGAAGTTTTGCTGAAAGCATTGCATCAAAGCCACTGGGAAATGCGCTGCACAAGTATTTGTACAAATACATGTATGCATATTCACCCACATATACTTGTTTGACCAGGCCCTGCTTTCCAAGAGCTTCGTTTTCTGTAAACTTCACCAGATTTTTCTAATGCTTCACGTGTGCCACCTCTGAGGGCAATACTGAGGGCTGACCCACAAAATCTCACTTCCAGGAGTTGGGGAGCCTCTGGGAGCCCTTGCTGTCGCCTGTGTTGCTGCATCATGTCTTGACTCAGAAACTCAACCCTGATTGCACTCATTCTCCTCATACTAATTGACCGTGATGGGAGTGGGTTGCATAGTGATGGAGAGCCTATCCTTGCTTCACCTTCCCTGGGAAACATAGTGCACATTGGGATATACAGTTGCAAGTAAATATAGAGGCTGGATAAGCATGAGATGGGAAGAAATGCAGCTGTCTTCCAGCTGGATCTGAATGATGGTATTTTCTCTGGGTTTAATCTGTTTATCATGACATTACTATTAATGATTTCATCAGCTTTCCCACCAGCATTAAGGATGGAGTTTCCAGATGGACAATCCTATCTGTCAGCCACTTGTCCTGTGGCCTTATCCATGGCCACAGGCTACCGAGGAAGCGTTGTACCTTGCCACACCATTGGTCCCGTGACAAGCGTGCCCTGGGCTGGCCATCCCACTTCTTGAAACACTTTAAAACTCTTTCAGTGGATGCTTTTAATGCTCCCACCACACTTGCCTGATGGCCTCAGGAAAATGAAGAGGAGAGGCTTTTATTATATCATTAAGAAGTGTTTGGTCAGTGTTATGAGTTTCTGGCATCCAGGTCCCTCTGCTCATGTTTTCTTCTTAAGCTTTAAGTCCAGGCAAACTGCAGCTGCTCCTGTTGGTTTGCTCCCTGCAGCCGATTGCTTTGCACCCTCCTGGCAGCAGCACCTCAGGGCACATCAGTCTCATGCAGGACTGGGCGATGTGTTTTGTTCCTCTATTTCATGTCAAGGCTGGAAACACATGAAGAAGAGTGGGCAGCTGTGGCTTTATCTGGTGACCTGAGAGGAGCTTTGCTAGCAGGAAACCCCAGGGGAGAGCAACGAAGGCTACTCGGAAAAGTCAGCAAGGAACTCTCTCTCCAGGTGCGAGAGAAGCGAAGGAATTACAAGTAACATGCTGAAGTATGCAGATAAAATTACCCAAATGATTTTGACCATAAAACCCAGGACAGTAAAGGCTCTTAGCCTCTGTTAATCAGCAAGAAGCTGGAAGAGGCCATACAATGATCTCAGCTGCTGAAGCTGCTGCACCCTTTTGCTCCCTTTAATTTAACTGTATTAGTCTTGCCTGTGTCTTTTGTTCTTCCGCCCCACTCAGGAAACCTGCTGCTGGTTTTGGCAGGGCTTGTTCTGGCTCCACATGGCTGGTTTGCAGACAGCCAAGAGGGACAAGAGGGAGGGCAGGAAGGGGAAGGGGATGGGAAAACTTCTGCAGGAGCAACCTGCTTAATGTGCCTCGTTTGTCTATTAAGATCAGTGCCACTGTGTCCCTTCCTGGCAAAACTTCCTCCTGGTAAGTCAAACAGGGAAAATTGAATGCAGAAGGACTCCCTCTGATTATCAGCAGAGATAAGATTTCGTGCTTCAATCTTAAGAAAAAGGAGATGAGTGCCTACAAGCCAAGTCTTGCACAGCAGGAGCTGCCAACCCAGCAGTCACTCCTACTCATGCTGAGGGGTCGGGATGTCTCATCTTCAGCTTAGCTGTTCTGGTTTGTACCACTTGCTCCTCATTAGACTGGTAAGAAATAAGAGCAACAACTTGGCCCTGGATCCTCCACTTGCTTAGTGTCCAGAAAAGGGTCCAGCAAGCACAGCAGAGGGATTATCAGCACTAACCCCTGGCTGTTTTCTCTGCTGGTGGAAACAGCATCACTGTACCCCTTTCCAGAGCACTGTTGCTTGGGGCTGTTGTGGGGTGCAAACCCTCCCCACCCTCCTGGTGCTTGCTGGACTCCTCTGAACCACCCCTGCTTCCTTCCCACCCACTTCCACAGGGCATCCCAGGGTGTGGGTAGCATTCTCCCTGCCGGTGGTGACACGGAGCAGCTCTAACTGAGGATCCAGCAGCATCGTTGCAACTTCACCAGTGTTCCCAGCAAATGCGTTGTGCTTCAGCCTCCTGTCAGCATCATTGCAAGAATACTGTCAGCTCAACGCGCTGATGTTTGTCTTCCCTGCTGCCAGAAATGATTCAGCACATGCCTTTGTGTCTCTTTACATGATAGTGTGAATGCTTCTGTGTCTTTGTATAATAGAAAATGACAATGTGCGTAGTCACTCACCTGCCCAAGCCCCAAGGAAATCCTCATGAGGGTTCCATGATGTGTCAGGAAAGTCGCTCTGCACTACCACTTCGTAAAACAGTTACCTTGTATTGTAGGAGTGGAAGGACGTGTCCCACTGATGCCGTACCAGAGGGGTGGCAGAGGCGGCATTGTCGTGTGTAATTCATGGGTTGTGATGGAGACATCAGAAAAAGATTAACGAACTGCTCTATCAATATGGCATCTTTATGACCTTTGATTTCACTTCATCTTTCTTAAATGAGCAAACAACCAAATGTAAGAGGTGGTTTCCTGGACACAGATGTGTTATCTCCAGCTCCAAGGCTCATCTCTGCTGAAGAATGAGATAGTGGAGCAGCTAACCTTCATCACTTTTCCATCAGGGAATGGTAACACTTAATAGGTGGGAAAAGATGAAGCACTTACAGAATGCTGTGGTTAAGAAAACAGATTTTCAGATGATTTTGAACACTTCAGGCTTGTCTGGGAAACACGATTTTGTGCTCTATATTTCTCTGACTTTAGAGTCGAGCTGTACAAAACGCCACAAATCTATTATGGCAAGCCCACGTTTTCTCAAATATGTAAAATGCCAAGGTTCTCCTCTCCCCTGCATAGCAGTGAATTATTAGTTGTATATTTGCAGTGGAGTAGGGAATCATTTGTTTAATAGTTTTATAGGGGGATCCTTGCTCCATTGTTTGCTGCAATTCTTCTTGGATCTGAAAAGTAAAGCCTATTTACATTGGCATGTGGGATTCTGGAAAACCTCAGGAAAAAATAGGACTGAAAAGGAAGTTTCTCTGTCCACTGAAAGTTTTTGTGATGTATTTAATCCATATCAGAATGAAAACTTGAAATATAGAGACCTCTAAAAACATTAAGCCAATTGCAGCTTATTTTGACTTATTTTGACTCTTTTACCCTTCCTAATTTGTTAGTAAATTTATTTTATGTTGCAATGCAAAGTAGAAATTCCAGATTTTTTGTATAAAATTTGGGTCCACAAAGTTGATTTCAGTAGCTTGGGAATTGTTTGGCAGATAATTTTAAATCAGAAAGCAGCAATCTGCTGCACTAAAAATAAAAAATAATGATCCAGTAAAAGACTAATTTTGTGGTTCGGGGTAATTAGCGGAACAGCTTGGCGGAAGGCTGCAGGTCTAAATTACTACACTAAGTCCATTTGCAGGAAGATATTATCTGACTTTGTTGTTATTAATAATAATTAATGAGAATTAAAATATTCAGCTGGGATTTTTGCCCCTGCTATTACTGGGAATATATGTATATATTTGCTCTTTGATGCTTTTCTTGGTTGTTTGCATCTCAACCCTTGACTGTCTTGCTCTGAGACTTTAATAATACTCCAGAAATTATTCAGATTACACCTTTGTCTTGCATGGAGGAAACTTGAGGCTTTTACAATTAGCGCTACTGGTTATTCCATGCAAAACGTATGCCATGGTCTGACAGGCACAGCAGCAGTAAAAGGTCAGGCAAGAAACAGTCCTTTACCAGCAGGCTCGCAGGGAGCATCAGTCAGTGGCTCACAATGTGTCTTTGCATCTCATTTTTGCAGCACAAGTTGCCGGGGATTCAGAGATGGTGCAGTTGCCTCCACGTCTGCGCAGACCCACATGGCTCCTAAGCTTCTCCGCTAGAATCCAAGCCTTGCTTTGCTAAAGCCCAAGGTGCTTAAATTTCAGTGCCTCCGATACACCACGAAGGCCCCTTAGTCTTGTGCCCCACTGTGACATCAGCCTGTGGTGTTTCTGGTGGGTATTCCCACCCCAAACCTGTGCCCTGCAGTAGGTTTTAAGCACCCATTTTACGAAACCCTTCAACTAACACAGTTCCCATGACAGGGAAGACTTTTAATGAGCTGTTTTAGTGGATAATTGCTCTCCGTATTAAAAACAAAACATGGTCCTCCCTTTGTTTTGAGTTCAACTCCCCTGAGTTTCAGTCTTCCAGCCCTGGACTTTTCTCTACCTGTGTTTGGCAGAGTTAAAGCACCTTTAGAGTCTGAAATCTTCCCACATAGCCTTAAAGACTAGGAGGAGTCATTTCCTAATCTTCTCTTCTAAAAGGACAGTGATAATTGAGGAATTATTATTGTCTCTATTGACTTTGAGTCAATGGTTTGTGTTTGGGTTTTTTTAGATAAGTTGTAATTGTTCGTTTTTATCATTGTACAAGTCCTGTTATGATGCTGTTCGCTGTGTCTACATCTAAAGGATGTCGCCCCACCTCTGTTAAACATCCAACCCTTGGGTCTCCGGTTGACACCTGAATTAGTGTTGATTTGGAGAAAAGTAGGTGCATCCATCAAAGTGCTGTTTACTCACCTCCTCAGAACGTTTTGTAGATTGTGTTTGTTCTTTTTAGCAGCTCTTTTCCAAGTGGTTTTGTATCTCTTTTCCAAGTGATTTCAGTTCTGGTTGTAGGCTGGGCTGTATTCTACCATTCTTAATCATCCTGAGTACTTTCTTCACTTTCCTTGACTTCGTTTGATTTTGCTGAGAAATTTCAAGGAGTGAGATGATACTTAGATGAATGAAATGTGGGATGAGATGGATCCTAACACGCAGATTCTGTGCTTTCCGTTGGGAGGTTTCTAAGCTTTACTAAACCAAGGCAAACTGTTTCACCTGATGCTTATGGATTTAAAAGCATTGTGTTATACCCTGTTATTAATACAAACGATGACCTATCTTGATGGCAATAGTCATCTTTTGGTGAAATTTTGAACCGTGGTCATATCCAAAGCCTCCCTGAGGGGATGTAAACTCTTTCATAGCCTTATGTGCTATGACTTCAAGGGAACCATTCCTCATCCAAATGCCAAAGCCTTTGCAGCATGGAGGTATAAATGTCTTACTTATGATATTTATCCGCTTACTTTTTTCTTTTCTGTTTGCAGTATTTTTGTTCCTATGTATGTCGGGCTGGTGGGAAATGTCATCAATACCATGATAGCAATCGTTTGGATCCCTTTGCAGGCTAAACCAAAATCAGACCATCATGTGAAGGAGCACAGTAAGTATTTCATGTTTCTGATAAATAGCACATGAATAGTGGTGGTGAACCTGAGCAGACAATCTCAGAGTTCCTTGTTTCCTGTCTTTAACCTGTATAAATAGAGTATCAATCAATATGTCATCTTCTGTAGGCACATCGCAGTCTGGCAGCGTGTTAAGCATCAGAGAAATCCTACGCCTGATGAAGTTTCCGGGAGTAATGGAAGTTTTCATAATCAAGGTCTTTGCTGGGCTTCCCATAGGTAAATCTCATCTGTTACCTGTGATTGCTGATGTATTTAAAATAAGATGACATACACTGTAGACCGGGCTTGTCTCAAGTTACTAAAAGCTCGATGCATTAGGCCACAGATCAGTGAGGATTCAGCTTCTTGACTCGACGCTGGGCACTTTCAAATGCTCTGAGCTACATAGGGTCAAAACCCTGGGATTTAATGTAAAACAGACCAGTTGTCACAGGCTGCTTCTGTGACTGTTGGCAAGTCACTTAATGTCTCTGATCCATAAGCCCTGGCTGTAAATGTTTTTTTCATCTTGCCTGTGATTTCTATTTTAGCTGTAACTGCTTCAAAGCAGAAAGAAATCATGTGCATGCTGCCAGAAACACTGAGATCCTTCCTGATTTTACTTAATGATTTTAGGGGGTATATGTATTCTAACCTTTTTCCCAACAACTGAAAACTATTGCTGGATGAGAGGCTGTGACTGCTGTGACTGTTGGCTGAATGCAGGGAAGCCACAGCACGTTTCTTCTGCACGTTGGTGCTGATGCTTGTTCTTTATGTGTTCTGCTTGGCATTTTTTGTGTCACAGAACCTGCTGCTATCTCAAACCCATCCCAAGCCTGCCTGTTTCCCTGCTCCCTTGGAGTCAGTTGCTGTCCCAGCACAGTCAGTGCCTCCTGATTTGCTGGGTTATACATATCCTTGGCCACAATTTAATAATCTTTGTTTTTGCCAACCCTCTTGCTTCTTCCGCCTCAACTTGTCTAGAGACAAGCCAGCATGTCAGCCTTGTTAGTGGTGGTGTAAGGATAGGGTGATGTTCTCTGCCCTTCCACGCAGAAAGCCTTCACGGCTCTTTTACCAGTCAAACCAAGAAGTGCAGTTTCTCTTGACCGTGGTTTCAAGCATTGAATTTTGTGCATGTCGAAACGTGCACATCATGCATCTGAACAAATTAAGGCGCTTCTCTTCCAAATAGGGATCCTAAGAGAGGATTTAAGCCACCTTAGCTCTCATACTCTGCGTCTTTTTCCAATTCATCTATGTCTCGAGAAGCCTTTGAAGTTTAAATAATACGAAACACAATTTTCAAATTAAATTTTAATTTGTAAACTGTAAATTCAGTTTACAAATTGAAAGTTGATTTGGCTGTGGAGAGTGGCTGAATGTAAAGCGAATGGCATTTCTGGGCCCAGTCAGGTTCATCTGTTATTCCTTGCCAAGGTTCTGGAGGAACAAGTCCAACTGGAGCTGTAGAATAGTATTCATGGAAGTAAAGGATTTCTAATTTTTTTTTTCTTTTTGTCTGTAGTTGGTACTGGCTGAGATCAGTAATGCCAGTTGGTCCTACCCCCACCATTGGAGACAGGCTACTGCTGACTTGCCCCAGTAGTGCACTTTTTTGGTTCTTATGAAACAAAACTTTTAAAGCTGTATTTTAAACAGTGTTTATAAATTGGCAGTATTTCACAGGAAGAGACAGTTAAGTGATGTTTTAAGAGGTTTTTTTTTGCTGATTCTGGGTAATTTCTCAGCTTAAAGAAGCATTCATTTTTCTGTTTAAAAATGCCCAAGACCGCATCCATATGCAATCTGTACAGTAATTTCCTGTGCACTCTCCTTTTCCCAAAGGCCAGGCAAGATGCATTTTGATTTAGTCATCCCTGCTGAAATGCAAATTCCTCCGTGTTGCAGAAGATGTTCTTTTCCCGTGCACAGCAAAAATGTGCGTTCGACCAAAATAAACATCTCCTGCCCAAAACTGCAAGGGAACTTCTAGGCAAAGAGGGTGGAGATGGTGAAGCTGAGACTGAAGGCAGGAAATGGGCTAATAGTGTGGCTGAAACGGCTGGAAGTTTTTCCGTAAGAGTAGCGAAGGCGTCTTTTGAGGCATGCCTGCAAGGATAGCACTTGCACTGCAGCAAGGAGTGATTAAAGTCCTTGCCACATCTCTTTGCAGGTCTCTTCCCTTCAGGTGACTGACCATATGATGGCAGCCGAAAGGGGATTTGGCCATCACCTGCTTCTCTGCAGCTCACAGCTGGAGGCTGAACTCCTAGTGAGCTCATTTACCTTTCATCTCCAGACTGCAACTGTATAATTAATTAGATCACCCAAATTACAGACTGTTCTCTATTTACATTGTAAACAAATATGTGATATACACAGAAGAAAATCTTCTGTTCCTTATGGATCTCATTGTTGTCTAAAATGAGCTTGTTTGAGATTGAAAGAGGCTCCCTGGGAAGGCTGCAGGGCTGGGAACCTCCTCCCTGGCTTAAATAAAAGCAGAGACATGGGCCCTGTGCCCCTTGCACAAGGGTAGCTGCCAGGGGATGGACGGGCAGCAGACTGCTCCAGCATGGCCAAGTTACGTTCTCAGCTGACCTGGGAAAAGAGACCCTCTTTGCATCGTGGTAGATAAGAGACAGAAAAAAAATACGAGGATAAAAATGTCTCTTGCTGATCAGAAATCATCAGGGCCTTGAAAATACTGATAAGTAGCTGCTTGTATGAATCTTTGGCTGCCTCATCCCTTTGGTAAACCTGGTTTTAATATGATCACTTTAGCACCTGTGTCCAATTTCTAAAAGTCTTTCACATGTGGAACAGGATTTTGTGGTGAGCCCTAGGGCTTGGCATCCTCTCACCTTTGCAGTCCAGTGTAGGAGGGCTGAGATGAGCTCCCAGGAGCCGTGCTCACCTTCTCACACCAGCTCTACCTCAGTAAGGATTGCTGAGCTGCCCTCCAAAGCCACGGGCTGCTATGAGAGACGTCATGTCTTCTTTTTTTTGAAAATATGATTTGCACCCTTGTGTCTCCTTGGTGCTTTTGCTCATAGATGCATCTCGCAAATCATTTACCTGCCTTCTGCTGCATAACACTGGTCACTCATCCCCCTGGTGCCAGGTTTTCTAAGGAGTTCTCTCCTTATTTAGACCCTGACAAACAAAAGATGAGGCTTTTGAGGACATATTTTGCCATTCTTCATGTTTTTCCTGTTGAAAACCTGAGCCTCACACTGTGGATGGAGACTTACTGGGATCTTATCAATATCTAAAGGATGAGTGTCAAGAGGACGGGGCAAGACTCTTGTCAGTGGTGCCTACTGATAGGACAAGGGACATAGGGGACAAACTGGAATCCAGGAAGTTCCACCTAAACATAAGGAAAAACTTCCTTCCTGTGAGAGTGCCAGAGCCCAGACCAGACTGCCCAGAGAGGGTGTGGAGTCTCCTTCTTTGGAGAGATTCCAAACACACATGGACAATGTGATCCTGGGCAACCTGCTCTAGGTGACCCTGGAGGAGATGATCTCCAGAGTGCCCTTCCTACCCCTACCATTCTGTGATTCTGTGATTACCCAGGCAGCTCCTGCATGAACTTTCAGTGTCTCCAGAAGAGCCTGGGGACATGCCAGCCCAGCAAGCCCACCCCATGGTGGGTACATTACTTCTGACGCTGCACTCAGATGGCCTGCATCCCACCCAGATGGGACCTGCTGAGATCTTTGTAAAAAACGCTTGTTCCAATGAGCATAAAATCATTTGAGTTCAATCTGGGGCTCGCCTTGTGGGTTTCACCAAGCTATGTGTTGCCAGTGGGAGACAGCTTCTTAGTTGCTGAAAGATGAAAGGACAAAAGAGTCTCCCTTGGCCAGGTAGCTTTAAGCGACCTGCAGGCATAGGGGGTAACATCCATCTAAAGAAGAGACCTTTGCATCTTCAGGGAAGCTGTGCTCGTTAAAGAGCACAGCCTATCCCTCTGCTGCTAAAGAAATCAGCTCGTTTGGAGGAGAAACATCCAAATCTGCCTTAAATCAATGAGGGACTTCAAAGGGGAGAGAAGCTGTAGAAGCTGGCACGTGATAGCAGGAAGAAGTGTCAGGTATGTAGGAAGGTTGAGCTTCTCCTAGGTGGTACCTGCAGCAGGGTAGTAGGATGAAGGGTGAGCGCCTGTTTCGATCTAATCTTCCTGCGAGTGAAACACAGTGTGGTTTTTCTTTCATTTCTTCACGTGTGCCTCTTATAAACATGTGCAACTCATTTGCCTGGTTTGAATGTTGTGAGTAAATACTGTTATTTGCATGTTACCTTAAACTGGCTTGAGCTAAGAGCAATTTCAAAGTAACTGCACAGCGATGTGGTGCTCTCCACAGAGGGGTGTGGTGAAGCTATAAATCTTCATGAACTCCAGCTCCCCGGCCCTTTCTCCAAATATCCGGGGAGCAGTAGAGCAGGGCGTCCTTCCTGCAGTCCCGTCCTTCTCTCCAACGCCATGGGGCCTGCTGGGGTGCAGCTATCCCCATTAAAGGGGGAAGAGATGTCTCCGGTGGGGTTCAGGAAGACTTTCTGGCAGGTCCAGGGTTTGGAGGGTGGTGGTCTCTCCAGGCAAAGACTTGGGATTCTTGGAGGGAAGTCTTAGTTGCTGCAGGTGCTTCACTGGTACCATCACCATTGGATTGCTGGACGCAATGGAATTGCACTGATTTGTTAGGGTCCGGCTTGTCCACGGTGTTTCAGTCAGCAATTTGGGATCATTCTCCTCATGCTCCCTGGAAATAAATGCCAGCAAATCCTTCCCATGTCATGGGGCTAGTGATTCACTTTGCCAGGCCACAAGTTGTCTTCTCAGTCCTCACCCATTGCCTCCTGGGATCTGTTTTCTTCAAGCAGGGGAGGACTGCAGCTCACTGTTTACCCATTCTTTGTACCTCAGAGGAGCCTACAAGGAAGGGAAGGACCCCTAAAGGTCATCTGCTCTCTCCTTCTCTCCCCAGCAAGATCAGTGCTCTCTGACAGGCATGTTGTGGGATTGTTCACCTGCAGAGAGCCCCGGTTTCCTGCTGTTTTGGTCCATCTGAGGTGCACAAGACACAAGGATACCCCATCCCATTCTTTAAGAGAAATGTTTTGTCATAATGTTTTTAAATTGGTGGCTCTTTGTGTATGATGGGAGCATGTGTACCACATGTCTGCATTTGCATATGTTTGGCAGTGGGAGGTTGAGTGGACATTTTCCATTATGCTTTCCAGAAATGGCCTTAATTGTAAAAGCAGCCCCAACCTGTGCTGTTTCTGTCCATACTTTCCTGACCACTTGTATCAACACCACTATTGGTCAACACAAGAGATACTTCATGTGCTACCGACATCATTGCTGAGCTATATTTAGGCTGATGTCACAGAGTTGTTCCCCGTGGAGAAAATCTAAAGTCAGGCAAAAGGGGTGAGGAATCCCATCAGATTCTTTTTATGGCTACAGTCTTGTCTGAACAAATGTTTTCTTTCTGTCTTACTGGTTAGCCTGGCTTCCGTGATACAAATATTTACTAGTTTATAATAAACAGCTACAGCCTACATAGTCACTTTATTTAAAGATTAAATGTAAGGGAGTTAAAGAAGTTACCATTTAACGATTAAATTACTACACTGACTTTGAATAGGATTTTGCTCATGTTTATATCCAGTTCCACAACCCCAAGGAGAGATACTGGTTCATACTGGGGATGACTGGGAGCAGGGTCTGGGGCGCTGTATGCAGTGCCAGTGTATTGATATATGCTTTTCATTAACCTTCTCTCTAGGTTTGTTCATGATTATGTTTTCTATCATCTCTATGGATTTCTTTGGTTTGGAAGCAGTGGAATCTGGATACCTGATGTCATATTTTGGTGTCCTTCAAATGGTAAGTGAAGTGGAAGTCCCCCTCTTACCACACCACTGTCTAATTTGCTGACTTTTTGACATGCACATTTCCAAATCTAGGTGTAATATTGAATTCTCATTCTGCCATGAAGCACGTGGCTTCAAAAGAACAGAAATTACTCCAAATTTATTCTGTTTCCTGGAATGGGAAGAAATTGGAACAAGGAATGTCCTGAAAGCTTTCTTCCCCTTGTCCCTCTTTGCAGATCTTTAAGCTGTGGAGCTAAAATTTCTTTGGACTGACATGTTATCCATTTTTGCAACAAAACTTACACTGAAGCTAAAGTGCCTTGAGTAAGGTTTTCCCTGGTGCAGGTTAGCTGATTTACGTTTACTTAGTAGCACCCTGAAAATTTATGTAAGCGGACTATCTTACTGAGGTTTTGACAGATCTTTTCAGTGTAAATAAGGACTTGATTCTGCTGTGTGGAAACAAGCACAACAAGGTTGTACTTTCCAAAGAGGAAAAAAAAAAAAAGCAAAAACCAAAAAGGTAGGCAATGGAACCTGGTTAGCAGGCAACAAAAATGGGTAAAAGGGAAAAGTCAGCTGAATTAGGCAGTAGCAAGGCTGAAAAAATACGTTGTGTTATAGCAGAGTGTTCCTTTTGGAGGAAGAGACTAATAATTCTGCAGAAAGAGCAACAGATGGTTCTAAGCAGGCGTCAAGGTAGGAATGTAAGTTAAGCAATATCCTGAAGGAGGGTGGTCTTGTTATTAAATCCGTGTTCATTTCCTGGGCATCTCCACAGAGTTCCTGGGGGATCTGGAGGAGCTTCTCATCTGGGAAATGGCAGCTTTAGGTCCTTCCCTTGTGATTTGGATTTGTCATGGTGTTGCCAGTCACTTGAGCTCTACCCTGGTTTCACTAAACCTAGGCATCTTGATAGAGAAGCTGCTGAGCATGGCTGTACATCAGCAAGTGGAGTCTGCAGAGTAAACTGGCTGGAACTGAGGAGCTGGAGCCTTTGCCATGTCCGTTCTGGGAGGGTGGCATTTGGACTAGCTGTCTCTCAGCCCTGTGAGCTCAGCATCTGCTACCAGCTGGATGCACTTTCCCATCCAGTCTCATTGGAAAGAAGACCAGTTTGCTACTTCACAGCATGGGAACAGTATGACAAGTAGCATGATCAGCAGCAGCTTTCCAAAACATGCTTCTGACCCAAACTCCACTGTTACCAGGCTTTCCCTATGTTAGTCTTTGTATACTGCCTCCTGGACCGGGGTGTGCATGAATCACTGAGGTTTTAGAGCAGCCAAGTCACCTCCTGGTATCCTCTTCCCCCTTTGAATGTAGGGGAACTCTCCAACAACCGTGCTTTTAACTTACACGTATCAGTTAACTCCCAGTTGTATATGAAATCAAATCTGGTGTTGCAGCATGGCTGTGGAGTGCTCCTTTCAAGCTGGGTAACGTGGGCAGCGATAGCATTTGTACAGCCAGGGCAGGAGTGGCTTCGTGTTGGTAGATGGAGCTTGGGCGCTGCTGTTAGGTCTGGGATATCTGTCTTCAGAACATTGCTGTTATGCCTGGGATATCTGTCTGTCTTCACTGCTACTGTTTCCCAGGTTAGCTTGGTTGAAACTACTGTAGATAACGTTCCCTGCGCTGCCTTGCCAGTGTGCCTTGCGCGTAGATACAGCCCTGGAAGATATGGGAATTATAGCATTCACTCTGCTCCCAACTGAATAGTTAAATGTCAGTGCTAACCAGGGACCTGACCCTTCCCACAGTTACAGGGTGTCATCCTGGAGAGGCCAATCACACCGATTACCGTGCTGTAACCCATCAGTTGCCTACAGGCTCAGGGGTAACATCTGCTTTGCTGGGGAGTCTTTGCCTTGGGACATTCAACACAGAAACTAGCTTTCGTCAGCCAGGCAATTTTCTTTCATCTATCCATGCAGTTTCTGTCTGTGTTGCTACACATATTCTACAGCACACGATTCTGGACATCAGAAATATAGGAGTGAGGCGGTCATAGGGCACAAACTTCTTTTCTTTGTGGTGATGCATCACGGTGTACTGTCAGAACACTGAAAAGGGAAGGAGAAAAAATACTTTGGTGCTTTTTTTTAAAGCCCAGGCCACCTGATTCAAAACCATCTCACCCGAGAGCTTGCAAAGCACTGCTTTCTACTTCGTCTTTCCACTTTGTCACTGGCAGTTCCAAGCCCTGCTCTAGTTTTTGCAGGATCAGATCCTCAACTGTTCCAAACAGTACTGTCACCCATCTGGCTTTTATATTATTGTCAAACTTTAGAATTTGTGTCTTTACTGTCAGATCAAGTCTCTGGCTAGAACCACCCAAAGGTATCTTTTGCAGATAGTGAATGGGTTCATATTTACGGCTACTTTCTGTTGGAGTTCCTCTAGCGGAAGAGGTACACAGGGAAGCAGCATGTGCAGGCTCTTCCCTGCAGAAGCCCAGACCTGCTTGTGTGTCTTTGTTGCCTAAGCTGATGTTTCAGATGCATTTGTTTCTGGTGTACAGTGAATTGATACTGCTGGAGATAGAAATGCAGATCAAGGTGCAAGCGAATTCCACCAGTCTGGATGGGTGAACAGTGATTAATATCTGCTGACTGGCTTCCCCACTTCACTGAATAAATTATAGATCTATTCATAAGGAATATAATGTCCTTTTCAATGAATTTCATCAACCAGATCCTCAGCTTTCATTTCTCATTCCTTAGGTTGCCTTTTCATAAAACATTGTGAGGGTTTTCCCATTCTCCTGGACTTGCTCTGAGCCCTCCTATTAGAGGAAAGATGTCCCCAAGTTTGCATCTCTCTCTGGACCTGAAAATGGGTTGTGTTCAGGGACTTTTATAGATGGGAGCAGACATTACAGAAATGAAGGAGCAGATAAGAACCAAACCATGTCCTGCTTGCTTTAAACCTGCCTTTGGACACTGAACACAGCGGCTGGGTGGTTGCACACCACGGCCAGCTGATACGCCCAGCACCGTGTCCCAGGGTCTCACCTGCTCCCAGCACATGTTGCGAGCTCTAAATGGCTTCAGGGATACACAGGGAACAGCACAGCAAGGCCCTTTGCTCAGCTGTTCTCCGAAAGCCGTACGCTGACAAAAGCATTGCTTTGCTAACGCCTGGCAATTTTTTAGTAATATAATTTCTTTGTGTTATAGTTTCAAATTTTTAATAAAATCTCACACCAAATGTCTTCCTCTTGCACAGAAGGTGAGATTGCAGACCCCTTTCTGAGCCATACCAGAAATCCCAGATGACTCAAATAGCAATGATTTCTTTCCACTTTCCTCTCCCCGCCAAGGATATTATGCTCCAATTGCTTAACCTGATTTTTCAGCTTCTCAGCCTCATTTAACCTACTGTGGTGAGAAGGAGTCAATGTACTGTAAACATCTCTGTTCCTCACCAGTCCTCCCATTCAAGCCAGCTGCAGAGCACCTACAGAGGAGATTTGGAATGGCTTTGGGTCTGTCCACTGAATTTTAAGTAGGCAGCTCAGGTGCTTTGTCGACTTTGTCTCAACCAGCTCTTTGTTTGAAGAGATAAGCACAGAAACACCGGCCCCATGGGAGGCGAGGAGTTTGCCACTTTTGCAGATGGAGAATGTTAGTTAGCCATCCCACTAATCCAGGGGAGCTCCAGAGCTTCTCAGCCTCACCTCATCATGCTTGGTCCTAACCTGTCACTTTATGACCCCACTCGACCCAGACATTTGTCGAGGTGGCCCATGCCCAGCCTGAGAGGATTCCTGCAGGTTTGGGAGATGGATTTGGAGCTAGGTTTTGGAGCTCAGAAGCCTCATGGGCTTTGGCTGGCCACTCCTCAGAGCACATCTCTTGGTTGCTCCCTTGCTGAGCATCAGCTCTGTCCACATGGAGATGCTTCCTGGCACTTGGTAGCAGTGAAGTGGCTCAGCTGGTGTTGGTGATGGGTTTTGTCCTCACAGTGCCATGCATGTAGCGCCAATGGCCACTGCTCATGCTCCTCTTCTGCACCCTCTTCCCTTCACTGAGTTGGCCGCCCACAACACAGTCATGCTTCAGCCCAGTGCTGGTGGTACATCTCCTTGCTGCGTCTTGTACCCCTGCATGGAGGGATGTAGGTTGTCTTGCTGTTGCTCCCAGCCTGTCTCATGGAGACCGGAGCTCAAAATAATAAGTCTGCTGATGCCTTGTTGTAAAAGGTCCCATGGGAATACCTGCTCATGGGGAGTAGCGGCTTCCTGGCTCTCTGGATGAAACACTGGCACAGGACCTGGTGCCAGTTTTTGTGATTGGGCAAAGAACATCATCTAATAGCAGAGGATATTGGAAAGTGTGAGACAGACTCAAGTGCAGTGAGAGTGAGAAGGGGGCTCACTTCTAGGTCAGGGCAGAGCCACAGGAGGGCAGAGAAGGATGTATAGGAAGATGGTGTCATAGCAGTGGGATAAAAAGCTGTCTGATGTGGAAACGAAGTCATTGCTTATAAAACGTAGTGTAACAGAGTCTGGAGTGGGCTGATGGGGAAGTGAAAATAACGAGGGGTGAGAGAGGGGGGAGGGTGTGATTGGAGCAATCCAGGGCTCTGCAGTGATGCTTGAAGCGCCCTGATAGTATGAGGCTGTCTGATGACCTGGGACTATACCAGTGTAAGTAGAAGAGGAGTCAGGTGGGAGACACCAAAATGAGGTAGTGAAAGCAGACAGTGGGAGGGGTACCCCTGCACGAGGCATTTTACGTTGTAGAGGTTCCCTTGTTCATGAGATGTTTGAAGCATCTTTACTTGATCACTAGTGGGTCTCCAGGCAAGAGGTGTGAGAGCCCATCAGGGACACAATCCCTCTGTCCTCCAGGGCTGGACTTCCAGAGTCCTCTCATCTCAGAAGCCATACAAACAAAATTTCCCTTATAGTGAATGCCTAGAAGTGTGAGATACCGTTCAATCTCCCTCCAGAGAATAATTAATTTCATAATAATTTAAAATAACTTAACTTTGCCTAATGGGCAGAAACGGGCCTAGGCTCTGGAGTTTTTTGGAGTTGAGAGCGCAGTTGCATGGAGAACTTCTAGATGTAGTATCAGCCTTGGAAAATGCTGCCAGAGGACTAGGCAAGTGAAATACCTGGAGTCCCTGGTTGGTATCTAAAGTCACATCTGATGCTTACATTTCAAACCACAAGAGGGGGTGGGGGAAGATTTCCTATAAGAAGTTTTTCTCCAAAAAACAAAGCAAAATGCACCAAACAAAAACTCCGTGTGGGACAAAGGGTAGATATTTATAACTCTGAGGATCAAGAAATCATAAGACGTCTGTTTTATTTACTGTGTTTAAATTTATATTGTTATACAAACTCCACCTCTAGCTGTGCAGCTTCTGGAGGGACAAGTTGGTACGGAGTGATCCTGAAAAGATGAGAGAGATTCCTGGAGGAGAGATTTACATTGCCTCTCATCTTATCACCAGTCTGTCCCTCTTGCTTTTTTTTTTTTTTTTTCCCCCTGCACAGCAAAAGAGATGATTAAAGAGCCGGGGATTTAATTAGAGCCAGGTATGCCTAGGGGGAAAACCCACTCGGTGAAAGGACCTTGCAACAACAAACAGAAAGTTCTCCAGTTTCCTGGCTTTGAAGAATTTAAATCTATGGAGGGGGAGGGTTAGAGGGGGAAAGAAAGCGATTAGGCTGGAGTTTTCAAAACACACAGTCCTCTTCCCCTGTTCGGCAAAGTGCTGCCTTCAGCAGTTTGGTCCTCACTGTCAGCTCTCCTGCCAGTCCCACCGCCCTCCTGCTCCTCTGCAAGACCTGAACTGCTTCTCAAGTGTTTTCTGGCATCGCCGCATCAGTAAAACAACTCCCTTTCCCACCTCCCGAGGTTTTGCACCACCTTCAGCCTGTGCAGGAAAGCCTCGTGATTTTTGTTGCCCCTGCCGGTGCCCACCTGCACATCCCACCCCAGCCGGCGCTGCGCTCGCCCTGGGAACTGCTAACTGGGCACAATTTCAAAGCTGAGAGAGATATGGGTCCGGTGCGTGGGAGGCTGCCTCTGATGTGAATCATACTATCTGTGCTAAGGATGGGGCCCTTGCATTTTCTCTGCTAGGCTGTACCAGCTTATCTGGCCTGCTATGCCTGCCTCTCTAACCTTCTCGCGTCCTTTTATTTCCAGGCTGTTGGGTGAAAGGATATTAATTTTGTTGCTGGGATCTCTCAAGCTTTCAATCAGTGCTGATGGAAGAATCTGTAGAAAGAGTCCTGTGTCCACTGAGTGTGCGGGACCAGCTGAGCGTCTGAATCATAGAATACCAGGTTGGAAGGGACCTCAAGCATCACCTGGTCTAACCTTTCTTGGGGAGAAGCACAGTCTATGTAAGATGGCCCAGCCTCCTGTCCAGCTGAACCTTAAATTTGTCCAACTTCTGTGCAGCTCCTCTACCCTCTGTTGATGAGGTTAGCTACTTGTAGGTGCCAGGCCTGCTCAGCAGCATCTCCACACAGCAAGGCTAGCGTTTCGCTATTCAAAAGTCTTCCAAAAACTCTCACCTTAAACCTTCAAACAGCAACACTTTTCCATCCTGCAAGAGATTCCTGAAGTTTGTGAATGCAGTTAACAATGAAATGGGTAATTTGATCTTCTGAGCAAATGGGAGCTGCTTTCTTTCCAGAAATCAAATACAGTGAGAGAGAGAGAAAGGCTTTTCCTATGTAATCGGCTGAACTAGCATAACAAATCCCCAGGTTGGTGAATCCAGCCTAGTGACAAGGAGAAATTTGGCTGTTCTTATGCATTTATTGGGAGACTTATTTGCCTTTAAAGAAGGAAGGGGGAGAGGGGGAGATGAGTTGGTTTTTCCTGTGACATATGTACACAGCCACAGGCAGTGCCTGTTATTTCACTTGCAAACAATTTCCTCTCTCTCTTTTGTTTATTGATGACAGAAGGCATTCCAGCTAGGTACACTGGCTCTTCCCCGACTTCAAAGGAGGTCGGGTTACAAAGGCAAGCACCAGCCAGGCAAAATGAAATGCAGGAGGGTAAGGCCCGTCTCAGTTTTTCTGAAAGGGAGGTTATGTGCGAAGGAAAAGCCCAGAACGTGCCAAAAGGAATGAAAATTAGGGATAAATCCTGCTGTAGAACTGTCGGTGTCACAAGGGCTTGTCCATGGGAGCAACGATGGCCAAGTCATTTGGGATGCTCCCGCAACCCCCTGGCAATGGCAGCATGCATCCAGAGCCCTACATGGGAGAGCCCACAGGAACCACCTCTCTCTTCCTCCTTCCCAAATGTGCCTGTGCAGGCAGCTGCTGCTCATGCAAACATGAGGACTGTGTGCCCAGGGAAAATTGCAGGCTGGAAGTAATGGGGTTTCAGGTCTAAATTCAGACTGGAAGTGAGGTTGGAGCTACCGATGACTGGAAACATCATCGAGCACCTAAATCAAAGTGCTGTGTTAAAAATCAAGATGATGGACCATGCCTGCCTGGAGTTCATGGCTGGATCTGCAACACCTCTTCTAGGGAGAGAGTCAAGCTGCCCAGGTAACCAGTGGGGAGACTGCAGGCTGTAGTAACCCAAGGATGGCTGCTCAGCCCCAAAGGGAAGTCAGGTGACTTGGGCTGACATTTGCCCTTGGAAAAAGTCCTATCGCTGAGTTGGTTGGTTCAGCAGTGGTGTTTTACCTTCCCACTTGTATTGCCACAGTTCGAGTGATGGGAAAGCTGGTGCTGAATGCCAACCTGGCACAAGGACCCCACACACCTGGGGACAGCCTGGTCTGCATATCTTCAGGTTCTGGCAGCTCAGAGCCTGACTTTGCTGCTTACTCCTTGTTCTTAGGTGCTTGCATGTAGTGACAGAGGTGTCTTTGAGTACGTCACTCCCATGGCCATCAGACCAGGCTGCTCTGGGACATTGCTAAATGATACATCCGAGTGATTCAAGGAAGGGAAGGGACCAGGCTCTGCCTTGCATGGTGTATCCTAATTACATGTGCCGTTCAAGTCTGGGTGAATTGAGAAACATTTCCTTTTCTCCAGTGGCTCAGCAGAGCCGAATTGGGATTCAGGTGATGCCACCGCTGAGTCAAGCCGTGCCCTGCAACAGGGCTCAGCCCCCATCCCGTGTGACTCAGCACAGGCCCAGCCGGGGCAAGCCAGCAGGAGGGACTGCGAAGTTGCAAAAAGCTAATGACGATTCTTCATTTTAGGAGCACTCAGCTTAATGAAGAATTACTCAGCAGCTTCTCCACCCACCCCCCAAGTAGGAGCTGCCAGAGCTGGTATCAGCCTTCTCCCATGTCCCCAGCAGAGCTTTCAATCCCAGGTCATTCCATACATCACCCAAGCATCATCATACTGCAGAAGATCCACCAGTGTCCCCAGGGCTGCTCGCTGGGTGACACGACCCAGGAGAGACACGTGGGGCCTGTGCCACCATCATGAGGCAGCTGGGCATGTGTGAGTCCAGCTCTCAATCCCTGCCCAAGGGTGGGGACAGGGACAAAAGCGAGGCAGGAAAAGCGTTTACTGGGAACCAGAATGTCTGCTTGGTGCAGTGTGCCTCCTATCCAAAATCATTTGTGCTCTGAAGCAAAGTGAGGGGTCAAATTTTGATGCTTTTCCATTAAGTTATATCTTGTTGGAAATATATTCAATTTGTAGCTATTGCTCTTTATGACAACTTTAGTCTCATCCTATTACTATTTACTTTTAGCTTTTTAAAAGTTTTAGTAGTTAAATGACTTTTTCTGGACTGCTTGTCATAGATTAATGTTTCCTCTCTTTTTGATAACTCACTTTCTTATTTATTTTGCACTCATTTCCTGTCAGTTGATTTTGGGTTTCATCCTTAGGACTAACAAAGCAAGACTTAGCACGTGTAAGCATCATTCCAGGTCCAAGCAGAGCTCTGAGGTTTTCTTCAGGATACACTGCCATTGAAATGAAGCCATCCTCCCAAACAAAGCCTTCTGAACTAGAGCTCTTCTTTCAAGTAGGAGGGGTTTTTGCTTGGATCAAACAGATCCTTTCAAGGCAGGGAAAGCCCCAACTCTCTCGGTCTGTCTTCATAGGAGAGGTGCTCCAGCCCTCTGATCATCCTCGTGGCCCTTCTCTGGACACGTTCCATCATGTCCACATCTTTCTTGTAATAGGGCCTCCAGAACTGGACGCCATACTCCAGGTGGGGTCTCACGAAAGTGGAGTAGAGGGGCAGAATCCCCTCCCTCGACCTGCTGGCCACGCCTCTCTTGATGCAGCCCAGGATACGGTTGGCTTTCTGGGCTGCAAGTGCACACTGAAGGCTCATGTTGAGCTTCTCGTCCACCAGCACCCCCAAGTCCTTTTCTCCAGGGCTGCTCTCAAGCCAGTCACTGCCCAGCCTATATCGATGCTTGGGATTGCCCCGACCCAGGTACAGGACCTTGCACTTGGCCTTGTTGAACTTCGTGAGGTTGGCATGGGCCCACCCCTCCAGCCTGTCAAGGTCCCTCTGGATGGCATCCCTTCCCTCCAGCATTTCAGCCGCCCCACACATCTTGGTGTCATCGACAGACTTGCTGAGGGTGCACTCAATGCTACTGTCCACGTCACTGACGAAGATGTTAAACAAGACTGGTCCCAGCACTGATCCTTGAGGGACTCCACTAAGGGACTCACCCCATTTTCACAGTGATCTCTTCCAGCCTCTGTCCACTTGTGCTTGCATCACCTGAAGTATGGGAAATGCTGAACAGAGAAATAAAAGAGGGAATCTTTGCTCTATGAAGTGCTGGAAGAAACCAAACACTTCTTGGGTTTTCTATTTTTTTTGCTCCTCCTTCCCTCCTCTTCTTCCCCAGTTTGTATTTAAAATCTGTAAAACCAGTTCCTCATCCCTCACATCTGTGCATACTGCTGGGGGTGGATATTAGCATCTCTGTCATACTTGTTTCCTGCCTAAAAATGATGAGCCACCTGATTTGTATACTTATAGTTTAAAATAATGGCAAGAGAGAAGGTAGAGGAAAGGAAGCATTTTCCTCCTCTGTGTACAAATGTACAGTTTTTCTTTGAAAGGACCTGCTGAGAATGAAGACCTTAATATTAGCTGTGTTTCAGAAAACTGTCATGAGTTAGTTAGAAAAATTCACTTGTATCTCCAAGTGTCTTTAGGAAGTTTAGGTCACTGTTGGTAGGTGAGCAGTGATAGTAAAGTCAGGCATGCACTCTGAGGAAAATTCAGCAGATGGGATGGATCTATCCCTAGGATGTAAAATGCTTGAAATAATGGACCGTATCTTCTAGCCATTTGTCATGACAGTGAAGACTTTCTCAAAAAAAACCCCAAGGGAATAACCCATTTTCTGCCTTTCATTTGCTTGAAGCACTATAAGAGTTCTCTTTTGAGCTTGTTGAAATTGTTATATATCAGGCTTAACAGTGCTTGTGTGCTTCTTTCCCAGGTTGTCCAGGGTCTGGTCGTTGGAAAACTCACCAAGCACTGCACGGAGAGGACCCTGCTCAGGTTCAGTGTCTTCATCTTTGCCGTTGTAGGCCTAGGCATGGTAAGGCTCGGAGTGAAATCATCCATGGTCCCTTTTCATAATGCAGCGACACAAGGTCTGTGAAACCTGGCTGCAAGCTCTAGTCTTTGAAATGTCACCGTCGGCTTCACTGGGTGGTCCTCAGGGGGGGGAAAATAACTTTCCTGGGCCTCTGTGCAAACAGAGCAGCGCTCAGCGTAAGCACCGCACCAAATAACGATAAAGAGTTGTATGAGTAATAGTTACAAGGATTAAAAAAAAATTAATCTCATACAGAAACTCTCTAAGTCCCTCTTGAGTCACTGGGTTTGCACAGAAATCCTGCCCTCAGTCTTGTCAGCAACTGCATTTCCTGAACTACCCAGAAAGTAAATGAAGATTATAGGGAGGAAACTGCTGCAGTTATACGGTTGCTGTGAGACAGCGGAGGCTGTGTATTTGGGGAAGGAAGTAGCAAGGCAATATTTTTGCTCCTCTGTTTTGGGCTAAGTGCTGTTACCCATCGCTGGGTTTGTCTGCATGGGCAACAGTTTATGCCAATCTCAAACGGTAATTGGAAAACCCAGTTGATGAAGGCAGCTCTGCAGGTCATCACATTTGCTCAGATAAGCCACATCAGGGAACTGATAGCTCTGCCCAGGCCATGGGGACAGAGGAAGAGCGAGCACCAGTCCCTGTCCACAAGGTGTGCCCAAAGCATGGTTGAGCTGTGTCAGCCTTTTGACATTCCCTACAGGATCTGGCCTTGAACCTTGCTGCCAGGACACGGGTTCTCCCCTCAACACAGGTAGGATGAGTGCTGCTCCCACAGCCATGTCACAGCCACAAGGAGGTCAGGGCCAAATCTTGGAGGGTATTGAGGCTCATGGTTCCCAGCTACACGGGTGAGATGAGGCACCTGCACACCTTAGTTAGACTGAGGCTAAATCATGCGTCTGAGATGAGGCTGGGAAGGGGGAATGGATGCGGGTGAAGGATTGGCTCTGCAAATGAAGTGTGGTCCCCTCTGACATTCTGGGGCTCTCAGAGATGCTACTAGGTAGTAGGATGCTCAGGAAGGGTCCCTCCTGGCTGATGTCATGGTTTTGGCTGGTATCCATGTGCCTCGTTACCATGGAACATCTTCACAGAGCTTGGTGCTTCTGAACATGGCCCAAGAAGGACTTTAAAGGTCTCACCATTGTTTTTTGGTCATGGATAGGAGCAATTAGGTGGGACCAAGGTGGAGTTGGAGACCAGAGCACCCCTAACTGACTGCAAGGCAGGGTGCTGTTGATATTGACTACTCATGCCAAAGCCCAGCCCCGTGGGAATCAGGTAGAGGAGCAACATGGAGTAAATGGCTTTTGTACACTGAGGTCTCACTGAGAGGGAAGGCTGGAGGTAGGCGGGGAAACCTCCATAGTGGTGGAAGGGCACACAGGGTGGCATGGCTTGCAGTGGCTAATGCCCCAGCCCGAGGAAAGAAGCCAGGAAGCAAGATCGTCTTAGAGTTGGTAATTACGTCAAGCCCAGAGGGCTGTGGACATCCTGACAGCACGGGCCTGGGGACAAGGGTCAGCAGTGACTTCCCATGAGAGCTATTCATAGACCAACGCAGCTGCGATCCTCTTCACCCGGGCCACCTTATTAAAAAGCACTCTGTTCAAGCAGCTGCTGAGAAAACATCCGTTTCTGGGGTGGCTTTCTGTCTCGGTGGGGATGAGTGCCATCACAGTGGCAGGCCCCAAATGCAGAGATTAATGCATGAAGCTTTTAATCCTGCACAGCCGCCAGTGGAGGATGATCCCACCCGCTGTGGCCTTGCTGCATCTGGCCTCCAAATGAAGCAGATCCCCTCCCTGAAGGGGAGGAAGCGAAGAGAAAAGCTAGCTGCTAATAAAAGACAGTCTGAAGCCCATCTTCGTATCACCAGAGGTGGGCTGAAGTGTTTTGGGGAGGCTGGCACCAGCAGCAGCAGCAGACAAACAGGCGGCAGCAGCACAGCTGGGAAGGGGCTGCAGGATGTTCCCAGCCGTCGGCAGCTGGAGAAGGGAAGGGGTGGGCTGGGAGCTCGGTGATAACACCTGGAGAAGGAGAGGAGAGCCTATGTCTGATCTGCAGATGCAAGCTGGGAGTGCGTGGGCAGGGATGTAGGAGGGCTTGGCGGTTGCAATGGGGAAGTTTTTCTCTTTGTCTGAAGGCACGGCTGTGCCTCATCCTGCCTCACAGCCTGCGTTTCCCAGGCGTTTGTTTTTTGAGCCTGTTTGCTGAAACCTCTGGTTCTGCCTCCCTCACTTGCAAAATGCCTTCAGATCTACTCAGGTCATAAAGGCTGCTACCGACCCAGCGTCTGAGGAGTAGCAGAGACCAGGCTCTGCCTGGCTTGGTCCTTTCCAAGTCCTGAGGGTGCAAGTTGCTCTTTCTCCTGGGTTTACTGGAGGCACAGTCCTGGCTCTGCTCTTTTCTGCCCACTTGCTTCAGCCCATGAGGGAATTTGTACAAAGCAAGACTGGGGATTGAAGCTGTTTTTTCTTATGAGCGCTGCAATGTGTCCTGCAATGACATTTGCCCTAGCAAGGAATTATTCTTCCTCCGTCTGAGTGTTTATGTACCAAATAGCTGTTCCTCTTGTCTTTGTTCTCTGGTTCCTTAATCAGAAGTGCCTAGATCTTAACCAAAATGTAGGCAAAGAGCCCCTCTGAGGAAAGAAACTTGGCTGTGTGTGACACCAGCGGGTAACCAGAACTAAACCTCAGTATTTCCAAGTCATTAGTGAGCAGTGTCTCTGGGATTCTCTATCTTCTGTAGCCGAAAGGCAAGGGTCAGATCTTAGGAGAAAGAACTGCAGAGAATGAAACTTCTGGCTAAACCATCAACAGAAATGTTTTCCAGCCACAATAACACACCCTGAGACATGGGTGAGGGCAGGAGACTTGCAAGAAAGGGGGAATTTCCTTTCCATGCCCCAGAGAAACCTATTTATTTGACCAGCAGGGCTTGTGAATGAGCCGAGAGCCGCTCTAGCCCCATGGCTTAGGGAGCCTCACCGCTTTTGTTTCAGTATTAAACAGCTGGAGGGATGTCTCCGCTAAGAATATGTGCAATAACAAAATCATTACTCTCCCTAATTATGCTCGCTAATGTGCACTCATGGCCAGAAGACCTATTCCAGATTACTGAATTTGGTGAATTTATTAGCAAGGAAGCAGCAGAACAGGATTAGAAATCCCAAAGGTACTGTGTTACATAATGCACCACGCTCATTTATTTTGACAAGCTCAGTTTAGTTTTAATTATTTATGTTAATGAACTGAAATGCCTTCTCTAGGCTGTTTTGTGTAAGTAATGGAGGCTTCCTGAAGTACACCACATACATCTGCTGTTCATCATTTCCTCGGGAGTTGGATGAAAGACAGAAGATGGGGGGAAGGGTGCGGGGACATCACTAATTCCCAGGCACTAAAAATACCAACAGCAGTGCCAGAGAAACATGTCTCCAGATTGTAAGGTATCGTTTGCTACTTGCTCTGCAAGCTTGGAATAATTCGTTGCAGACAAATGGTGGGCTATGGAAGACCCTGCAATGGCCAGAGCCACACTATCATGTATTAGTTGTGGCTCTCACAGTTTACCTAAGTCATGGGTTTCACTCGTGTTGTTTTTCTAGGTTGTTTTTTGCCACAAAATCACCACTTGTGCTCTGCAATGATCCGTGGTCCATTGTGTCCCATTCCTTAGGCCCTGATGAGGACCGTGTGGCACTACTGCGTCGTTGCGGTGCCAATGGTGTTCGCCTTCAGCACGCTGGGCACCATCACTGACAGCATCCTCACCAAGGCCGTCCCCTCCTCCGACACTGGTAAGACTCATGGTAAAAGATCAGACTGGTCTTTTCTCATTTTTCAGTCCATCGGGAGCTTTTCGTCTTACACCACCGCTATCAAGCGCTGGGGCACATTCGTGCTGAATAGCCAGTTCCCCAGCAGATCTGGCTTGGCAGTGATATGCAATGGGTGTCAGCAGAGTGGATCAATGGGGACTGGTGGTGCTAATACAGGATGAGTTTGAACAACATTGAGCAAGCATCCTGTGATCCAGTGCTCCCGATCCTGTGCCGCCTGCTGATGTTCGTAGTGGTGGGCCAGTAAGAGAAGTCTCTCCCAAACTCTCCTTTCCATAGGAAGCCAAAATATTGGAAAAAGAAAAAAAAAAATGAAAAAAACCAAAAGAAAACAAAAAAGCTGCTTTTCCACTGTGATGGTAACTGAGAGGGCTGCTTGTTCGCACCTTTTGACTTAGGGCATCTCGGAAGGGTATTCTGGATCACCCTTTGGAAATATACTTTGCCTTATGCAGTAATTGCCCCCCTCTGTACCTTTTCACTGTGTTTCAGTCGAAGATCTATCATATTTCTCTGTACAAGGCAGCTGAAATGCAGTGGTAGATGCATAGATCTTTATGTCTGGGTTTTTAGTTGTTGATGAAGGAAATACGCCTACGTTCTTGTCATGGGAGTCTTGCTGAGTTTATCCCGAGATGGAGCTGAGTTAACCTAGTGTGGTGCCTTTTACTCGGTTTCTGTCAGGGCTTGCTCCTGGAGCTGCATTGATCAGGTGTCTGAGAGTGTCTTGGCTTTAGCTGAGCCTTTCTGGGATTCCAGCCTGCACCCTTCACCTTCCCTAGCAGCCATCTGAGCAGATACCTCTGCACAGACCCTACCAAGAATGAGAGTTAGAGTTTGCACAGCATATTAGTAGAGTTTATAAAGTACTTTGGGGATGCTTCTGGTTGAAGAGCTTTTCTAAATGTCACTCCAGTAGTTTATTTGTAACGCTGACCACCACATCTACAAATGCTGGGAGCCTGTGATTTCTGAGTGTGATACTAACCACTTCTTAGTGCCCAGGGAGGTGAGAACTGGGAATCTCTCAGACCCTCTGCTCAGCTGGGAAGAAAATCTGCTGTTTCATGAGTTGGAGCAATGTTCATTCAAAGAGAGAGCGAGCCAGCAGGGAAAGGCACCAAGCAGCTTTGGGACGTATAACCAAGCTGGAATTTATCCAGGCTCTTCTCAAAGGGGCTTTGTGAGGAAAACTGGAGCATTGCTTGGATTTAAAGCCTGGAGGCAAGCTTCAATCAGAGAGGAAAAGGGGTTTAGTTGCCTCACCATGCTCCCCACTTGCATATGTTATTAGGTCAGCCTGTGCCTTGGCGAAATGGACAGTCTCCCCATGGCAGGGTAGGACAGGAGGGTGGGCGAGAGGCAGCCTGTGGGGCAGTGGAGATGGTCAGGAGAAGGTTGTGGGACATCAAGGGAGTCATGGACTATCTTGGGCTTGCTGCTGCCCATTCACACTCGGCTGATGCCATGCAAAGTGCTACTTTAAATTGCAGAGTTACAACTGGCTCGAAACCAGGCATTCCAAGGAGGGAAACTGCTGGCATGAGCATCATGGCCCTGGGGGAAAGCTTTGTCTCCACCACTCCTCCCTGGCCCTCACCTTCCAAACCGTGTTTTCTCCTTGCAACCTTTCCGAGACAAGAGGCATCTGATGGTTTTCTGCTTGTTTTGGACGCACACGGGCAGGGGCCAGGGCAAAGGCAGGAATGCCTGACGCAGCAGAGCCGACGAGCTGCCTCTCTGCAGCAGCTGCGGCAGTGACGGCGTGGGTGTCTTGCAGAGAAACGCGGCTATTAAAATGCCTGCCATCAGTCTCTGGCCGTGGGTGGCACCCCACAACGGCTGCTCCACTTGTACAGCAGCTAGAAGGCTGCTCCTTCCTATGCAAGCCTGAGATTGGCTCTGCAAAGCGAGATTTTGGTGGCACGTTAGAAATACCTACTTCTTGGAGTGCGTGGAAATCTGGCTTTATGAAAAAGCCTTGGTGTCGCTGCATCAAAAGCCTGAGCACCAGCTTGTAACAACTTTTAGGTAATGCAAGGAAATCGCACACTGAGGATTTGCCTTTGGAAACATTGCTTTTGAACCTTGCTGTTGTCTTTTGCTGATGATTTTGCCAGCCTGGGGCTGGCAGAGCCCATGGAGGCTTTTCTTTGAGTCAGGGAGAGGCTTTATCGCGATGAAGTTTGGACTGAGCTCAGATGTCCATCTCAGCGTGTGGCTGGGATAGATGGGGTGTTGCAGGAGGATAATCTATCTGCCCTTGCTCGACACTGAGTCACTCATCCCTGGCTTTTAAATAGGTGTCTCGGAAGCAGACCAGTGGGACGTAGGATGGCACCATCCCTTCCACCCATCATCCTGCTTTCAGGACTGATCCAAGTGAAGAAGCATCTGAAACTGAGGAGTTTGCCACTTACTCTTTGCTTTTATGGCTGGGGCACTGCACTGAGGCAAAGATAGCGGAAATGATTTAATTCATTTCCCTTTGAGTGGTTTTTTTTTCCTCTCCTCATCTTCAAAGGCAGGAAGGGAGAATTCTGCCCTGCATGCTGTTCAGCTGGGCGTGTAAACTGGTGGGAGAGCAACCCCAAGCCCAGGGGGACTTGGATCTGCACAGGCACCTTTTGTCAACTCTAGTCCCTCCCCAAGAATAGCGGTCTTGTTTCTGCTCACAGCCCCTCAGCCTCAGGGGAGGGAGGGAGGAAGCCCAGCAGAGCCTCCTTACGTAGTGAGCCCATGTTTCATGATTTTATTTGCAGGTCGGATGCAAAACCTTGTAAGGAGAACTTACAGCCAGGCAGGGCTCAGCGCATAGAACCCCCCAGCTTTGCCTGGGCTTTGCTGGATGACCTAATCACGAAACCAGGCCCGCGATTGCCCTGCAGGCGTGTGGCTGATCTGGGCCAGCATCATCATCTGAGCTTGGCAACAGGATGTGAGCTGGAAAAGAGGGCAAGCCAGGGCACCCAGCACAGCAGAGGGTGGGAGGAGGGATGGAGCTGCCTGGCTTGGGGCGCTGCCAGTACCCAACCCTGAAACCTGCGGGAGGAGAGGAGAGCTGGGGTAAGAGAGGAGGATGGGCTCCCGGCCAGGGTAGGTCATGTCACTTACTTATAGGAAAGGGGACAAAAAGCTGCAGAGGGAGGAAAAAAAAGTGAAGGAAGGTGCAGAAAGGCGGACAGTCATGACGGAGAATGTGAGCATGGTGCTGGAAGAGCTGCACAGAGTGACACAGGAATTTTCCTGCTGACTTCTCCCAGTTAAAGGTCTTGCTTAAATGAGATCCATCACATGTGTAGCTTTGCAACAAACCTAGGGCCACACTGCAGAGTTGAGATTTACAATGTCCCAAAGCTCGAGGGTGTCTGACACGAGGGGTCTAATTTAAGCCCATTAGACAGAAATTATCTTTCTCAGCAACATGTTGGAGAAGTGCAGAGGGAGAGCCCAGCCTTTTAAGAGGATGGATTTCTGCTCCAGAAAAAAAAAAAAGAAAAAAAGGAAAGGAATAAAAAAGTGCCTCCTCAATCATAAGAGCCTGTTTGGCAATTGTGTGTAGTAATTAGTTTAATTCAATTACCTAGAGGGGAAAAATAATTGCAAAACCTGCCAGAAAGTTTGGTGGTTGTGGGATGGTTCCCATTGGCAAAGGGTCAAGGCGAGGTCCCACCCATCGCCTTTGTGTTCCCATGCGCGGGAGGAGCGCTCGACAGCGCTTCCTGGGAGATTTCCCTCTCCGCACGGCTACACCCTCAGCTCGGGCTCATTGCACAAGTATTTTAAGCATGCTGCTAAAAGCCCAGAAGTCTCTGGCTGGCATTACACGAACACCTGCCTGTGCCTCTTCTCTCTCGGAGCCGAGGATTGTTTCCTCATGGCTACTCACCCTAAATATTGCGCTCGACTCCACATCTTCATACTCCTGGGATAGCATCCTTGCTAGATGCTACTGGCCTTGTGTGGCAACAATGCCTCAGTGCAGGGCTTGGTGAAAAATTGATGCCAACAGCCCAAATAATCGTACTGATATTAAAAAGAATAACTGTAAATATCATTTCAGAGCAGGGCGCTGAAATGCTTGCCCTTCCTCCCAGTGTTCGGGGGGGCTAATGATTTTCTGCTCCCCTGAGTGTGACAGTTGTCCTGCCTGAAGAGCGCAGAGCAAAGAGCACGCTGGGTGCATGGGGACCACTTTTACATCCCATGGGACATCCTGGCCATCCAGCTGTGCGTGGAAAAAGTAATACCTGCCTTTGCCAAACTGGTGGTGCTTCCCCCTCTGCCAGGTTCCTGTTAATGATGCAAATAGGAGCGCTGCTGGAGGGAGAACTGGCCCAGCCGGGGGAACAGCTCACATTTCCATCCAAATTGAAATATCCGTTCTTTTTGCAAAGGGCAGGTGGGGAAGTATCTCAAGGGGGTTCAGTCTTTATCTGTGGTTTTATTTATTTATTCTTAAAGACCTGCTCAGATCTAAGCCTCTCAATCCTGCTAAGCCCTCAAGAACTGTTCCACACTAGAGAATGACCAGCAATAGCAGCTTGGGTGGAACAAGGTCCCCTCAGGTAATTGTAATATTGGAAGAAGCTGTGATTTGTGTGGAAGTCTCGAGTACAGCCTTAGAAAGCACCTCTTGTCCCTAACTCCATGCAGTAGTTATCATCAGCCCTGCTGGGTGCGACGTTCAGAAGCATCTTCTGGGGCCAAAGGCATCCTTGGCTCCTGGTGAAGACAGCGGTGAGCACCCTCTTGCCTTTCGGCAGCATTACGGTTGTCCAGACTGCTCAGTAAAGGGCTGAGCTTGCTCGTGGTGGAAACCAATCCTCGTGCCTCCAGGAGGCCTCAGCCCTAACAAACCCTAATTGGACCTCTATAAATTAATGCAAGAGATTATTTGAAGTCATTTGCTACTACTGTGGAGGAACGCCACCAGGGACAAGGGGGATGCCTCATGCTCTTCTCCGCTTTTCCATCCCAAGACTTGCACTTAACCCTGACGTCTGTGTGTTTCTGCCATCTCTCCTAGGTACCATGCTTGGGATTTGCGCCTCAGTGCACCCCCTGACCCGGACTGTGGGTCCAACCATCGGGGGAGTGTTATACAAACAATTTGGAGTCTCCTCCTTCGGCTATTTACAGCTAATTGTTAATATAGGTTTGTTTGTTTACCTCGTAAAGAGTAATGTCCCGCTGAGTGAGGTGAAAAGCCATTAATTCAGTTGCAAGAAAGGAACCTGCTTGTTTTTCCAGAGAAATAAAGATGTTCTTGAGATTTATTTTTGATTGCATGCACCTGGAATAAAACCATTTGAACAACCCCCTGCATTTTGTCAATATTTGGATCTGGAATAAGGGACAGCTCAGTTAACAAAGGCCTTGAAGCTGTGCTGGAGCAAATGGTGGCTGTAGGACCCAGAGAGCTGTCAAGTTCCCCCCGCAGCCATGACTGTCATTGCAGGCAGTGGCTTCAGCTCCTCAGCTGTTGCCAGCCAGCATTCCTTCTTGGATTCACCAAAACTAAGGGGATTAGGAGCCAGTACCTCTGCTCTAGTTTAGCCTTTTATTTCACACACACCCCCCCCGGCAATGGTACTGAGGAAAATCAGGGTAAAACACAACTGCTTTTGAGTGTCATTTTGCTGCATTAAATGTACCTCTGGCATTTGTGTGCTAGGTGGGGAATCAAGCCCAAATGCTTTCAAACGCTGCAGCCAAACATTTGCTACATCCCCAATACACCAGCTCAGTCATGTGCGACCCTGCCTCTGCAGGAGCCTGGAGGGCGACAGCGCAGCTGCCAGCAGCGTTCAAGGAGAATGCAAAGCCCCAATGGAGCTCCCTGCCGCTTCCAGAGCCAGGGCTAACCCTTCTGGTAGGCTTTTTTTTTTTTCCCTCTACTGAGTTTCTGTTGCTCTTCCTGTAGTCTGCTCGTAATTGCATACATTGCAGCTTCATCTAGTACAAAGTCTCCTGCAAGAATTGCACTGATATTGGGAAGAGGTTATCGCCTGATTGAAATTACCACCTTTGGAGCATCGGTATCCAGTACTTTGCCTGCTAAACTCGTTAGTCCCGACTCCTGGAGCTGAGTTCTTTGCTGCAGCATGGCTTTCAAGGAAGCTCCGGTTAGTTAGTGATAACTGAGCCTCACAAGATAAAACTTCAGTACTTTTATCCAAAAAATTAGCTGCTTTTTTCTCCAAGCTTCTTGGTCCAGGTGCTACAGAAAAAAAGACTGTTCTTCCCAGTTATCCTGTAGAAATTTAACCAGATCTAGAGCCAGTAGAGGTGGAAGAAGAGGAGGATGAGAGTTCAGCTTGCTTTGCTGCAAAGCTGAGGAATCCCATGGAGTGTCAGCGCTGTGTTATTCCAAGAATCCAGTTTTCTGCCTTAGCACAGCACTAAGCTACAGGGACCCAGGGGGAGGACACGGTGCGTTAGCAAGCAGCAGCATTTTACTGTTATGGGGAGCTCCTGCGCCTTCTGTAGCCGCTGTTACTCGATTACATGGGAAAGCACTTCAAAAGGAACACTTCTCCAAGCTGTGGCAGGCTTTTCTATTTCCGCTACTGACCAGAATTGGACCTCAACACACTTTCCCTCCTCAGCCATCTGGGCTTGCTTCACCTCCCACAGCCCTGTCCAGGGCACCAAAAAGCAGAGCCTGCCCACTCTTTTCAAGCCACTACACCACTGCCCGCTCCACACGGATGCATCAACAAAAGTTACTGCAGCCCAGAGTACAGTAATAAAAAAGTGAACATTTCAAGTAATTTATTTGGAATGGACATATTAATGCAAAAGCAATATTAAGACCAGTAACTGCTGAAAGACATTCATCAAAATAAATACAAATATAGATACTACAAATAATTTAAATTGTGTTTAACACCACCAGTCAGTGTTGAATCTTCCTTACGACTCATAAATAGAAGATAATCGTTCGCAAAGCTGTGCCACTCAAAACACGTGGATGCTTTGCTAGAAGTCCTTTACAAAAGTCTTTGGTTTTTCTTTAAATGCATCTCAGGCAAAGCTCAGGGCTCTTTGCTCAGCAGCCCCAATGGGCTTGGAGAAAACCAAGCTGCTTCCAGCTCTCTTCTTCACTTTCCTTCATTGGTACCCTGTCCCATTTCAGTCCAAGACACTTGTTCTGGTTTATGATCCAGTGGTATACTCTAAGGGCAGCAAGAGAAAGCAGGTTAGTTAAATGAACAGGACAGCAGGGCAGAGGAAAAAAAAAAAAAAAAAAAGGGAGGCTTTAAAAGAGAGTGTTCAGCATTTATTTTCGCAGATACCATATTTTTAGCAAATTCTGTAAGGAAGGCACTGCCGAGTGCCATTTCTCATTCACCTCCCAACATCCAGACAGTGCCCAGCACAAGCCCGGCTCCCACCACAAATTCCCAACGATGCCCCGGGAAGGGGAAAGAGAGCCCCCAAATCCCTGGGCTGATGCGGCCGGACCAAGTTTCAGGATGCAGCCGGGCCAGCAATGAACCGGAGCGGCGCGGGGAGGTGGGGGACGTCCGGGGCTGGGGTGGGGGTTCCCTTCGGCCAAAAAAAAGGGGATGAGCGGTGCACGTTT
>VWZK01019879.1:265496-311425 GCA_013396935.1 Baryphthengus martii | reverse complement strand
GGCCCCCCGGGCCGCGCTCCCCTCCCGCCGCCGCCCCTGGGCGAGGGGTGGCGGGGAGACAGGGGCGGTAGGTGTCCCCCGGGAGCAAAGGGGAGAGTGGTGGGTGCTGCCCTGCTTCGACTAGTGGGGATGAGGAGGTGGACACCTCCCCGAGGGCCCCCATCTCTGCTGATGCCGTGGGCAAGGGGAGAGCGGCCACTTCGTGAAGGGACCCCAATTCTGCTCCCTGCCGCCGTGTGATAGCACCCCGCGGTGAGAATGAGGCCACTGTGACCTTATGCACCCCCACCCGTCTTGCCTCTGCGCGCTCCCTGCCACTCGCTTCTCAGGTGAGATGCTGCCAAAAATGTGGTCCAGGACCCGTGGCATCTGCCAGGTTGGGTCTGCCCTGGCACCATCTCCACTTGACACAGAGGGGTCTGAGCCCGACCTGTGGTGGGCCACTGCCATCTCTCTTGGGTTTGAGCCCCAGACCCTGGTCACCCCAAGAGGCCCACCCAGGACCTGGCCAAGCCCACCAGCATGAAGCCGTGATCTTAAAGCGAGCCAGCTCTGCACAAGTCTGTATCAGTCCTTCCTGTATCCTTTTCTTGAAGCACCCTAATTTTGCATTAACAGTACTCAACTGTATCTTCTTTGTTGTCCCCTGCATCTTTTTTGTCGTCCCCTGCAATCACTGGTTTTATCCCATTTTTCTTCCCACCAGCCCACTCACTCCTCCCAGGAACCGCACCACGGTTCATTGAAATCTGTCCAGTGTCACAGGGAAACTCGTAAAGGCTGTGGCAGTTGGAAGTGATATTTAAGAAGCACATGCAAGCCTATAGTCCCATCCTCTCACACCCCATTTATTTTGTCACCCTTTTACGATAGTTGACACAAGGCTGATCCAGCTTCCTAGCCGTTGCCTTGATCTGCAGCCAAGGGCAGGGCTGCACTTAATGAACTTATTCACGCTCTTTCTAAAGCAGTATTTGCTCAGCTACGCACTTTGTGCAGCATCACCGTTTGGACTTTGAGCCCTGTTCTCTCCATCATCTTTCTTGAATGACCGACACCTCTAAAGGTGTTTGCAAGCCAAGCCTCAGAGGTGAGCTTACCAAATGAGGCCTGGCCCTTTTGAAGAGCTTGGCGGCATTCCCAAGGACTTCTGCAGGGTCAAGAGCCTATTCCTGGGAACAAACCAGAGCTACAGCCAAACCCATTTCCGCTGCAGATCACTCATCGGCCGGAATATGCGGCCATGCTTTGATAGTTCACAGCAGCGTGCACATCTGTAGGGAGGGCTGGAACAAAGGTGGGGTCTGTGCGATGCTTTTGGCCTTGATGAATGAGCCAGGAATAGTTTGGCTGAGCTTCTCAGGGTGGAATGGGCTGGGGACCACTCTGAGAAGACCACCCTGGCCATCACTGTTAGTGGGGTGGGAAGCGGCTGCAGACCGTACACGTAGCTGCATCCTGGCATGGGAAGAGCTGCAGGCTTTTCCCTGAAAGACAACACCGCATTTCATTTTTTAGTATGATTTAGTTCATTTCAGTGAGAACAGCCCAGATTGACTTAAAATTAGGCTGTACATCTACATTTCTGGACAAATGCTGGTCTGCTCTGTAAAGCAAGTTCCTGCCTAAAATGCCCCTCTTATGGGGCCCCATCCCTGGAAACATAAAGGACCTAGAAGAAGCCAGGAGTAGAGCTGGATCTTGAACAGAAATCATTATATTTTTAATTTGCCTCTAAAATACAAAAGGGAATGGTCTTTATTCACAGGAAATGGAACACCACTTCAAAAAGAGAAAAAACCCAAGCAACAAGTCAGGAGCATAAAAGAAACACCTGGAGGAAGGCTCCCGGTATGGAAAGGCTGCAGGACTTGGCATGTTTGTGCACACCTTGCTTCAAAAGGTCCAGTGAAAAAAACAGCCCTGAATTTGCTTTAAAATGAAACATGCATCTGTGGATGTGGGGTCAGCAGCCCACTTTGGTCTCTGTCTTTCCACTTATGCTTTCATCTGAGTGATTTTTTCTTACGCATTTATCTATTATTTTAAAAAACTCAAAGCCTCCTCCAGCTGTCACCACAGTCAGCTTGTCTTAGCACTGGCCAAATTAGAAAACTGCTAGAAAAATAAAAGATTATTAGGAAAAAAATGTTTAGAAAATGGCTCACAGTGTAGAAAAATGTAGTTTCTTGCAGAACTGAGACCCTAGTTTCCCATGTATGTCCCTTGTAGGAAGGCTCCACTTTTTTACATAACATGGACTTGTGAAGTGTATAATCATGAAAAAGGAAAGTCTAGTGCATTAGAATACCACAATTTTAGGTCTCTGTAAAGTGGATTTTAAGCCTATTTACTTCACTGAGCTGGAAAGCAGAGGTAACTCTAACTGAGAGTAGATTTAGACTACATATAAGGAAGAAATATTTTATTCTGAAGGTGATGAAACCCTGGCCCAGGCTGCCCAGAGAGGTGGTCGCTGCCCCATCCCTGGAAACATTCCAGGCCAGATTGGACAGGGCTCTGAGCAACCTGCTCTAGTTGCAGATGTCCCTGCTCCCTGCAGAGAGATTGGACTAGATGTCCTTGAAAGGTCCCTCCCAACCCAAAGAATGAAGAGCTTCAAGGATCTCCAAGCAATCTGACCTGGGAAATATGTGGCACTTGCTCACGAGGAGCACAGCCCTAATCCTAGTGCATGCCGTGGTAGCTGGTCACTCCTGTTAGAAGTACAGAGCACTAGTTTTGCTTGGAAAAAGAAAAAAAAATGTATATTGCCTTATTTTTTTAATTATAAGGGTTAATATCTTATGAGAGGAGCTGACAGCAGAGTGTTAATTTCATCTCATCCCAAAGGTGCTTGGAGAGAGGTGTGAGCGATGCCATGCAGCCCTGCACCGTACCCTTGCACCGAAGCTTGAGACAAGCCTGGGACCAGCATCACAGGGCAGTTTGAGTACGTGCAGGTGGTGGGTGGCTTTGATAATTAAGGGCCAGCTTTAGTTAATAGGAGCTCTGGATGATTGTAATTTAGGTGACTCCTGTTGCTGTCTTTGTCCAAGCAGTGGCTGGTGGCTGGGAGGAACCTGTCACTGCCTTTAGTTTGGGGCTAGTTGAGTTTGGTTTAGTTGAATTACTAGCAAGAGCAAGAGAAGAGATTTTTTTTTTCCTTACAACTCACCACGTCACTGTCCCTGTGTGTCAGCACTGCACAAGCTCCAAAATACACCTGCTACGGCTGCCATTATAAAAGGTCATCAGGCACCAGCCCTTCATTACCCCCTGAACAGAAGAAACCTGCAGAAATTTGAAAATTTAGGATGTCTTTCTTCCTAGAAAGGAGGGAAAAATAATGCAGTGAAAAATGTTAATCATGGGGAGGTGATGGGAAATACACTGGAGCCTCATCCCATGTGGCCATCTCCCCCTTCCCGTGCGCACCAGAGATGCTGGTATCACCCTCTGCTTTGCCCCAAAGCAATGGCATTTTTAAAAGTCTATGTCGCAATTTGGCATGAGAATGTGGCTTCAGCCTTCTCCTAGGTGATGGGAATAACATTGGGTCACTGTGCAGAGACTCTGGTACTCTTGTGAGTGTCGTGTACCTGGATTTGTTTATGACTGTGGAATAGGGTGGCAACACAGCCTCAATGGTGGCACTGGTTTTTACAGGCTGGGTCGCTGGCTCTGCCACAGCACATGCCCCTGAAGTGAGTGAGAGAAGGGATTTGATCATCGTTTCGGAGTTTGAGGCATCATGTATCCTGCTGCTGGCAACATTGGGTTGCCCTAGCTACGTGAGTCATGGTAACGCAGCAGAGCAGCCACGCAGGCGCTGCCGGGAGGGGCCCACGGTCTGGGTCAAGGCTGAGGGTGGGTAGGGCTCACATCATTGAGGGAAAATGTAAAAGAATAGGATTTGGGCAATTTACCTCCTCTGCGGCTCTCTCCCATGCGCCCACCAGCAGGAACTGAAGGGTTTCCTGAGGGATTTAACAATACAGTTCATCTGCCGAGGTCTCTAACTGGCCCCAACATCACTTTGCCCTCCCAAGAGACATGGGAGGTCACACTGCAGCCATCAGCCGTCGCAGGGTACCTGAGTTCCCTCTGCGTTTCCACTGTCACTCTGTAATACCAGAGATGTGCATCTCCTCTCCGAGGGGTCTGTGCCTAGAGAAGGATCCCTCATTTTGCTTCCGTTATGCCAGCATCTCAGCAGCAAAATGGAGACTCAAGGCTGTATAACTACGTTATTATAATAATTTAAACACCACATCTATAGGGAAAAAATGCTGGTTTACAGGATTGACATTGAAATCTACCAGCTGAAGTTGATTAGAAACCGAGAAGCATGTGCTCGTGCTTTGTCAATTGTTGTCCTCCAAGTTTATGTGAGGGTGTATCCATATCCACAGGCATGTATAGCTGGAGCTCAGTCTAGTGACCGCTGGGTCTCCTAGGAAACTTGTACTCAGATGTCCCTAAATAGCCATAAGAAAAGGGTGTGGGCTGCTACTCTGGAAAGGTTGTAAGGAGCAGTGTTTTTCATGTTCTTCACTTTTTTTTTTTTTTTCATATTTCTATTCCTTGAAATATTTTATTTTTTTTTCCAAAGCGAGGCTATTCCAGAATATCTCTGGAAAGTTTTTGGTTATAGTTCCTTACTATTCTCACTCGCAAATGCCCTGGCACAAACTGGTGCCATTGAGTCTCCTCAAACCCTACTGAACAGGTGTTGAGTGCCGGTTCCGCCACAGGGAGGACCTCCTGAAGGGAAGTGGAGCCCATCAAGGGCAGCTGCCCAATATGAAGACACCCTGGGAGGGGACTCAATCTCACTTTGAGAACGTTCACGCCTTTCCGTGACCGCAGAGGGAGCTCAGGTACTTCATTCCAAGATAGCCAAGTTCAGGTGAAGAAGCTCTTCTCCTAGGGGCAGTTCACTTAGGAAAGTCTCAGCCAGGGAGGTGAAGGCCACCGAGGTTGTTTGTTTAATGAGTACAGCAAATGAAACACAGCAAGGCTGGAGCTTTTGGATTAATTTAAACAATGGTAGCAGTGGAAGCATCTTTGCTCGATCTGTGAGAATTTTTTTCTTATGTTACACAAGCCATGCATTAATCAACAATATCACGTAGCCCTGCTTGCTCAATTTACTAATATTTATCTGACTAAGACTCTTTTTTTTCCTAAGCAGCTTGAAATGTCTCATCCCACTGACTCAGTGTATTACCATTACATGTTGTAAACTGCTGCAGACAGTCATGGAGCAGGCGTGAGGGGCCGGGGAAAAAAGACGTCATTTCCAGTAAGTCGATCCTCAGGTCTGCTCTGACGGAGACAGCCAAATAAGGGGCAGTAGGGGCCAACTCAGACCTGTTTAGGAGAACTTGAGACTCATATAATCAATAGTGGAATAAAAAAGAGGGAGAATGTGTGTGTGTTTTGCTCTGGCTCTTCCCAGCAGCCTGGGCATGATCATGTGTGTAGTATGTTCCCCATGCTTGGACATTGTGTAGGTGTTTAGTTGGGTTACCAAAAAAAAGGAAAAAAGAGGCTTGCGTTATCTGGTCTATTGAGCTGTTGATCACACAGTTCCCTGCTCTGGTCCCCCACCTAATTACATGTACTTTTGAGCCTTTCAGCCCAATTTTATGTCTATACGGCAAGTTGCTGCAAGGTCTGGGTGCAGCTGGACAGAGCTTGGCTCCTGGCTCAGAGGCACCTGGGTGCATCCTCACAGGAGCAAGGAGGGTGTTGACCCAACAGGTTGCTGGCATACCTGGATACAGCCTGTTCTTAGGATTGTCTTCACGAGTGCTGGGCATCATGGAGGGATCCACAAATAGCTTGAGACTTATATGAGAGAGAAGGAGAGAGCCTCGCTGCACAGCTGCCGTGGGACCTGTGATGACTCACTACTTCTGCTTCAGTAAAGACTTCTGCTGAGAGCATGGGAAGAGCAGCAGCTTGCCAAGCACTGCCCTAAACTACGTGGTTATTTACTGACCCCTTTGAAAGCCATCAACATTTTGTCATGTCTAACGAACACAGAAGATGATTTAGGCTACAGCTCACAATAATAGGACATCCTCCCTCTGAAGAGTTCAATTTCCCAAACCATGTACATTGGAATAAATATTTGGGATATCTTTTTTACAGCAGCAGTAATAAATGTCTGAGACCTCAGCCCTGATTGGCGCTGATGTGCTCTTTGCATGTGAAGTCTCTGGTGATGACAACTCATGCCATTTAGCCTGACAATGCCTGTCTGCTACCAGCCAGCCTTTTATTACGCCGATCTGCTGCAGCAGTAACATTTACCTGAAGACGATGAAGGGCCAGGCTTCGTAGTAACCTGCTGACAACACCCGCCTAACTGAAGGGCACCGCTCCGGATAACCTGCCCTTTTGAAATCTGCAGAGAGCAGTACAATGGCTTTTAACCATCTTTTTCCCATATTTGTCTATGCGTGGAGACTCTAGCAGGTCCAGCGCTGACAAGCGCATACGAGAGGGCTGTCCTGCGTCACGTCTGAGCACATCATTGGGCTGCCTGACGTCAACGTGGCGTGTGTCCCGGCGTCCCGGCTGGGCTGTCCCGATGGTGGATGCTTGAGCTCCTGGCTTGGCTCATCCTCCTGGCCCTGCTTTCTGGCTTTCGTTTTTGAACTAACAATGTGTAAACTTCAAGAGTAAACACTGAAAGACATCTCAGGACCAGCTAACCGTAATATCAGCAAACTTGAGGGAGTTACGGAGGAAGATTATATCATGGTACTGTCCAGATATAGCATGTTTCCTGTCTCCAGGCAGGCTAGAGAGTCATTGCAAACCAAATCCTCCAGCACATCATTCCCAGCAGTGGCCAGGATCTGTCTGTGGGGAGGAGCTGGAGGACGAAGAGCATCCTTTCCCTTCTGGGCAGCCAGCATGCACGGCGGGACAGGTAGCAGTGTTTATGTCATGTTTCATATTGACTTTTGGCCACCAAACTTCCTTTCTGAAGCCAGGGCACTGCATTCTGGCAAGTATAAAGGGAAACAGTTTTTGATGCTGTCTGCCCTCTCCTGAGGCTTTTCGCCTCCTTGCCAATGCTGCCTCTGCCGTGACCTTTACCTGTTACCGTTACCCTGCTGTTCCCATCCTAAACTCACACCTATGGCCAGCTGTCATGGTTTAACCACTGCTGGCAGCTCAACACCACACAGCCATTCACCCACTGCTTTCTCCACACCCCATCCTGTGGAATGGGAAGAAGAATAGGGAGGAAGAAAAAAAGTGAGACCCCATGGATTGAGATAAGGACAGTTTAAGAAAACAACACTAAGAGAGAAGAAAACATTAGTACTAAAGCCAATGGGAGTTAAGGATGCCATGTTGCCTCATTGACAACTTCAGGTGCTTTGATGGAATCCAAAACTCGTGGGAGAGAAAAAAATCCTAAAACTATGGGATAAAAAAAAGAAGGGAATCAGCAATGTGTAGTTTTTCAGTCCTGATTGACTCTCAAACCTGACCTGTCGGTGAATTATTCCCCAACCACCAAATAAAAGTTAATGAGGTGAGTTCAACAGCCCTGAGCTGTAGAATTTGGTGTGTATAAACTCCAAATGCTGGCCAGTTTGTATCTGTCCTCTGCCTTTTGGGTCACAGGGCAGGGGATAGCAGCAGTCCACATGGGGCTTTGCTGGTGGGGTAATACGCACAAGTCAAACTTTCTTTTTTTCCGGCCAGTTGCTCAGTCTGTCTCATGTTCAAATACCGGGCCCCACCTTGGCAAATATTTGCAATAAGTAACTCCGGGCGTGTCCCAGCCTTGGGTCCTGCTGGGCCAAGGGCTGGGGCAAGCAGCAAGCATCAGTGATGCTATTACTGTCCTTTTGCCATTCCCATGCCGCTCGGCTGGACCAGGATGGGGGAAAGTGAAATCCTAAGTCATAAAAACCTGAGGAACTGAATTTTTTCCCACTCTATTAAGAAACACGGTTCAGTGACAGGGAGAAATGGATTTGCAGAAATCTCTGTGTGTTTTGTGCAGACAGCAAAAGTTGGCACTTTTGGAGATGGACATGAGCCTGGTATCCCAGTGGTCAGGTGGCCCACGGGCAGCCTATGCTGGTGCTACTGGAGAAACCAGTGACTGCAGCCTTTATGAGTGGAAAAAAAGATGAAGCAAGAAAGTTTGTGATAAAGCAGGGAGGCAGTTAAAGGGAGGAAATGAGAGTGCTAGGCACATAACCTTGGCCAGGCTCTGCCCCCCAAGGGACAAGCCAAAAATAAATTTCCCTGTAGCCAGGGCAGTCGGCACCCAGGTTAAAGTCCCTGCACGATGAGCAGGGGGGGAAGTAGCCATGGCATGCACAGGGGTCTGGAGGGGTAGAGATATATCACCCAGCCGAGGGCATCCCACTGTTTTTCTGGGGATGGCTGCGTCTCCCCTTCCCAAGATTTCCTCGGGAGTCTCATGCCCATATTGCCCCTTTCGCATGCCCTCAGTCAGCTCTCTGGGGGTCCAGCCCGGCATCCAGTACGGCTGTGAGGGAAAAGCTATTTTCACTGAGCTGAAAACACAGGATCCATCTTAATGCTGCGTAACAGCTTAAACACAGCAATCCCCTTACTGTGGTGTAATCGCTGAGTGTTCGCTGGGCCAAACATCATAAAAGCTTAGCTATTAACCCCAAATTACTGATGTCCCTTCTGTGAACAAAGACAGGTAGCACTGACTGGCATTTACCACCCTGGGATGGGTTCAGGTGAGCTTTTCTGGAGGCGTGGTAACCAGAAGGGTTGCTACCATAGGGATAAAATGCTTTAAATTTGTTGTTTCCTCCATCTGTTTATTGATATTGGATATCTAAAGTATTGAGTCCTGCTGGCCGACCGGCCTTCGAAACTGGGAAATAACCTCCAAATGGAGCAAAATGAGTTAAATTCTTTGGCAGGCAGCCGGGATGACTAAGTCATTCTTCCAGCCTTACTGGAGCAGGAGTCAAAGTCACGGAGCCGGACACATTTTCCATAATTGGAAACCCTTGGCCAGAACGGTGGGATCTGAGGCTGCAGCAAAAGCTGCAGTGGGCTGCAAGTAGACGGTGGGGCCGTGGATAGGGCTGCTCCAGCAGGGAGATCCACATCCACGGCTGTGCGTGTTTTGCCAAAAAGAACCCAATGAACAGAACTAGCAAATAACGCACTTGGCCAAAATAGCAGCAAACAAGGCTGGAGTTTCTGATGCAGACACTACCAGCCTGGTGTCATTGCCAAGGTCTTTCTAAAAGCTTCTTTGGGCTTGCACAGACACTTCTCTATCCTTAGCTTTTCTTATGAGACCTTGAAGTGTGAAGCTATGTGAGAGCAGGAAGAGAAATGTTTGATTTCGATGCGTCCATCTCCTTTCTTCCTTCTCCTGCTCTGGCCATGGAGGAGAGGTGTGGCAGTGCCTGTTGTTTGCCTGGATGTTCCCTGGATCACTCCTTCCCTTCTGGATGGGACTTATCTGTGGTCACTCCGGCAATGTGTAACAACAGCCAAGCACCCCATGGGGAGCTGTGAGGGTTCTTCCCTATCCAGGCTTATTTGACCACCCTACTGGGGCTGCTTGGCTCACAGCACCACCAAAAAAACCATCATCATCAGACATTGCTGGGAAACAGGCAATGAAAGAAGAAAATTGGGCAGTCACCCCCAATACCTTCTGAGCCAGTCCCCTGGATAGAAGTCTCCCTAGAGCTAGGATTTTTGATTCCAGTTGCCCTTTGAGTACATTTCTTTGCAGCACGCTCAACCCACAGCCTGGCCTCTCCCATAGCTGATAAGAGGAGCTTGACCTTTATCTTTGGTGACGCACAGCTGCTCCAGCTTCACTGGCGTGTCAAGGACCAGTTGCCTTCTCCATGGGAAAGCTCCTAAGTGTTCGCCAGGAGGAGCACAGCCACACCTGCACCCAGAAATCCCCTTTAGCCAGTCAATTGCTTATCTCCCTGCGGTGCCTCACTCACTGCTTCTGCTGGTCCTCCCATGGCATAAAGCAAGGCTCCAACAGCAGTGCTGTGGGATAGTTTGCTTTACCCCTGCTCAGAACTGAATGGCGATGGCGTCGGTGTGCTTATTAGTTAAAACTAAAAATTCTCTCTTATTTATGCTACCGTCACCAGGTGACCAGTGGCTGAAGTCATTGTACCTTTCCCAATACCCAAAAGGCATCTCCAGGTGTCCCAGTACCATGGGGTATCTCAACCACCCAGAGACATGGGGTAGCTCTTCTCCACATGCCCCCAGTTTGGGAATAGGGATGTGTGGTGCTGGGGACTTTGGGTGTTTTCCAGCGGAGGGAAGGGAGGTCCCCAGGTCAGGGTGGGATGCTCAGGAGCACCACATACTCGCAGGAGTTGTGGGCGGTTGTGTTGTCACAGAGGAGAAACCCCTTCCCAGGCACAGCACATGCCTGGTGAGTCAGCACCTGAGTGGGCAGCAGGGGCAGATTTGGCAGTCACCCCCCCTGGTTTGTTACAGCCCTGTCAGCTCCTAAAGGCTGTTTATTGCTGTGCACGTGTACATTGCGTATGCACAGACCGGAACTGTGCACACAGGGTGCCTACCTTTGGCTACACCAGCGCACCATTCAAAGGTGTTGTCCATGCATGGATGAGGATGAGGATGAGGATGAGGATGAGGATGAGGATGAGGATGAGGATGAGGATAAGATGGGGACTGCCCTGAGAGAAGAGCAACTGCTCTGTGCCGCTGACATCCAGCACCCTTCTCTCTGGCCTGAAATACAGGAGGGTGCTCTTATTTTCATTCCCCTCTAGTGGTTGCTGCAAGTCATCTTGAATCATAAGTGACTTCTTGTCTGACAGCAATGAGAGAAGAGGGGAAAAAAGGCCTTGACTTTGTAAGAAAGCTAGGAACTGGGATGAGGACACGGCCATCCCTGCAGGAGCAGGACTGAGTTTCTCTGGGAGATCAACAGGTTGTGGGTCCCTGTAAAAAAAGTCCCCTTCTGCAAAACCAGGCTGTGATCAATGATTGCTGTGGACACAAAGGCTGAGGAGCTTTTGTTGAGCATCTGGGACCCTGAGACAAAGGGAGTGGGAAGGTGGGGAAGAGGTTTGTGTTCATGGGGGGCTGACAAGGAGCCTGGAATGGGATCTCAGCCCCAATTGTTAAAGGGAGGAGGCTGCTAGCTCAATGTTGATTGATGGATCCGTCCCAGCTCTTGCACACTGCTCCCATCCGGGAGTTTATCAAAGCAGGTTTCACTTCTCTTTGTTTAAAGGCACCCTAGTTCCTCCATCTGGCTCAGGGCTGGGGCGGCCGGGCAGCAGCTGCGGGGTGACTCAGTCTGCCCACGCAGCCACCTCCCGTCCAACCCCAGCTATATTTGCCGTGCAGGTGAATCAATCATTGCACAGAAAGACCTTGGACTCTGCCTTCTTTCCCTTTTTTAAATTTCCCTTTTATTTTCTGCTTCCCCTCCCTGGAGCCACACTCCCTTGAGAGGCCCCAGCTGGTAGGTAGCTCTGGCTCCCTGTGTGCCCAGGGCTGGTGCTCTGTGGGTTGGCCAACCAGCTGGGCCATGGGTAGCACAGCCAGCAGCTCACTGGTCCCATGGCACCTGCCCCTGCAAGCCAAGGGCAAGTCCAGCGGCGCTGGCCAGGGCTGGGGGAAATGCCAGGGATGTGGTACAGCCACAAAGCCGCTGGGCTTTTCTTAATAATTATTTTATCTCTGGCAGGAGGAAGTTGTAAAAGCGATTACATTTCATTGAAACATGAGGAGAAAGGACGTCCCAGTGCATGAGAGGCCGTCAAGGCCAAAGCTCTGGCCTCCCGGCTGCCAGAGAGAGCAATAAAACATAGGCAGGAGTTGTGGGACTAAACTGGCAGTTTGGCCCCTGTAATTATCACTGTTTCCCAAGGCACGTTTCTACTGCGTGCCTTCGCTTTTCCCTCCCTGGTCACAGGTTAGGACAGATGGACAGGGTGGTGCCTGCAGGAAAAGTGCACATATGGGCTGGGTGGGTTAGTCCCACTTTGGTGCTTGCTGTGCAGTGTCACAGGGAGGGTGTTTCTATTAGAGGACAATTGCCTAGTGCTTGGCATTAATTAGAATAGCATGACATAGCCTAGCCTAGCCTAGCCTAGCCTAGCCTAGCCTAGCCTAGCCGAGAAGAGAAAAGAGAAGAGAAGAGAAGAGAAGAGAAGAGAAGAGAAGAGAAGAGAAGAGAAGAGAAGAGAAGAGAAGAGAAGAGAAGAGAAGAGAAGAGAAGAGAAGAGAAGAGAAGAGAAGAGAAGAGAAGAGAAGAGAAGAGAAGAGAAGAGAAGAGAAGAGAAGAGAAGAGAAGAGAAGAGAAGAGAAGAGAAGAGAAGAGAAGAGAAGAGAAGAGAAGAGAAGAGAAGAGAAGAGAAGAGAAGAGAAGAGAAGAGAAGAGAAGAGAAGAGAAGAGAAGAGAAGAGAAGAGAAGAGAAGAGAAGAGAAGAGAAGAGAAGAGAAGAGAAGAGAAGAGAAGAGAAGAGAAGAGAAGAGAAGAGAAGAGAAGAGAAGAGAAGAGAAGAGAAGAGAAGAGAAGAGAAGAGAAGAGAAGAGAAGAGAAGAGAAGAGAAGAGAAGAGAAGAGAAGAGAAGAGAAGAGAAGAGAAGAGAAGAGAAGAGAAGAGAAGAGAAGAGAAGAGAAGAGAAGAGAAGAGAAGAGAAGAGAAGAGAAGAGAAGAGAAGAGAAGAGAAGAGAAGAGAAGAGAAGAGAAGAGAAGAGAAGAGAAGAGAAGAGAAGAGAAGAGAAGAGAAGAGAAGAGAAGAGAAGAGAAGAGAAGAGAAGAGAAGAGAAGAGAAGAGAAGAGAAGAGAAGAGAAGAGAAGAGAAGAGAAGAGAAGAGAAGAGAAGAGAAGAGAAGAGAAGAGGAGAAGAGAATGGAATGATTTTTTTTTTTGAGCTTCTAACTATGGCTCTGCTTTAACTTTCAGACACCCATCCCTCCCCAGCAGCTCCTCCCCCTGCCAACACCCACCCAGTACTGTATCCAAGAGGCATTTCTTGCTGGTGTCATGTGTGGAGAGGGCTTGGTTTGGCTTTGGAGGGCTTTTTGGGTTCGGGGCTTTTTTAAGCTGTTTGCAGCCCCTTTGATGTGCTGGCTCCACCACCACAAAAGTGGATTGCAGCTTGCCTGAGGGCACAGGGGCAGGACCCAAGAGTGCCAACAGTGAGGCCAGAAGGCAGCCAGCTTCAATCTATTCCCATCACTCACCCTAGAGCCCCCCACAAAGACCTACCAGCCCAGGAGGATGATAGGGGAGTCCCCCCAAACCCTACTGCACACCACGGCCAGAGATCTCCCACAGTGTCACCACCATGCTCAAAGGGGACCAGTCTCCCCCTCCCCTGCACCGCCACCTCCTTTAATTAAAAATTGAAATCATATAATTGCCTCTTAATTAAAGCCAATTAAAGCTCGACTGACAAGGGAGGAGGCGGCACATTTTGCAACTTGCTGAGGAGATGAGAAAGCGCACACCGCAATTACTGTGTCTGTTTGCTTTGCCTTCACCCAACGTCTTCATCAGGGCTGGCTTTGAAATCATACCCTGGGTGAGATGGTGCTGGCGGGCTCCTCACACCCAGCAAACCCTGCGTACTGGTCAGGCCAGGTGCTGGGAGAGGCTGCTGTGCTCTGTAGTGGGAAGGAGAGGACAGGCTGCCTCTTCTTACTCCTCCTCCTGCCCTGTGCCTGCAGGCAGAGCTAAATGCAGAGGAGGGATTCTCAGGGGCATGAGAGATGAAGAATGAGACTGAGAGGCAATTGCCCCCACGCCTGGCCAAGGACCCCCCTCTGTTGGGGGCTCACTGGGCTGGGAGCTGGGCTGGGTACTGCCCCTCTGCCTTTTGGTCTCCATCCCCTAGGGATGTTTCAAAGCCAGTGGCAGCTCTTTGCCGGGGCCCACGTGGGCGGTTCCCATCCCTGCTTGGTTTTGGGAGCCGCATTGCTCTCACCCTGCGAGGTGCGGCGGGTGGTGGTGCATGTTCAGGGTGCTCCTGCTTTGCTGTCTTGAGCCATAATAGCAATACGTTCACAGGGGGGTTGGTCCCAAATGAGGGGTATGAACAGAGACCCTCTTCAGCTTCACAGAGGAAAGGGAGTGAAACCTCTGGTCCCCAGAAGACAGAAGATGAAGCTAGGGTAGCAGAAGGGAGGACTCCATCCCCTCTTCTCCTTGGCCTGGAAGTCCCGAAACAAGCCAAGCCATTGCCATGACTGCAGGAATTTCCAGCCAAAGAAGCTCTATTGAGTCTCCAAGCACAGAGCCGAACGGATGGGCAATGCTGCTGCCAGCTCGTTGATTTACGCTCTTGCTGCCCAGCTTTGAAACGCCTGAGCAAGCAGCCCTTGCAAACGCTTTGGTGCACACACTGCACTTGCCTACATTTGGACCTGAACCGTGCTCCTTAACGTCTTTTTTCTTTTTCCATTTTCTTTTTTTTTTTTTTTTTGATATAACAGTCCAGCATGCTCTGTAGGTGATCTGTCTTCAAAGATCTCCTTTTTAATCTTTTCATAGGCTAAGCAACAATTCATCCTATATAAATCTCAGATTGAAAGTACATCATTTGTTTTTCCCTGCTTTTTTGAAGCGGTAAGAGATGAAATGGCTTAGGGGAATGTCAGCAGCAGTTATATCTTAATTGTTTTTTCTCTGCATCAAAACGCCTTGAACTATTCACTTGTGTGCAGAAGCTCTACGTGACCTTTACAGCAAGCACTTTAACTCCCCTAACAAGTTATATCCCATCGCCGACTTCAGGAGTTTGCTTTGGTAGTAGCTCCAATACTAATTTTGTACCCGACCCTCCTTTCCTTGTGCTCTTTCTGTCCAAGCAAATCAAGGAGTTTTAAATGTGCGTTGTCAGGAGTGAGAAAAGGAAGAAGGAAGAGTAGATAATTGGGTGAAATAACCCCATAACACAAACCCCTCCTAGGTGGGACCTTACCACTGTTGGTCAAATAGACATTAATGCCGAAGCAGTGGGGCAGGTCCCTCCTTTACCCCTAAAATTTGGATTAATGTGGACATGATGACCACTGGAGTGAATTTGCTTTATGAAAAGATCAGTTTAACAGCTCTCAAGGAATATTTGCACAGTGCAAGGATTTTCATTAGTGCTAGACCAGTGTTTGTTCTTTTCCAGTATCATCCTAAGCTGTTTTGTTTCTGCCCCAAGCAGGGGCAAAATTCCATTTACTTATTTCCCCTTTGGGTCACGTTGCATGATGAGTCACTTCCTTTTTGTAGAGCTTCCCTTTTCTTCATCCCTTTTCTTAAGCTGAGATGGGTCTGGTAGGGGTGAGGTTTAACCGGCAGATGCTGGGGGCAAGCAGTGAGGCAGGAGCGAGTCAGCTGATGATGGCTCCTTTGGGAAAGGAAAATCTCTTAGGAGGGTTGTTTGGAAGGCTCGTACAAGCCGGGAGGCTGCACCGAGCTGCACTGGCAATTGGAGCACACGCTCGCTGGGTTCTGCTTCACCTGGTTTGGCATCCTCACAAGGTGTCTGGATTCCCACGGTAAAAACCGGTGGGTAAGGCGGCTTGTGCAAGAGGTGAGTGCGCTGCTGGGTGGAGCGTGCACTCGGCTTGTGTAATGGCGAGGTGAACAAGCGAGAGGGAAGCCAGGCTGGAAACAAAAGCTGGCACTTGGCAAACAGCTCAGCCTTCATTCACATGATGCTTCATTAACAGTACACAGGCTTGGGGGTTTAGTTTTTCAGATTTCTTCCCTTTTTATTTTTTTGGATGCTTGTCAAACCAGAGTGACTTACAGCAGTCATTGTTTGGGCTTCCTGGCCCTGGCCTGCATGAGGACGGAGGTATTTAGGACGGCAACATGAGCATATGGGAAAAAAACAGCTCTGCCTATTAGTGTGATGACTATAAACTGTGTGGGAAAGGGAGGATGAAGGTTCTTCCACGTGCAGGTCACAGCTACAGCAACAGAGTTGTCTGCACACTGATTACAGTTAAAAACAGGGGCAACTTGAGCTTCAGGGAAGGAGCCCTGAACGGATACTATATTGACACAAAATCAATGGCTCCCAGATTTATTTGGGAAAGAATATAGATATTTATCCACGGGAAGAGGCAGAGGATAAAAAAACCTGAATGCAGCCCTTTGGGGTTTTTTTTATATCCTACATTTTACACATTCATATATATATATATATATATACCTACATGATTTATAGCAGGCTATCAAGAAGTGATTTGCAAGAACTCAAAGTAAACTTCCATGTTTTTCCAAAAGACACGTGCTGGTGGACAAAAAAAGTCATGGGACCAGGTGATGTTTAGGGATGGTGAGGCTTTGGGGTATGTAACACACATTCCAGCAGCACAATCCACTCCTTAAGTTTACAGGCTCAACTAGAAAAGATGTTTCTTCCATTTTCTGGCTGAGCTGTAATTGTTTCCAAAAGGACTCAAGCCGAGGTGCCTCACAAGTTGCACATTTCAAGCAGAAGTTTCTAAGGTTACGTGCAATATCAGGCAGTCAGGATTTGTCTCACATCTTGAATTCGCCTCCTGAATCAGCCGAGCTCGCAAGGACCCGGAGATTTCCTTGTGCCGTAACTAGTCTAACGTCTTCTTACGCACCGCTCTCCAGTGTGGGTCTCCTCCAGACCGCACCATGCTGAGCTGGCTTCCCCAGCAAGACCTCATTTACTTGAGGAACTGCCATCAAGGCAGCATTTAGCTGAGGATGAATTTATTACAAGCCTCCTTTATTTTAAAACAGGAAAAGCCTGTTTAATGAGGAGAGTGGAAACACGCAGAGACCATTTTAATTTTTCCAGCTACCACAAATCCTAACCAGATAGCAAACCCCAGATAACTGCACATGCTGAAGCTGGACTGACAGCTCTCAGTTATACCCAACACCAAGCTCCCAGAAGGGAGCTAACACTGTGCAAAAGGCTCCCGAGAACCCACAGCTCATCCCAAATTTTCAGCTGGAAGCCGAGTATTTTCCATTTGTTTCTGTATCACATTGGGCAGCAGGATAGTACCTCCAAGGCCTTCTTCCTAGACAACCAAGGGACTAAAAAGCTATTAATCACACTGCAGCCAGAGCAGGCGACACAACAAATTAATCTTGCTTGGAGCACTTCCAGTTGCTTCAACTTTCAGACCCAGCAATGAAGCGCTTAATTTTTTTTTCCTCAAATGAGAAGCTACCATCATGAAGACTGCATCAAAAGAGCATGCTCCCACAGCCTGAACTTCAGCTTCATCAGGTTGCTGTGATGGTAACTGTACATGTACACTCGCTTTTTTGGTATCACCTCACCAATTTCTAATACTCCTCAGTTTAGTTTTTAATAGGGCTCTGCTGATTTATTTGTCTTAAGGCAGTCTTTAAAAAAAAATCCAATATTGGCATTTTCTGATTTTCTTTTCCAACAGTTAATCTCTCCTATTTCCTTTTTGCACACTCACACTCCCTGTATTTACCAACCAGTCTGGATTTGTCCAACCATGACATTCTAACAACGAGCCCATCAGTTCCTCATACTGTTCTGCTAAAGGAATGAGCTGAGCTGTTCAAGTACCTGTTACTTTCCCAGTAGATGAAGTCTACAAGTAACAACTGAATAGAGAAATCCACAAAATACTCTTTGTCAAGTCTCAGCTAGATCTGTACTGGCCAGAGCATGGCTGGGATCTGACAGGATCCATCCATCTCCCATGAGGCTGTGCTGAGTGGTGTTAACTCTGCTTCAGCGAAGCCCAGTTCAGTTTTCCCAGAGCTTTCTGGAAGATGAACACCTCACGAGGCAGCTTTGCTACCCACCCAACCTGAGCACTGGCACATTTGCTCTACATGTTCCGGAATTTCCCGTTTTCTCAAAATTAAAGTTAGCCTTTCAGTATTCATGCACATAAATTACCTCAGTGTGCTAATTTGCAGATGTTTATCTCCAGGTAGCAGCACTCTTGTTTAATCATGTAGGGGAAAGTACTTCTTCCAGATGGGGGAAACTAGCATCCAATTTCTTTTGATATAAAGAGAAAGAGAGCTGGTCAAATACCTGCTTGATGTGCCTGGTCCCCCGGGCGTGGCATTAGCCAGTTCGAATGTCAGACCTCGTGCCAGCTGTAGCACACAATAAACAGCCTAATGACAGGTTACAAAAACTGCTTTTCATTTATTTTTAAATAAAAAACCAGAACCTATCCCTCATTCCTGCCTTAACACTATGACACCTGAATATCAGTGCCACATATTTTCCATCTTCAAGGTACTGAAGCGGGGACATCTTAACATGTCAGAAACCAGCTCACGTCACCCAGCAGCGCATTCAAGTCCAGGACCAAACCGCACAGACCACGTACAACCTTTAACAGTGATGCTGCCTCCCAAACACCCCAAATCCTAAAAACTGCTCCAGATAGTTTACTTGCAAATTGAGCAAGTTTGTCGTGCTTTCTATCAAAGCATTCCGTAATGCAATATTTACAAGGGCTCCTTTTCTTAGGCTTTTGCCGAGAAAGGAACCTGGCAGGATGCTCAGACAAGAGGCCAAAACACTGAACAGCCCTTAGTAAACACTTCACCCCTCGCTACTGGAAGTCAAAGGGCTGCTCGTTTAACCCAGAAAGCATTACGGACCAGACAAGCACCAACGATCATGTTTCACAACTTTAATAGAATATTCTATCTATTCTGTACAAATTGAAAACACCGTATTAAGTTACAAATGTGTAAGGTAAGGCTGGAGCACTCTACATGCCTGGTCACAGTGTTGATACAGCTGCTATTCAACTGCTGCCAGAGGTTGGCAATGGATGCTGAAACTCCAAACATGTACCTGAAGTGCCACACAACAACAAAAGGTAGCTCTGAAGACTTCAGATCTTTAAAATAAAACAACTTGTGGAATGGAATAATTTCAATGTTGCAAGTAAGACACCAAAACTTCAGATTTATTGAACTGAAAATTGGATAAATTTCCATGTTCATAGTGAAAGGTCCTTCCATGCTGGACACTAAGCAATAAGACTACTGGAAATTTCTTGGTTCTTTGGCTGCAACCCACTTCCACCAACAGCAACAGTTTGGCCTTCGCGTTTTCATCTTCATCCAGAAGAGCTGTCATTTTGATGCAAGCTTGTTTCTTCTGTCTAAACTACTACAATGAGACCAATTTGAATGACTTGTTTTACCAGTACCCATATTGTATGCAAATGAGGAAGAAGATTTTTCAAGTATATTAAAAGCTATTAAAAAGCACTAATTCTGTTACTTACAAACATGAATAAATAAATAGTAAGATGAACAACTAAATCTCAAATATGACACCCTCTTCAATGAAGTAAAATTACTTCAGTTCAACTGGTTTTACTGAGATAATAAATATGACATTGAAAGCTGCTCAAGCACTAGTTCAATTTGTAGGTTGCAAGAAACATTTAAAAAAGGGGGGAGGGAACTAGCAAAAAAGTCATATTGCTCTATCTGTTTCAGCTACCGTACATGTAACCCATTTACTTTAGCTTCTCAGCACATTGCTATTCCACGATTTTCAATGTTTCACAAGAAAATGGATAATCCTCACTTGGTAGTCTGGACTATTCCCCTATGCATAGGGCAAAAGGCTCTAAAGGCCTAATGACATACTGAGAGCTACAGTGTACCAACGGCTGTAGAGTGTGCTTTATTTAAACCTCATATTTCCCAAATGCATTGAAGTTGCCACTGTACATGTTAAGCCATAAAGAAAAGTTAGTGAAAATCATGCATTTTAAAACAAATTAATTTTAAGCATTGTTAATAAGATTGTGCTGCAGCAATGGAATATCCTGAACTGCAGGCCAGGTATCCAAATATCTGTTACAAGTTGTTCAAATATCACTTCCAAGTGGTATTTTTCCTTATTACTGTTGTTTGCATTCAGCAGGTTGGCTGGAATCTTTCTGTATAAAGGAGCAAAGGAAAAAAAAAAACAAAACAATTAAAAATCAAAATGGCACACAAGAAAATACTGCAACAAATACAAGAAGCTGGCTATGCAGTTTTGAATTAGCTGGAGATATCACCGGCACGTACAAAAGAAGCTACATGTGAACTCGAGGTAAGTCATCGAGGTCTGAACAGCAGTCACCATATTTTTGGGCTTCTCCCTGCCCCCAGTTGCCTGGTACCCCATAGTAATATTTTTAACCTACATCTGTGTTCTTTACACTCCACCCAGTAGGCCAAGGTTCAAACAAACAAGCAAGGAAACTGCCTCCTGCTGCCCCCAACTAGAGGCTCAATTTGACTTTCAGTTCCTATTAAACAGCTGAACAACAAACAAGCTGCCGCCTCCTCAGCAGCTTGGAGGAGGGACGAGGCAGGGGAGGCAGCTGCTTATTCTGCAGCACGGCCGAGCTTTTCCTTAAAAGCTTTGCCCTTTCTGCTAAGGTGATAAAAGTGGAATTAATGTGGTGATTTCTTCTAGGTTCTGCATCATCAGCAGGTAACTATTCAACAATTTAACACCGGGCAAGAAGTCCACATGTTAATCTGTATATGTAGAAGTAGAAACACCTTCATTAGGCAGTAAAACAACTTCCCCTTTGGCAAAAGGAAGTATTTTTTGGGAGAACAAGTACTCAAACAGCTAAGAACATCAGGTTTTACGCTGCACTTTGTGGGTTTTGTATTGTAAAACAGGATTCTCAGAAAGAATTTATTCAGTGTATTTTCTGTTTGCTTCTCCCTTTATAATGAGCTATATTAAGAAAGGTAAACAAATAGCAGTGACTGAAACCTGCTGAATTCTAGTAAAGAAAATGCAGGTAGAAGACAGGACACCTTGAATGTCACTGACTGCAAAACAAAATTTTTAGTAACTATCCTAAAGAGATTCATGTGTTGTAAAAGAAGAAAACATGAAAAAGTTCATGACACACCACATCAACAACTTAAATATCTCGCCTGTAGTGAGAAATAACATGTACAACTAAGATTCTTTATGCTAAGTTTCGCCCTCAACAACCTGCTCTAAACCCAGGCTACTTTTCTCTTCCTCATCTAAACTGCTTCAGGGTTACAGTGGTCATTGCCGTTCCCACTGGAAGTCTAGATTAAAGCCAAACGCTGTCTGTTCTCCACAGATACGTCACAGACTGGTCAGACTTCTTCCTGGGGTTTTCCTCCCCTAGCCCATCTGGCTAACTTCAGCTTTGTGCTCTCTCATCTGACCAGGGTTCCAAGTAACAGCGATGTGAATTCATTTTCACGAACGTGGGACTAAATACAGCATGAATTCCCTCTTGAAAAGAGGGATATGTTTACACAGCACACACAATTAGCATTCTCTCTCTCAAAAAAAAAAAAAAAAAGAAAATCGGATTACCACTAGTAACAGGTTGTATTCTATTCCTTTTCATACAGAGGCAGGCAAAAAAACCCAAACCCAACATTTTTATCAAAAAGTATCTGTTTTTCTTAGAACTGCTTTGTATTTGAAGATGGCCCCAGAGTGTGCACAGCATCACTGCCCTTCCCCCACGCACTCTGGATAAGAACCATAAACAAGTAACAAATCCATTAGATAGAAAGTACTTAAAAATCTTTCCATCTTCCTCCTTCCTTCCTATTCACCTGTTCAATTTATTTCAGACACTCAGGCTGACTACTGCAACCATTTCAGCCCAATTTTCATGACCAAACCCCTTGTTATATTTTTGAATAAACTTTGTTATCTTTTCTTTAAATTAGTCTTTATTTCTGTAAACATTTAAATGATATTATTGCACATAAATCTCTATCCTGTAAAAACTGAGTCACAGTTACAAAGTTCCTTTTGAAGGATCTTTTAGTGTGGATTACAGACCACAACAAACAAAAAAAAAATGCAAACAAAAGAACCCAAAACAGTTTAAAGGGTTCTTGGATGTGAGTCAGTGGTTGGAGAATTTTGAGAAAAACTGCTAACTTATGCTATTTTATGCTATTTTAGCTTACAGTTGAGGGCATATCTATCTCGACCATATATATAAAATGTTTAAGCAGGTTGTAACAAGGCAGCATCTTGATCCAGATTCCAACGTCACTAATTTTCTCCCACCATTTTCCTAGTCCAGCCCTGCTCCTGCTGCACAAGCCAGCCCGAGAGCGCCACGCTGCCTGCAGCCACCCGTCAGCAGCATAGAAAGCATCTCAGTCTGAGGTGACAACCGCACAGATGGATGACTACAATTTTCTTCTAGTTCCAGCTGCCCCTTCAGGCACATGCATGCTGAAACTCATCTCTGGACCCTCACGGCTCCTGTAGGATCAGGAATGAGAGCCTACATCCACACTCCCCAACAGAAGGCTGTTTACCTTGAGCCTGCTCCTGCCATGGTGCCTGGGCTGTTGGTGCCATTTGGTCAGCCAACCACTACCGACCCATTTCCAGGCCTCTGACAGACCCTGAATTATTTATCTCCCCTTTCTAGTGATATTTCCATTCATGCTCTTTTCCCCTAAATTAACTTCCCAAGATACCTTAGGCAGGTGGTGAAGTACACCGGCCAGAGAATGAAGATCAGAGAGACTAATCGGCAAAACTAAGGAGGAACTGCATCTCATCTTAAAATAAATTTAGCGTCAAACACACCTCCTGAAGTTCACTACCAGCACTACAGAGACAAGTAAGAGGTCTTGTCATGAAGAGATTCTCTATGACACCCAGGAGTAATGATAGAAGCTCCTATGAAAAGTGATAGGTTTTTTAAAAGTATTTCATAACATTTACTTATTCTGTGTAAAGAGTTTAAGCTACTCTGGCCCTTTGATTCCGGTTTGAGACACTGTTCTGGAGATATACAAGCTGAATAAGTGAGACTCCCACCTATTTTTTTCCTCTTTTGCCAACAAGCATCAGTATGAAGTTTTTTTGTCACTGCCTCCCTATTTATTGCATCACTTGCTCAGAATTACAAGAAGATACCCTTGCTGCAACGGACACAAACATTTTCCTTTTGGCATTTAATTACCCAGGAAAACAATGCAAAAAAACTTGAGATAATTAAGCTTATGTGAAGACCAATTGCTCAGATGTTGGTAATCACATCAGTTGAACTCTAGCAGCTACTCATGGACGGAGAGGACACACATCAAATTTAAAGAGGGAATTTCACTTAACATTTGCAGGATCACAGGGATTCATCTTCAATATTTAAACAGATTAGGGAGCGTACATTCCTAGGTGATTTAAAGAGCAATCAAGTCTTTACCTCCTCACTTTTACAAATCACTTTTCAAAAGCTCCCCACCCGCTAAAGGAGCTGTGCGGGCACAGGCAGCCCATCAAGATTTCATCTGACTCCCACAGAGACTTTGCTGCCAACAGTGGGATCAATGCTGGCAGCAGGCACTAAAGCTGATGTCCTTTCCAGCAGAGAAAGCCTTTCAATAATCAAACATCTTACCATGAAATAATCCAGTTAGGGGTCCGAAAGCTAAACCTCATCTTTGTTCCTTTTCTTATCTATGTTACCAAGTGAGAAAAAGCAAGGATATAAAATATATACACAGGAAGTAAACCTGGAACTAAGTGGAGTTAAGAAAGCAAGTGATCTGAACTGCCTCCTCAACTGGACAGAAAACTTCAAGGATTCTGAAGTGGAACTTTCTGCTAGCAGGCCCTTCTGCCACTTACTCGAAAGACAGACTAAGCACTTTGAGGCACATGCAGTCTCTCCCCATAGCAGCTTTTTGGTTCATAATTCAAAAGAGCATTCTAAATTACCTTGTCAGCTACTTCCCAATTCAAGAATAGTGCCAGTAACATGAAATAAAAGCAGCTAAAGCAACAGGGCATGCAAGCTCGTAGAAAAATGTACTAGACAAAACCAAGCTACATTATCTAGTTCTATGCCATCTTCTGAAGCTACTTCTAATCCCCTGACTGCTCAGCCTTCCAAAGCCACAACTTCTATAGAGCATAAGCGCTTTGTCTAAGAGAAGACAATGATCTGATTCTAACCTAACGACTTGTATGCAGTTAAAACTGATAGGAGTAAGAGGAAGGAGGAAAAGTAAAAAAGCAGAAAGTGTTGATGTTTATGTAATAAATGCAGTACAACAGTAGTGGAGGTGACAAAAATGACTGGAGAGGAGAAACTGAAGGAAAACAGACTAATGAACAATTATTTCTTGTGTACAAGAAAACTGTTCTAGATACAAGAAAAGTAGGGCAGGGGGAATTGAAAGGTAAAGAGGGGCAGAGGCAAAGAAGATGAACAGAAGGAGGAATGGAACACAGGATGAGGGGTTATGAGTCTTAAACGACAAAACACAGAACTCCAAGTTGACTTGAAAAACTGAAGCCAGTGGCTTTTCACTGTAAGAAGGGAAGAGAGCTGTGCAACAGGCTGCAGCAGGATGATGTATAAGCTGTTGTGACAAATGGGTGTTCTATCACTGCAGGTGAAGAAACAGCGAAGTCTGTTGAGGCAGGGTGGCTGCCTGGCTTCTCAAAGCATATCAGAAAATTAAAAAAAAAAAGAAAACAACTCAAAAAGCAAACCCAAAACAAATCACAGCTCAGTTTTGAGTTTAATTAAGACAAAAGAAAGGCATTATGGATGCAGAGAAGGAATGAGTGGGGAAGATTACAGCTTCTAAGAAATCAGTCGGGAAAAAAGGATACAAGCCCAAAATACAGGGGAAAAAGTACAGAGCCTGTTGCAGACATTGTTCTCCGCGAGGCATGGGATGAAAGGTGAAAGATGACAGTATACAATATAGGGAACATTTTTTTTTTCTTCTTTTAAATGAAGAGACATATGAGCAGGACAGCAATACCTGTTCAGAATCATGAGAGCTCAAGAAAAGGTCTCTAAGAATGACTGACTACCTCAGGCAGGCAGGATGAGTAAGAATAATGTTGGGAAAGACATACTAAGCAAGCTGATGACTTCCAAGAGCTCTCAAGAAGAACAGAGGAGATATCTATGAAAAAATTTGCAAGTACACTAGAACTAGTAAAAGATGCAACATAAATCAGGAAAAAATGAAGTCTGACAAATCTCAGTCTTTTATCATGTAATATATAAAATACAGTTTGACTGCTACAAAGGCAAAGCAGAAGTGGTGCCAGGAAGACAGAGAGGTCATTCTGAAAAATCTAATTTAATTATATGATTTTAAAGGCATTCATCTCTACACGCATTTCTTTCTGTTTTTTAACTAAAAAAACCTAAACTCTGAAGTCACTACTCCCCATTTCTTCTCCCCATACAAGAAAAAACCCCAAACAAAACCAAACCAAAAATACCCAGAAAACAAACCACATTGCAAGGCTACAAATGGGACTCTTGGAAGTTAGGTTATGAATGGAATTCCACCTTACCTAGAAATGTATGAATGATAAACAGACTTAAATTACACCTAAATGGGAAAAAATTGAAAGGAACTGTCAGCATGAATGACAAGTGAAATGTACAAAACAATACAGGAGGCAACAACCATAAACTTCTTAAGAGGGGTTTTTTTTTCCTACAGAATACCAGATCCTTTAAAAGGCCATTTGATACTTAGCACAAATATACTTTGACTGAGAAGTAACACCTTGTTTCTCAGCTGTCCAACTTTTTCCCATTACAGGCACACTACCGCATGTTGATCCTGCGGAGCACAGAACACCCATTTCTGCCACTCTAATCCCACTTGATAAATCTTTCCACAAGACAGACTTTCTTTAGTATACGTTTTTTTTCTCAGTAAAGAAAAACAAAGTCAGTTCTTGATATGGTGACGAAAAGCATTTACTAGCGATAAGATGACGCACATACAACTGTCAGAAGCGTGACACGTTAAGCTGCCGTTAGGACTTTTATCCAAAGATCAAGCACTTCTGCACGTCTTTCACTTTTTCGTCCGTGCCTTTATAAAAAACTAAAAGCTGATGTTTTAAGAAGAATGAGTGAATGTCTGTCATCACTGTCCCAGCTCCACTAAATGTAAGCCTTAACTTTACCATGACCAAAGGACTGAAAAATACCTACCGAAAGGAGCACTGACCCTTAAGGTTGAATTTTAAACCAGGTCTCGTAAAGCTTAAACTTCAAAGTTGTGGACTAACTTTTTTTGATTTCTAGCCAAGTGCAGACATGCAGAGTCTAACCTGCTGCCATCGGGACAACCAAAGAAGAACAATTTAAGAAAACAAAAACAAACAAGCTAGTTTTGTTCAAATTAATTCTACGTTGAAGTCCAGCCACAGGATATTTGACTTTGACCTTTCTAAAGGGAAGATACGTATCGTTATTATACAGAGATACCATTAAGAAGTAAACACACAGTTCAGAAAATGTCTTTTCCTTGCTGCAGATTGGAAGACACAACCTACATTTTCTGAAAACATTAATGTTTCTTTTAAGTCCAATCTGAGTGCTGAGGGATATGAAAACACTGCAGTCCAGAGTTAGGTTGGGTTTTTCTGCTTAATTTATTGATCTGTTCACAAACTATTATAACCTTAGCTACATCACTCATGACTACAGTCTGCATTATGACTAAGCGTACAAAAATCCTCACCTTAGGATCACTCTCTGCATCTTCCTCCTCTTCTCCCTCCTCTTCCCCCTCCAACTCCTATGACAAAATAGAGATAAACTAACAGAAATTAAAACAGGTTAAAAGTGCAACTTTTTGCAATGGAGAAAAAAAAAACAAAATAGCAAATTATATTACCACTGTATTCCAGAGTGCTTCAGATGTCAATACTAAATCTACTTGGCTTGACTTAAAATAATTCAACATCTTCAAAATCTTAAAATCAAAGTATTTAAAAGACGACTTAAAACATAGATTTAAACGATTCAGCACAGCTTAAGGCAACCTTCCTACGTAAGTTGCTGTACTCTTCCAGTAAGTTTTTAACTTCTACCTTTACTGTTCTGGTAGTAAGTATATGTGCCTAATTTTGTTCTTTGTTTTGCCTTCCTTCTAAAGAGTCCCTGTTTATGTGGGTGACTGAAGAGGGTGTGTATTCCTGCACAGGACTGTGCAGAACTTTTATGCTCTGTTGCACACACATCTATATCCAAGTAGTAACATCTGGCACTGGAGATAGATTAAAGTTACACACATATTTCTATCGAGACCTATCTTAAAAAATAATCAGAAAATGTTTAGTTACTCGACAGTCTAAGCCCAGAAGTCTGTACTGCAACTTGCAAAGAGATGAGAGACTGCATGCTGAAGGTTGCCAGCTCACATCAGACCACCAGCTCAGTAACTTCTGATGAACTCTACTATGGTGAGATTGACAGGCAGGTGCGTACCTTTAACCAATTAGCAAGGACACCACAGTAAAAGCAGTAAAATAAAAATATAATTATCTGTAAAGGATATTAGTTCATTTAAGTGTAGTATCATTTAGTGGTTTTCTGCAAAGTCCTTCACAGTAGGTTTGTGTTCAAACAACACTACTGTAAATCGACCAGAGCTCTTGATACACTAGAAATTCCAGCCTAAACTAGGCCTTTTTCCTGAGCAGTTGCATGTTCTCCGTGTTTTACTCTACAATGAGCAAGGCTCAGTCTTCAAGCTTGACAACTAAGAAGCTGAGAGCTGAATTCCACTACTGCCTAAGTAACAGACATTTAAAAATAAGACTGACCGTTCTTATCATGCAGCACTTGAGGAAAAAAGCTTGTCATTTAATTTCATGTCAGAAAGTGGTTTTCAAAATACTACTAAAAAAATAGATATGTGTTCTTGCAGAAAGTACTTTTATGAAGAGGAAAAAGAGCCATAGATTCACTAAGTCAGGAATACTGAACTCTTGGAAAGTAGCATCATACACATGAGCATTTATGAACTACTATTTTCTGTTCCATAGAAGACTATTTCTGGAAGTGGAACACAGTAGTTATTAGTTATCTATAGAAGACATAGTATGCATCTCACCTCCTCTTCACCTTCTTCACCTTCTTCAAACTGAAAAACAAACCCAAGGGTTTATTAGCTCTGCTAATATTTGCATAAAAACATCTGCAGTAATAGGTCTATAGCATATTCAAACACAGGAACTGAAACTAAGCCCCTTCCAGAAGAAAAGATTAACAACTCATAGCAAGTGGAATGATTCTTTCCTGTTCTTAAGTAACAGGAATCTCTTCAGTTCTTTTGTTATTCTCATGTAATTAATATTAGTCTAATCAGAACAAGCATGTTTCTGTCTACACAGCAACTAATAATCAAAATGCTAACAGCATACATACGTTATCATCATCCTCTATAGCTTCTCCAGTAAAATAAAGCACAGCACGAGGGACTATCCTTTCACGGAAGAAATGTCCAATTTCAAAATCTGCTGCTAAAGTGAACTCTGAATCTTCATCCTGCAAAGCAAATCAGTTTGATTTTTTTCTACTAAAGACGTGATGTGCTATAGAGGAGCAAACAAAAGTACTTCCAAATGACAATTTGAGAAATATCACACCGTCATCAACATCAACCTTCGGGTCACATGTACTTTCAGTAGATTGAGTTTTGTAACAATAAAAGATATACTGCAAGGCTAAACTGAGATCTGCAGAATTGAGATTTATTTTAAAAGTTTCCTACGTTATTCAAATTGGCTACTGGCCTGAAACACTGTCTATTAAAAAGGTTCATGTAGACTTTGCTGGTTCTGACACCCGACATGATTGTTCAAATGCTGCAGACTGATATAAAAAAAAAAAAATAAAAATCAGATACCAGACATGGAGTAGAGCTGAGCAAATATAGAAAATATAGACTTGTTCTCAACAGTGATCATTAGAGATGCATCGGATCAGCAATGCATCTATTGGATCAGATATGTAACAGCGAAATGTCAACGGATTATTTAGAGAAGTCAATAGCATATTTCATTTTATCAAGACGAAGCTCAGCTTTGGCAAAAGTGAAAATAACAATAAAAATACACGGTAATTCATAAAAGAACCTGCATAGTCACTATAACAATGTTGAACAAAGAAGATATGGCAAAGAGCAATCGTGTGATTTCAGAAATGTAAACTTACCAACGACTCTCCATCACCAGATACTGCAAAAAAATAAAGACAGTAAATGTAAGAAAAGTTTGTATAGTCTAGCTCACCTCAATACTCAAGATGACAAAAACACAGTAAAATGAACAGACAACACTAGGGTTATAAAGTTTTCAGAAGCTAACCATTAAATCTCTAACGGCAGTTCAGATTCATCCTAAATTAAACTCACAGAAATTGCACCTGCAAGAATTTTATGTGCTGCAGGCTGCAATTTCAATGTCAAAGATTTCGCAAAGGAAATACTCTTTCTGCAAAGATGGGTTCAGAAGGCACGCAGATCAAAGAGCAACACATTTTGCTTCTATATTAATGCTGCAATTACAGTAACTTTATTTTGCTAAAGCACTATGAACCTTCTCCTCTCCCCAAACACAGGTGATTAACATTTTCCCAAATAGATCCCAAGTAGATTAACATTTTCCAAAAAATGCTTTGCAAATTTATGGTAAGAGGCGTGGTACTGTAATCAGTAAGGAAAGGGGGTGTGTGTGTTGTTTGTTTGTTAAAAACAACAACAAAAACACCTAATTGACAACCACCACCATCACCCAAAAGGAGACTTCCCTCTTCTACTTGGGTGCCACAGCACTACAACCCTACTGGGAAAGGGATAATTTGGCTCAGTCTGTTGTGAAGTTGAAAATGCAAGTAACAACTGCCAGAAGATACTGTAGTCTTATACAGATGCCTTTAGAGTATGTCCTTTAAGTGATTTAAAAAATAGTATTAAAAAAAAAAAAATCACAAGGACATAATGCGGCAAAATGCCTTCCAGTCCCTTTCTGAAAGCAGCAACTATGTCTAACAAAAAAAGTAAAATAATAAATCTGTTTAAGTTAAAGGACACTTCTGTATCAAACAATCTCCAACTCTGTAAATACAGATCACGTGGGCTCTGTCCCCATGTACATGGGGATCTGCAGTAGTATTTAGAAAGGACAGGTAGTTCAGAATGGCCTGTAACTAGATCAAGAGCTAACATCCATTTTTTTCAGAACACCTCTGAAGCCCACAATGTAAACTGCTTCTTGCACCCATGTTTAAAAAACAAAAGGTACAATGGGAGATGTATAAAGAAGAAGAAATAATGTTTTTGGAATCCATCTAAGTTGTTTTATATATGTGAGTACACATTGAATATTAGACAGCCAGGAAAATTAGGAAGGTATGTATGGAGCATTAGGGATCACTAATTAATCCCAGAAGAAACCACACGAAGTTCTGTCAGTTAACACAAAGGTTTAAATGAAGCCCATGTGCTATAACTTGACCAACAGTGGAAGAGACTTATTTAGCATGTTAAAAACCTTAAATTGATGCACGGAGCCATCCTGTGGTCAAACAAGTCAAATTCCTGAAGAGATTCTACATGAGACTCTTTCTGTACTCTGAACCCTATTGACATAGCACACCTAATGACCAAATTCTACAGAATAACATCAGAATGGAATGATCTGTTTGGATGAGCTGCAGTTTGCTATCTCCCTCTAGTAAGAAGAGATTTTACAATGCAGCAGCAAAAATAGTGTGCAGGTTTAAGCTGTATAAATATAAATACATATAAATAAAATATAACATATTTTAAGAATCCTAAAATCTTAGTTTCCCAGCTTACCCTTTATTGGGCTGAAGAAGTTAAAAAAAGAATCATTAGGTACTTGTTTAGTAATTGTCCGAACTGTGCCTCGACCCTTGTGTTTCTGTTTTTTCTTGATTGTTTTAACTGTAACGTTTTTTCCTTTCTTCCAGTCAATAGTACACCTAGAAACAACAGGTGAGAAACAGCATTAACACATCAGTGAAAATAAGGAACTGAGCATCAGAGAAACCAACATTGAGGCAAAGGTGGCAAGTAATTCTCTAGATAAAGCTAATTCTACACACAGGGGTAAATGCATCATAATGGAAGAGACTGTGTGTGTGTCGGACATTGTACGTATTTCCCTACACGAAAAAGCTAAATAGCTCATCTTCAGAGAGTACCCACTGCCCCCACCCCATCCGTACTTTAACACCTCTTTGCCCCAGCTACTGGAGTTTTATAACCAAGGGCATGATTAAGCTATTGCAGAAAAATTTCAACAGCTGAAAATCACGTTGAAAACAGTCAGACCAGGAGAAAACAATATAGGTCCTCTCGCTACAGGCCAAGGCAGCGTCCAGTTACTCTAAATAGAAATCACAGAATCACAGAATGTTAGGGATTGGAAGGGACCTCAAAGGATCATCAAGTCCAATCCCCCTGCCNTGTCCACCAGGACTCCCAGATCCCTTTCCCCTACACTGCACTCCAGCAGGTCTGTCCCCAGCCTATACTGGAACCTGGGGTTGTTCCTGCCCAGATGCAACACCCTACACTTGCCCTTGTTCTATTTCATTCAGTTTTTCTCTGCCCAGCTCTCCAGCCTGTCCAGGTCTCGCTGGATGGCAGCACAGCCTTCTGGCGTGTCAGCCACTCCTCCCAGCTTCGTATCATCAGCAAACTTGCTGACAGTGCTCTCTGTTCCCTCATCCAGGTCATTTATGAATATATTGAATAATACTGGTCCTAGTACTGACCCTTGAGGGACTCCACTGGACACAGGTCTCCAACTAGACTCTGCCCCATTGACCACCACTCTCTGGCTTCTTCCCACCAGCCAGTTAACAGGCCACCTCACTACCTGACCATCCAGTCCACACTTCCTCAATTTGGCGGCGAGAAAGAGCACAAATGCACAAAGAGCATAAATGCACAAAGAGTGGCCAGGGAGAGGCATGTGTTAGTTCTCCAAAGAATAGCACTCAGACTGACCTGGCAGTCAAGTACAGCCAGCTACAAAGAACTGATTTCTCAGTTCCTTCCTGCTACTGACGCTTTTATCTCAATTAAAAGTCTCTTTCCATCCACCTTATCACACACAGTAAAAGAAAACAGTATCTGAAAAATACAGACTACTGCTTCAGAAAGTTTTTTGATTTTGAAGTTTTCCTTACCCCTCACAATCAACTATTTCAGGTCCTTCAAATGAAAAGGGATCTGTCTTGTCCGGCTCCGACTTCATCTTGTATGTTTTTGTCAGGACTGAATTAGAAAAGTAGTCGTTGGGCCCAAAGTGGAACTCTAATGAGAAAGACTGGAAGAAAGTTCCATTATAATTTTATGTTACCACTAATTTTAATCTTTGAAATAGTGCATCAGTAGAACTACCATTAATCAAAGTCCAAATACTGGAAAAAAATAAGAATTTGATGGCAAACATATCTTTCCAACTACAGCAGAAGCAGGAAATGAAGAATGTCAACCAATTCTGAACATGCAGGAAGCAGAACAACCCCAGTGAGTATTAACATTCAAATTATAAGCAGGTAAAAGCAGGTAATTACCACATTTCATTCACCTTTACAGACAGAATGGACACCTTGAAACCAAGATTTTTTTCTCAAAGTACTTATTTCTAAGGTTGTTTTCATTTTCTGTGGAAGCCTATTCATTGTCCTTTGACTAGGGATGAAGTCGTTTTGACATCAGAAAGCCACCAGAATCTGTTACTCCCCTCACACTGATCGTTCAATATCACAGTCTTAAGAGACTAAAATACTTTATTTCTAATTGAAAAAATTTCAGATTACAGAAGTCTGTATTTAAACAACGTACATCACCATGAACCAGAAGGGTTTTTTTTCCCCATTTAACAGAAAATTCCATAAAAACCCCACTGACTTCATAAACTGAAGCCTGACATCATCCATGTCTTAACCAACATGTTACAGCCTGACGCAGGTTTTCTGTTTATGTTTGAACACCCTGTGGCACCTGAAAATTGTCTGCAGAAATTCAGGGGCTTTCCCCCACCACACACACAGAGAACAAAGGGTTCCAGTTATGGAGAACTGCAGCATACACAATGCATCAGTTTTCAATGTGGAGAGCTTTCAAAATGGTTTGCACAATACCACATATACCCGCTTTGCACTCAGGATCAACTATGAAGAATTCAGAAGTAAAAACAAAACTCAAAACTGCCTGAAATAGGGGTCACAAAAGTTTTTCAGTAGCACTGCTTTAGTTACTTAAAGGGGGAAAGCATCTGCAGGTGAGGTCAAAACACAGAAGGGCTGAAATTCAAGACCTGAACATCACCATACCTACCACACAGCCACAGCACACGTAACAGTTACGTTAAATTCTATTTAGTCTCCCAGCAATACACCACGAGAACCAGACCTAGCATTGCATACTAAATATGTAACTGCCAAAACCAACCAGCCTTGAATATAATTCCCCAGGCACTCCTCAGACTCAGGCCAGAAAATGGTCTGTTATCGCCCCAAGTCTGCCTTGCCACCCTCTCTTTTTGAAGGCCCACCACGTGCAGACAGGTAACTAACTCAGAGGACAACAGCCTGCTCATCCAAGATGTTTACCCCCTCAACTCACCTCCTAAAGTCCTCTTAGTCTAAGATCCCATGAATCTCCTCACGTGACTGAAATCTGGAAAGATGGTGGTTGAGGAGTGATGGCAACTGGTGGCAACAGTAGTTCTCCCAACTCACACGCTCAGTTTAAGGGAATGAAGCACTGGGAACCAGATGCACACTGGAATATCCATGTTGGCTTTCCATAGCCTGTTTCAGCTTTACTTCTATTACAAGGCAAATCTCAAACACCTAGGATGGTTTGGAGGGTGTCTTCAGCAAAGGTAAATCTCTCTGGCAGCCTCACTCTGGGGAGGAGTCACAAACTTAGCTTATTCACTACCAATGACTAACACTTGTACCCAGACAATTCCACAAACCACCAGTGGGGTTATAAATAGGTAACCTGTGGCACTACTTAGCATGCAGAATCCCAAGGACTAGCAAGACAAAGAACAGCTACAGAGACTGCATCTCAGTTCTTTATTTTATACCTGCTAATCAGGAGACAATAACAAGCAGCTCCAAGTTTCAGATACTATATGAAGTGTTAAAATAACCTTCCCAGGAGTCTTTCTTTGCATATCTTTGCTTTTGATACCTGCTTAGCTTCGTAACATCTATTTCTAGATTGTCTCTGTAGTATGAGATGTTCTCATGAAGTTAAAAAAAAGAGAATGTAAGGGAATCACTTATGCTTCATTGCAGATAAAGGTTTATACATACAGGCTATAGCAAACAGAACTTTGACACACCATCACTGTAGCCACAGAAATCTCCTTTTAGATGACTGTAACTACAGTTAACCACTTTGGCTTGATGGTAAATCAGAACATTCCTAACTATCATGTATTTCTTTTAGCAGCAAAACCTAATCCTTAGTAGAATTAGTGTACTTAATACACACTGGTTCTGTGAACTTTTTATGGTACAAAGCTACTACTACTGCATCAATTCCCAAAAGCTAGAGAATTCCAGACTAGACTGTCACACACAACCGGGTAACAAGTTTCACTCAAGTAGTGAGGAATTTGTCTCCAAATACAGAAGGGACATGGAACTTGTCAGCCTTCCACTCCTGGATTTAATGTAGCACTGGAATGGAACCTATTCACAGAAGTATGCTGTCAAGAGGTTACGAACAGTGCAAGACAAGATAAATCCACTGATGTTTTCAGAGCAGCTCTTCAACTTAAGGTATAGTAAAACAAAGTCAAATGGGCACACAAACATGCTGCAGGCAAAACCAACTATTCATAAATCATCCAAATGCCACCTAATAGATACACTTCGAGATAAAAAACAAATTCTTAGACCACTTTACTTTGTGTTTAAACAATTCATTTTCCTCAGAAAACTCACATCCTCTCCTTCAGCCCTAGCAAAATCTAGGAACTTAATTCCCAATTTTTCTCTGTCCATACTACTTCCCCAGCTCAAGTGTTTTGGTACTACTAGGGAGAAAGATAATGAGGACTAAACTTTGCTTCCGTTGTTCTTAAACTTTAAAAGCTATTCTGAGAAAGTCCTTCCACCTTTCTTACATGAATCTTCAATGAAGCTTTTCTTGCAACTATTTTGGACTTTGTCAGAAGACTAACTCCTTAAGGCCAAACAAAAAATACCAAGTGTAAAAAGGAAAAGCCACAAAGACCAAATTTAAAGAAGGTAGGTGTATTCTCAAATCCCATCCTTCTCCCTGCCTTCTCCTCAAAAGGAATTCAAGGAATTAGCCTGCATGAATTGAATTAAGTAACAGAACAACTTCACAAACAGTATGCTTCTGTACGCTGAATTTAAACAGGAAAACTGTATCTTAAAAAAAATACAAAGACATACTTTAAAAATGACTCAGATACATTTTAAAAGACCATCTAATAAATTTTTCTGTCTTTTTCAACAGGTACAGTATTCATCATCATTATTTGATTAATATCTAAGGCAGATCTCCTCTTCTGATGAAACACTGAATACAGTAAACAGCACCCAGAACTTTTTCCATAATCCAAAAGCAGCCATGCAAGCATATTAGTACAAGTAGCTAATTTGGAATTTGAGAGAGAAAAAAAAAAATAGTCAGAATTGAGCCAGAATTTTAATCTTAAAAAAAGTAATGGTGTCAGAGATGTCCAGGCTAAGAACGAAAGAACAGAGGGCCACAAAAACTGAGGAAATCTTTAAAGCAGCAAAGTACGAAGATACTAGCCTAGAAAGCACACACACACACACACACACACAGAGACTCCAGTCAAAGAGAATGGAATGAAAATTTCAAAATGCTGTTCATTACTACAATCTTCATGAAAAACAACCACAGAAAACTCACCATGGGCTGTCCAGGTTCAGAAAACTTAACTTTAATATCCTGCAGATGTTTCAAGATTGGTTCATCGTATTCCTAAGGAAAAAAATAAATAAATAAATGAACATTTCCTATTCAGCAGGCAATATTTAGAACAAAATTTTAACCTAGCTTGCTTGTTCAATCTCTTCTTAAGAAAGAGCCAAACTTAGTAATTATTCAACAATTTCAGATTTGGATTCAAATTTCTTAATTGCGGTTGCAAATATCACACGCCAAATTGTCAATCATCAGACCTTGCCTTTAGTAAACAAAGCGCGTGCCGTGCCACGTTGCATGAGCAGTGCTGAAAATAAAATAACTTCATTCAGGGTATTTCTTGCTAGGTGAGATGCACAGAAAGACACGCTTTAGAGAATTCCTCCATAGCAGCATCAAAAGCAATTAATGTAACTAGGCAAAACTGAGCTATTTCACAGAAATTCAACTCATCCATGGATGTATCATCTTGACAAAAATAATCCTTTCTGGACTAAAGTAATAGAACTCCAGGGGAATAGCTGTTGTAAGCAGCACACAAACATGCCGTTTAGTATCCGCAAATGTCGTTACAAGAACATTTCTCTAGCAGTTTAGGGTCAGCTGTTCTGTTTGTCCATCATTAGCCTTTCAAGCATCTTCAGGAATAATATTAAGGACTCCGGAGACTCAAAGATTTGGTCTCACACACACGTCCCACAAGCACTCACTATTAATTGGAAAAAGTAGCAATTTATTTAATATTTGATAGAAGTTACTCTCTTCAGAGGAGAAACTTACTTGTACTAATTCACTTAGCATATCTACGTTCCTAAAGATAGTAAACCAGAAGTCTGGAATTCCTTTGACATGTGTCTCCTCTGCTTCCGCTTTTTCTTCTATTACCACTACATTTTTCAAATCTCCCTGTGAAACAAATACAGAAAACAAGGAATTAAATCGCAACTTTTTAATATTTTTAATAAATAAATAGAGGCAGATGCACAAAGCATTTGCTACTTCCAAAGTTGTGTTTAAGGAACATTTTAAATTTACAGTTTTTTCTCTATAAACGAAGTTAAGAGACATAGGGTTTATTTGCACAACGAAACATATGCACATTTAATTCAGATTTACTTTCAACTCAGTTAAAGTTCTTCTGTACAAAGACTAAGCAGAGCAAGTGACAGTTTCACTGACCTGACAGAGCTAAACCACTTCTTTCTACAAACTAACAAAAAAATACATACTTTTCTATTACCTCATTCCTGTAGCTTCGTGCGCCATTTACAGTGCTTCACCCAAAAATTTAACTTTGCCCTTGAAACACTGTTTTAGCTTCCCAACTTTGCAGAATACTTGGTAACACTGGTTTTTGCGGCTATTTTTCGTTATTACACTGTTTTTGATTGTTCTTCTTTTGTGATACAGAAGTCCCTACACAACTGATGTCAATACCTTATAAAGAAGAATAATGAATTCACTTCTCCGTCTCAACACACCAGGGGAATCACAATCTGAGTAAGTTGTACTGCACCTTTCCTTTTACACCACTAGGCAGCAGCAAATACAAGATCTTCTGAAGCGCAGCTACGTGGGCTCCGACCAGCCGTGAGTATGAAGTAGCAGTTTACCTGCCATCTAGACGCTGTTCTGATCTTGGAACTGCACGGAATAGGGCCTGGCAGCGCTGTATTTAAACAAAGCCTTTTTTTTTTTTGCTTATGCACATGGCGTACTGCGCCCCAGGAAATCTCATGAGATCAGTAAAAACAAAAAAAACAATCTGCTCTGTATACAGAACGGTCTCCAAAGGAAACTGAAGGAAAAACGGGCCAAGGAAAAAACGCAAAGAAAACCTGACAGAATGGCAAGCACAGCAATGTAAGTAGGTCGCTTCTCTGAGAAAAACTGGCAAGCCATGAGTGTGCATCTCCAGAAATGATGGCAGGAGAGTAAAAATCAGCCCGCAGATGACATTATCCCCCCTCTAAACCTAGACAGCTCCTACTCAATAGATAAGCAGCACTCCACTAGCCAGCACACCTTTTATTACGTCAATTCCACTTTGACTAGGTGACATAAGGCTAGTCTGCATTTTTGGAAATAAAAGCTAATTATGTCCCCCAAAATAAAGGGGACAGGCAGACAAACAGCCAGCCTTCTATTATCTTGGGGTATCCTGTAGCACTGGAATGGAACCCATTATCAGAAAGATACTGTTAACAGGTTACGAACAGTGCAAACAAAGGCAACTTTTCAATTCACTCAAGTTATGCTTGAAGAAAAGGCTGAACTAAAGGTTTAGCAGCTTTCACTGGACATCACAAGAGCCCATTACTGATAAAACCCTTATTTCCAAAAGATGAGTCTTTCAATGGAAAACACTACAGGAATTAATTCTGACAACCGAATACATCCGTTGTACATTACCCAGCTAGTACTCACAGCTAGTTTTTCTTCCTCCTCATTTTCACTGTGCCACTCTGACTCTGCATCTGTGGGTTCTGCTTCCCCGTTGATAAACTCTCTTCTCTGCGTTAGAAAAATCAAGAATGTAATGGAAGATGTAAAATTACATATATGCAACAGAACTGACTGAGCTGAGAGACAGCGACTATACACAATCTCCTACCTTATCAAAAAGGGGTTGATAGAGCGCGGCATATTTTCTCTCTAAATCATGTACTTCTTCATAGAATTTAGCTTCTATATGGGCACATTTCACCTGGAGCTGTTTCAAGGCATCGATTCTTCTTTTCACTGCTTTTGGTAAACTAAAAAACAAACAATCCTTTCAAGTTAGGTGCCTCAGCATTATTTAACGTATCACTGTGAAACAGGCTGCTTATAACTAAATGTTATTTTTAATTCAAAGGCTTATGTCAAATATATATGTTTCTTCAAAGTCTATATCAAAAAGTTAAAAGAATCCTCTCCTACCCAAACAGTTCTCAAAGGTGTTATCTTCCGTCCATTCCCTGGGACTACCACCCTCCCCGTGTAGTTCAGACATCTGAAATTAGTATCTTTCTTTACACCTAAACTTTGACACTAGAGTTGTGCTCATCCATCTACAAAAGAGAAGAACTATGCATTTTACAGGGAAAATTTTTGATTCATGGGTCATATTCAAGAACACACATTGCCCAGCTGCACTTCAAATTATTAAGCATTTATATAAAGCAAGGGAAAAAACTTCTTCTTGCATTTGTATTTTTTTTTTATAAAATACACCTACCAGCTATTCCCAGCCAAGAAAAAGTACAAGTATCTACTAAAGGCAAAATTTTATAGTTAATATAAAACTAAGTTTCAAACTTGGGATTTACAAGTCCTGAACTTTCCACTGGATGGTAATCTTACAAAAATGATCAATCAAAGCGGCCCAGGCCCTGACAGAACAAGGGTCATAGAAGGAAACAAAGACAGGAAGCAGAGTTATTTCTTACCAAAATAAAAATGGCCGAGGAATTTACTGAAATGGACAAAATTTTACTTGCAATTCTATTTAAGTAAACTAAACCTGGAGTCTTCCTTCCAGAAGTAGCCCACTATGAATCATGGTTTTTCTTAGTGAATCATTTGTTCTAATTTCCTACCTTAATTATACAGTAATAACATTCTATTACGCTTTCAGTCATTCAAGAAATTTATTATTCCCTGCACCTACGTTTCAATGTAACTTGAAGGAGTAGGCGCTGTGTTATCAAGACGTTCCTGTAGCGCTGCCAGGACCTGCGGATTTTGCATCACCTGGTCTGCTAGCTTTTCTGTGAAGACAGAAAACTACTTTTAAAACAAATCCAACTGTATTTATAGTGATTCTGTCGTGTTGTGTGTCTTGCAGCAGTCATAGTAAAAATACTCACTATTTTCCAGATCTCAAAGAGTATCACTATAGGTAACAACTCAAGCAAAATTCATTCAAGATCAGATTTCAGAAAGACAAAAGTGGATAAAGACAGAAAATACACTTTCCTCTTCGCAATTATATCAAATCTTTGCTTTTAGAATCAAGTAGTACATTGATGACATAACCAAATTTCCTGTCTTCCCTTTTATGTAAGAAAGTGCAAACCATTTTCTATATCCTCCCTCTGTATTATCTGTAGCTTATAAACCACATACAAATTTGCAAGAACCACTGTTATACTTCTAAGCCATTTGTAGGAGTGTTTTCCTGTTAGTGTGACTCCTTTCCATTCTTTCTCATTGCTCCTTTCAGACATTAAGAAATAAATTGCACAGTACACGCTAACTTGACAAAGCTTTTATACAGGTGGGTTTGTGTGTTGTTTCCTTGCTTTCCGCTGTTCGTTTGTTTGTTTGGGGGGAGGGGGCTTTGCTTTTTTCTTATCTGATCTGACTATAAGAATTATTCAACAGTGTTTACCAGTTTATATGTGATTTCCAACTGCCAGTCACAAAGCTGTTCTTTAAAAATAAAGAAGTAAAACCCAAAGAGCATTCAGTAATGACACATGTGAAACATATTTCACTGTAAATTACAAATTTGAGCATACAGTCTACTATACGGAACAATGGAACCGCAGCTTTTCCACACACAGAAGTATTAATTTGAAAAGCATTATTCAGCAGTTGTCTGTAGGTCTTCCACATGAAGAATAAAAACCTCAGAAGGACATATTATAAAGATGCGTTTTCCTACAAACAAGACAGTAAAGAACTAGCATAAATAGAGGAGTGCTCATTTTAATAATTACACTGATGAAGATTACATGTTGTTAAAAGCTAGTCTGTACAGGTCCTATTGAAAGTGCCTGGTGGGTTACGCAACAGTGAAGCATCCCAGTCACAACACAGGCAAAAATACTTCCACTGTTACAAAAATACAGCCTTTATTTTACTCCTGGCTGCAATAAACGTGGAAAACACGAGGAACTGAACGGTGAGCAAAGCAATAAAATGTTCACCTTCAACAGTGAACACATCTGTAGCTTTGACCGCAAAGGTTTTGGAACGTGGCAATAGGGCTATTGCGCCTTCGTAATGCCACCTACTGCTTGCTGGTACTTACCTTTTTTGTCGCTTGCATTTTTAGCGGCCTCCACAGAATCTGAAGCACTATCTTCCGTTTTACTAAAAGAATTTAAAGTGTAATGTATTAAACAGGTGTCTCTATAAAAATGTTAAGACTTAAACACAAACGTATTATGAATTCTCAGTGTTTACTACAGGACAAGTTTTATAAACGAGGATGCCACTAAAAGACATTTGTCTCCAAACTTCTCAAAATGTAAAAGTTTGGATATGAAAATAATTCTCCTAAGGTAAATAGGACAAAAAGGAAAGGCAAAAAAACCGCAAACAAAACAGAAAAGCCTCAGACAAAACAAAATGTGACAGATAAATTCATCTCATTAAGTGAATGTACAGACAAATTCATCAAGTGAATGTCTGGCATTTCACCTGTACTAGTCACTCTGGACAGGAAAATGTTCTTAAAAGGTAAAATACAAGACATCCTTTAGTGTAAGTCATGTAAGAAAATATAAGAAAGGATATGGATAAAAAAAAAGAAAATAAACAAGCCATGAAAGCTCTTAAGTTTTGAATTTCTATATCCAGTTGTTTAGATTCTACTTTAAAAAGCGACAATCGCCGTCATTCCCACCTCCCTGCCACAACGTCCTCCCCTGGCAAAGAGAGGGCTCACAGCAAGCCAATGCCAGCCAGCACTCCCTGTGTCTCCTGCCAGTTCACAGGTCACAAAATACAGACTGGGTATTGCTAAAATTAACCCTAACTCAGATATAAAAGGAGAAAAAAGGTCATATATACTCAAGTATTATTAATTACCAGCTAGACCGTCTTCTCCTGCTTACGCTGGTGCACAGCAAGCCCCAAAGAACAGCATCACATATCTATTTACGTCAGTTTAACTTTGCTCTTCGTTCCAAAAACGGTATAAAAAAATAGAACGTAAACCAGCGTCTTTTGCATGCTTCAATCATACAGATCAGAGAACCACTGAGGACTGGAGCACTCTTCAAGTCTTTAGAGCATTTAAACATGAGAGCACTGAAAACCGAATCAAGACACCACCAACTACGTTAATCCACGAACAGAGCAATTCTGTATCCCATACACGACAAACCCAGCTTCTCCTGTACCAAACAAGCAGTTTCTCTTTGCTATAAGAAAACACAGTGTAGTTTGAGATAATATCACCATTTTGTTCCTATTTAAGTTTGGTAATCCATTCTTCACGGCTGAAACAAAGTCTCCCACAGAAGACCAGATACACAGTTGGTTCTAATCGGCCGGATTTAATTTCAAGCAGACAGTGCAACATACCTGTTATCTGCCATCTGTATGCCTGTATCCACCTGCAAGTTGAAACACAGTGTTCAAAAATACTTTAGTGGTAATTTGTTTACCCCAACAGAAGATGAAAAATAGAACAGGTCATTGTTGAAAACCCCAATATAAATTAACAGTTGCTGGTTTTGCTAAGAAATTTGTCATGCATAATCTTTTAACGGTGAGGTGAACATCTACAACAACACCCAATCCAAACTGCAACTTGCTCAGCTTTTAAACTGACTGTTAAATGCTTTCATTTAACCCTTTTAATTTTTTTTTTTCCTGTTAAGTATTCCAGATGCTAATCCATTTCTACGAGGTCACAAGTCTTCAGTCTGACGACAAGTGTCACAGCCTCCTAGATTAGCTCTACATTTCATCACCAAAAAAAAAAAATGAAAAAAATCAGAGGAAAACATAAATATATTATTTTCTAATTCCTTGACAGTATCAGGGTAAATGATGAATTTTTAATCTCTACACATACCATCTATGTTACTATGACTGATCTAAAGCCAATGAAAGTTCAAATGAATTACAGTAACTTCAGAATTCTTATGTCACCCATGTAGAAAAAGATGCCTTACTTGTCTGTTTCAATCAGGGCTATTTTTGTAACTAGCAGCTTCTGCTGCACAATAGCCTAAAACTGCTGCTAGATAAAGGCAAGTAAAACACTGAAGGAATGAAAATTACCAAGAGAAGTGTTTTTGACAGCAGCTGTGAAAGTAGAATCCCCTATATAAAGATTTGTCTTGAATTGATTTATCGGGAGTGAGAAAACACAAGAGGAAACACAGAAGTTGAAGTCCCGGTATTAGTAAAGATTGGAAGTAAATTTTGTACAGCAACTCCAGCCCCCAAGATCCAAACTAGCTCTCCTGAGAAACCAAGCTGTCTAACCTAAAGTGCAGTTATTTCTTCACTGGGGTGAAACACCCAAGCCTGTACACCTATTTTAGTTATACAGGTTGGGGTTTTTTTTTCCCCCCATTCTAAACAGCTTGTCACAAACCCAAGCGACCTCTACATACAGAGGCATAGGTGATATTTGTCACTATCAAGCTTTGAAGAAAGCAGACATTAGCCTGCGATTCAAATTTCGAATCAAAAGTTACCTTCAGTCATTCATGAGAGTCGACAGGTCTGATTTCTTAGGTTCTGTAAAGGCCAAGCAGGCTGATCTTTATGCAACACAGGGCTACCAAAGAACCACCTAAGTGCTAATGACATCTTGACTGGCAGTCAGAGCTGGGTCCCAGAGATTTCACGCACGCTCCCATCTGGAAAATGCCTGCTCTAAAGCTAGAAAAGCAACACTTTCACAACCACTCAGAGTTGAAAAGCTTTCTTCATTTACTAAAGTACTAAGGGTATACTTTAAAGTATTCCATAGGAAGTAAAGTTGCTTAACTGCTACTAAAACAGCATATGAGCCCACCCTATAGATTCCAGGAACAACCAAAAGGAGCTTCTTGTAGACTGTTTATTTGCAAACATTTATTCTTGCCTTAAACGCAGTAAGTGAAAAATGGCTATGCCAGAAACCACCTGCTATAGCCAAATGGAAGAATTTTTCTATCTTACAGCTGAAGAACTCTAAAAGCGTACACAAGCCTTTCCTTCCACAGCAGACAGAAGGCAAGGGAAAAAAAAAAGATACGATTAAAAAGATAACATAACAAACTGACCTAAAATCAGAGATCAGCCAACAAGTGACACGACTCCAGTCACTATCAGAAGCAGCAACAGTATGCAACAAAAAAGGCAGACTCGTGTTATTTAAAAATGAGCCTCGAAGACTTGTTTCTTCCAACTCAAGACCAGCGACAGAGCTAATGGAAAAAAAATCCACCCTACGTACAAATCCTTCTGCTCAGTTCTTTGTGCAGTATTTCCTGCGGGGAACCACTTCTCAATGTCGCTGAGGGAAGACAAGATTCTCATTCCATGTTCAGTTGTGTTTGGAAAACATGGAATAAGTTTCCCATAATTTGAATACTTCTTAAATTGCAGTTGAATTAATCTCCACCGGAACAGACAAGAATTGGGCACGTTCTGACAAAAGCCGATCACCTAAGTAACAAGAAACAACAACAACAGAAAAGGAAAAAGAAAAAAAAGACACCATTCCCTGATGTAAATACATACTTTAAGTCTCGTTTCGCTCCTCAAAGTTGTTCCTTCAGCAACTGAGAAGTAAAAAGAAGTATATGAATAAATAGGTAGAAGCAGCTCTCTTACAAAACAGCCTGGGATTCCCAGTTGCATTACAACGGTCTTTGATGACTTAACTGCCACAGTTACCAACCAAACTGTTGGGTAAAAGCTGGTGAGGCGAGGGGGTAATTTTAGAGACAGAGTTAAACGCACACCTAGGCGAGAAAGTGCAACAGCAACACGCTGAGCCTTCATAATTGTTGCCTTAGTTATTTTCCAAGCACACGAGCTCAGTTTGCACACAATCAAGGCATGAAAAGGTTATCAGAACTCAAAGGAAGTACTGGTGTAAGGTGGTGTTATCGCTGCCGCCACCATTAAGAGGCCAAACTCGTATCTTATTTCTTCTGGATAATTCTCTACTTTCAAATGACTACAGCAGATGCGAAGCTTTGGGAAAAGAGCGGACTACATCAACCACTCATCTCACAAAGCCGACTGCTGTAGCTCATCTGGCACAAATGTCACACACCACTGGTCACTTAAAATAGCAGGAAACCGTAAACTCAGGGTGCACCAAGACAGCCAAAGTTTATTACAAGGACAAGTAATATCCTGAAGGATGCAACTCTAAAAGGAAAAGTCTGCACATTTAAAGGCAAGACATATTTGTAAATAGAAGCATAAACAGAATAAGTTTTCTCTGCTAAAAAACCCTATATTGTACAAACCTTCTAAATACAACTAGAATACGATGCAGGATGCTATGGGACTCCTGAACTCACAGAAAGACTTCTAGCCACAACTGTTACTCTTTTTCGTAACTACAACAAATCAGATGGGAAAGTTATGACTTCCGTTTTAGAGCTGCTAGGATGCAACCCTGTGGGAAGCCACAAACATAATAGTCTGATACTTCTTGTATGGAAAAGTAGAAGCAATAATGAGGAAAATAATCAAGATGAAGAAATTCATTAACCTGTTCCACAAGCCCTGAACATTAACAATACTCAAGCACACCTTGGAAGTTTTCTTGAGGGAACACTATTTTGGTTACAGATGACTATGAAAATTTGCCTAGTGGTTCTGGTTTCACCTATAACTTACATACTTACTTTTCCGCTTTTTAATTTTGAAGCATCGTTAAGCAGACGTTACAGGAATGGAGCCGGACAAACCCTACAAACGCTGGCATTATATGCAGTAAGCAATCGTCGCAGCAGCGCAAATTTACAACAGACCCTCACTTGGGAGACGAGGACCTCGAAATGAGCCATTGAGGCCCCAAACCTCACACTACGCTGAGGGAAAGTAAGACTGTGGATGAGGGCAAACGAAAGAACCGCGCCTGCCCTAAGCGGCTAAGGGTTTGACTCAAGCCGAGCACCGCGCGGAGAGCGAGAGAAACTCTTCACCACAAACAACAGCCTCCCACCCTCTTCCTCCCCCACTTCCCCCGGGAAGGCGGGGGAGGGAGGGCTCGTTGCCAGGCTCCGCAGGGCGGGCGAGAGCGGCCATACATGTGGCCGGAACCGCTCCGTGCCCCGCTCCGCCAGACTCAGAACGACGCGGACTCCCCCTTCTCTCGCTCCGAACTTCTTAAGCCAGCCCTAAATCGGTCCCTAGCCGGGCCGGGCCGGGCCCG
>VWZK01019879.1:230115-265391 GCA_013396935.1 Baryphthengus martii | reverse complement strand
GGCCGGGCTCCCGCTCGGTGCCCGCTGCCCTCCGCAGGAGGGCTGGCCCTGCGGGCGCGGTGCGGCGGACCGGGGATAACCCGTGCTGAGGGCTGGCACTTGAAATGGGGCGCTGCTTCCCGGCTTCGCCAGCGGCAGAGAGAGCGGGCAGCGCCTCTTCTGCTCAGTCACCTGCCCCTCCCCTCGGGTTTCCTGCCCTCGCCGATGGGCATACCCGTGTTTGAAGGGCAGCATTTTGGTTCATTAATAACGCAGTCGTGCCTTTAAGAACCTCCCTGTCTATCATCTGCATGGACAAGACTAAACTTTCAAAGTTCAAAGGTAAAGTGTTGAGTGCTTTTCACGAAAAAAACCAAACAACAAAGAAACCCCTTTTTGATGGTTCAGATCGAGCACCTTTCGGAAATGCAGCTGTTAGCCTTTCCAGCGTCGTTTCTTAGTCTAGGCAGAGACGTCCTTTCTTCCTCTGTAAAAAAAGAAAATCGACAAAGATCCCCCAACCTCCGTTTGTGTGGCAATTTATAAGCAGCAGCGGCTGTGTAGCATGGTGTTAGGAACAGGGGAGTGGAAACATCTGAAGCCACTTCCAAGAGTTTTATTACTCTTTCACTCAATAGGAAAAATGTCTAGCTCTTCATTGTGTCATAGAATTCCCTGGATCTAAAAAAGGTTTTCTACAGATCCGCAACCAAGTCTTGGATTTCAGTAATTAACAAGCAGCATTTATCATCACAGTCCTTTCCCTGAAAAGTCCTTTCAATTAAAATACGGAAATTATGAGACCAATATTTTATTAATTAACAACTAATCAGTACATTTATGTTGCATTAAGTCAGTTACTGTAGAATGTAAATGACAGGAATAACTAATGATTCCTTAGGTAAATAGGTACTGATTGATAGTGCAATTAATGAATGAGATAGTTCTGAATCACATTCAGACAGATGAAACAGTGCAGGAATGTTGTAGAGTCAGTTGCACAAACAAGCCGATCCGGTGGGCCAAAGGCTATGCTCAGTGGAAGGTTCTTCCACTTTTCTTTGTATCCAGCTCCCTTTTCCTGCTTCTTCAAACCAATCCTTTTTCTAACATCAGCAGATTAACCGCTTCCCTATATTTCCATTACTGGGCCCTGGTGAGGCTGCACCTCGAATCCTGGTTTCAGTTTTGGGCCATCTCACTCCAAAAAGGACACTGAGAGGCTGGAGCATGGCCAGAGAAGGGCAACAAAGCTGGGGAAGGGTCTGGAGAACAATTGTTGCAAGGAATGTCTGAGGGACCCGGAGTTGTTCAGCCTGGAGAAAGGAGGCTCTGGGGAGACCTTGCTCTCGACGACTCCCTGAAGGGAGGTGGAACCAGGTGGGGTTGGTCTCTTCTCCCCTGTAGCAAGTAATAAAATGAGAGGAAACAGCCTCAAATTGCACCAGGGGAGGTTTAGGTTTGACATGAGGAAAAATTTCTTTCCTGAAAGGGTTGTCAATGTCTGGCCAAGGCTTCTCAGGGCAGTGGTGGAGTCATCATCCCTGGAGAGATTGAAAAGCCATGGAAATGTGGTGCTGAGGGACAAGGTTTAGTGGTGACCTGGCAGTGCTGGGTTAACGGTTGGACTCGATCTTAAAGGTCTTTTCCAACCAGAACGATTCCATGATTTATGAGAAGTGCATTAACAAGATAGCAACTACTGCCGAGAGACAAGCTCTACACCTGCCACAGAAGATGCAGTAGCGCAACAAATGCTGCAAACCCTGAATTAAATGAAAATGAGGATGGTCTTGTAAAAGTAGATTTGGGTTCTTCTGGACCAATGATTAAAGCCTTGAAAGAAGCCAGTGTGCTAGAAGCACTTGGCTTTCTTCCTCCCTATATCGAAATAAACGCACATTTCAGTTACCTTACGTCCTTGGATTTTTAGGGCCCCTCTCCAAAGGTATTAATCTCCCATGAGCAGTGAGGGAATTTTGCTGACTGTTGTCTAACCTCTCGTAGGACGGTGGCAGACTTTAGGACAGTGAATAAGGCACAATCTGTGGAGTCATCTTGCTGTCAGGTGCTCCTACCCTGCAGAGAGCCGCAAAAACGACAGCTGCTGAATCACCCTGGCTCAATTCAAACACCCAGGCCAGCCCAGCGTATAAGAGCTTGGAGAACCAAAACTGAGAGACGGGCTGAGGGCAGAGCTGCCAAATAGATGCCCTAGACACCGGAGAGAAAAGCTCAGGCTGGGGGCTGGAACTGGCACAGAAATGGCTGTGTCTTCTGCCCTTGGGTGGGTATTAATGGAAACTGCTCTCACTTGTAGAGACGCCAGACATTCACTGCCTAATTTGAGAGGAGACTTGGTTCGTCAATGGCTTTTTCTGGAGGGGAGGAAGAACTTTGATCACATTGCTAAGTAGAGTCTTGGTACTAAATAGCTAATGTGCTTCTTAATTAATCTCTTCTGTCTCAGGAGACATGTTAAGCACTGTGCATGTGGTACAGTGTCCTGCACAGACATTGCCCTGTGAAAGCACAGAGAGGAGTAAAAAATCCCTTTCCCTATTCATGTGGTAGAAATGGTGTCATTAAAAACAGCAGCTAAAGTTAGTCCAAAGAGGCCAAAGAAGAGTATCATAAATGTAATCAGGCACTCATTAGTTTACAGACTTTGAAAAGATTGGTGGCAACAAGACCAGATTGAACACTTAACAGATTTTTCTACTAGTATCGGAAGAAACTGAGTGATGGAGGAACTTGTTCTCTGTAGCGGGGCAGCGTTCATGTTTGGCAGTAGAAAGCTGAAAGGCACACTCCCAGCAAAAGATGGAAACAAAATTTGCTGCTGCCAAGCCTGGCCTTCAGCCCAGGGTGTAATTAACAACAGAAACACCACATTTTAACCTTGCCTTGCCATCTCTGAGTAAATTCTTTGATGGGAAATAAAAAGCTCCATGTAGTAGGGACTGACATAAGGTCTGTGTTCCAGAAAATTAAAATACTAAAAAATTCCAATATTTTGCTATGGGGATTTTAATTTTCATAATGCTTAGAAATCACATTCCAGGCTGGCTTCCCTGAGTGTGTGTATGCATACATGCACACCTTAAAATAATCATAAAAATAATTACAATACTGTGAACTCTGTCCACTCCTTCCTCCTTGCTGAGAGAGACAGGTGACTCAGGCATCCAACGCAGACGGCTGCTGTTGCAATTCCCTGCTGCTGGTGCCAGGCCACTCTCACTAAGGCAGGCAGTGGAATTCCCTGAATTGCCAGGGCAGACCCAGTGCTGCACGTTTCAGCGATGGCACAGATGGGCCGGCACACCGTCACCCAAACAGTCATCTTCAGCACTGTGCAGCTGAGCCTGGCGGCAGCATCTCTTCTGCCCTAGCAAGTTCGCCTTCACCAGGACTCTGCGTACTAATATTTTTTTGCTGAATGGTGGCTGTAGAGAGGATAGAAGTAACTTACCCAGCGTAGCTTGGGAGTGTGTGTTTTTTGCTAAAACACTAGGAGACTTATGTCTGTTTTTCTAAATCTTCGCCAAGGTCATTGTTTTGATCCTGTTGCTTTTGGAAAAAAAAAAAAAAAAAGGAACTCGAAATGCACGCAGGAGTTTGATTTTATTTGGAGAGAATGAATTAACTTCCCGTTTGTGTAACGAGGTAAAAATATTTTAGCAGCTTCTTTTTAGGAAGCGTTGCAAATTTGTGTGCTTTTTATTTTAAATAGAAAATACTGGGGCCTGTCAACACCCTCCCAGCTGCTTCATGAAGCAGACGTAGGTATTCCTTGCTGACCATGCTGACTTCAGAGGACAGCTGAAACAGAGAGGAAGAGAAACTGCAACTGGAAGACCAGTTCAAGTATGGGGGGGAAGAGTTCAGGTATGGGAAGGTTTTGAAGGCTTTTTTACTGGAGGAGTCAAGTGACAAGCTTGCCTGAAGAAGGCACCTCTGAAAACACATGAACTAGGAAGTAAAGGGCTATAAAAAGCAGGAGAGAATAAGTGGCTGTGTTGAAGAACAATGATCACCCAAGACCCAAGGTGAGCCTGAAGAGGAGAGGATTTCAGAGGCTCTAATTCTTATAATGTCTATGAAAAGAATCCCATTGATTGTAGAAGGCCTTTGGTGGTGTTCAAAGAGGATTCACAGCTAGGAATGCTGTTAGGCTGTAGCAGAGAAGAAAGATGACTTTTGAGAGAATCCTTATCCAAAACATCAGAGCTGCTAATCAGCTTAAAAACAAATTGACGGACAAAACCACAGAAATGGGAAGCATCAGCTAAATAATTCTGGAGATAAGAGTAAGACCTTAATGGAGCAGTAAATGCAGCAGAGACTCTTATCTGACGTGACTCACAATGAATTAAGAAAAAAGTACCGAGGGAGAAAGCAGCATGTGCATGTGGGAAGCACACAGAAAGACTGGAAGATAACCTTTGGGGAACATGAGTCTGAAATGCTCCTAAGATCTATACAAGGAGGGTTGTCCAGAAATAAAATGAAGCATTTGGGAAGGGAAAAGGAGGTGGAGAGGTGGGTTTATTTTGTTTGGTTTGTTTTTTTTCTGTGGTGTTTTTTGTGGTTTTTTTTTGTTTGCTTGTGGTTTGGGTTTGTTTTTTTTTTAATTCTTTTACATTGATGTAGTAGGTAAATCGTGGAATTGGAGGAGGTTCTACTAAAAACATAGCAGGAGAAGAAAAAAACCCCACACCTGTGGTGATGTCGGGGGGCAAAAGCCAAGATGTTATCCTGGAGACATCATAAACCACCATTCAGGACAGCAAAGGATTAACAGCATCTTCTCCACAGTTAAATACTAACTAGTTTTAAGCAGACACTAACCCGGATCACCAAAAAAGAATTCCTGTAAGCAAATTACTGTCGCTAAGTAGCAACTTCCAAAGCAGCCTGGGCACAGCCCATCCCTTCAGGGACACCCTAACTACACAAGTGTCTTAGGGGAGCATGCTGGGAAGAAAATGACGAGCTGACAATGTTGAAGGGGGTTAGAATCTAGAATGATGTGAAAATGCAACTGATCCACTTATGTTCACAGACCAAAAGATGGAGAAGTTGCCCTCCTGGCTGTGGCTGACGGATTGCGGTAGCACTGTGCAGTTTAAACGTGCATTTATACAAGTAGTTAGAGATTAGCAGAATAATCAAGTACTGAATGCAAAATAAGTTAGTAATAGCAAGCTAAAGGAAAAAGTCTGTAAACCGTATTTCAAAGCGATGGTTGTGGAATGAAGATAAGCTCTATATTCTTCCCACTATACAAAGGTCACATAGAACTTGTACTTCACAATAGATTTTATTTTCTGCATACAAGATGCATGTGCTTTACTGACCTTAACATTACGTACCTTCTCAAAGGCAAATAACAGACAAGCTAGAAAACAACCTACTAGACTTTCCTGTTACTCAAAATATGTTTATTCCTCAGAAGGAGGACTATAAATATAAAAATACAGAGACAAAGCAAAGATGTTTTTAACTATTAATTAAGGAACCATAAACTTGAGAGAAGTGTCACAGTATGACCTTCTGCAACTCACCCCGAGGCTTAAGAACACTTGATAAATACAGTTCTGCATTATCAGCACTTTGCTGTTGTATGCAGTTGTGAAGTAGGTAGCTACTGCCAGTGAAATGCATTATTCTGCAACAGAGAACTGTCCTTGCAGATGTCACATGACCGTACTACAAGAAGATTCTTAACTCAGGGTTAAATTCTCATGGTAAAAACATCAGTCTTGAATAATGAGCAATGTATAGCTGTATTTCCTAATTGCAGACCAATCCACAAACTCTATCTCCCTTCGAAACCTTCTGTTAATTCCCCATGGCTCTGAGCAGGTAATTAGGTACTGAGTAATCACGGAGTTTGGCAGCACTCCTGTTTCCTTGGAGGGATAGCTCCAAGAGCACACCACCCTCTGCCCTTGGCCCTTCATGCCTTCCCCACCTGTTTGTTCAATGCAGGTGCATTTTCCTTGTACTTACCCACTTGGTTGCAGCTGCAGGTCGAGTGAAGAGGATGATCTGTTCCCTTTTGCAACAAAGGGACTGCCAGCTTCTACTATGCAAAGTGTTCCGACTATACTTCTGAGAGGTTTTCATAACAGCAGTTAGAATAGTATCATAGTGGGACTACCCACTTTTCCTGCTTATGTAAAGATACTAAAGTCATCTGGAAAATACCGTTCTCAGTGTGGGACAAATTACTCAGCTCCCATTTAGTAGTAAATTTTGCTGACCGTGACATATTCCAGAATGCAAGCTACAGCAGGTCTGAGATAGAGATCGGTACGCAGGACAAATTAACCAAAGCCTGGGCAGCTATAATAAACACGAATCCTCGTGTGGATTTGCTGACCAAACAGCACCTTCCCAAACAGAACCGTCAGCCATTCGACCTGCTACTGTTGTTGCGAAGAAACTTACAGGTTGGCTTTTTTTTAAGAATGGATTTTTATTGACTTTCCAGATGACATTATTAATCCACGTAAACAGGATTTTGACTTTGCACATAAGAGAAGTGTAAACAGAGATGTGAGCATCAGTATATGCTCACTTCTTCAGTGGTGACCCAGCACTCGTCTTCTAAAAAACAGTCCTGTGCCTTTCAATTTGCACTTCCATTCTGAACCATTTGTAGATATTCCTTGTATAGCTTTTCTTGGGTTTCATAAAGTTTCTTTAGCTTCTTAATTTGGCCTTTGCTGAGTTCTTTGCCTTCTGTATCATGGGTGGGAAATCCCTGAAACATTTAAAAAAAAAAAAAAAAAAAGGAGAATATTTAAAGATAAATTCTTGGACTGCTTTTGCTCCTTATGGGATCGTGTTTTAGTAAGATAGGGAGATAATGTTATAATGACAAGCTGTCAGGATGGGGTGCATCTTGGCTAATTTTAGTCATCTAGAAATTTGACAACTAATTGTGTATGTTCCCTTCCTAGCTAAAGGGCAAAGTGTGTATTTATTTTCTGTCCTGTACTAAGTAAGGGAAGCTTAGGCAACTGACTTCTAGATGGTTATAGTTAAGAGAATAATGACTAATCCCCGAGCAGATGGTTAAGAGACCACTTTTTAATCATATTAGTATATTGAAGCCAAGGCTTAAAGCAAAAGCGTTAAGAGATTTGTGTTCTCAATGGAGAGAGTATGATCAGAGTTTTTATGGACATTCTCCTTGGCTTGCAGGAGTACTTTCTAGTATTTACACTCTCCATTCTTGCTTGTTGCCAGGGCCTGAATTTGGGCAGGTGAAGAGGACAGGCAGAAGCAGGATTAACATCCCAGAGCAAGTGCTGAAAAAACCAGTGCTTTATGTTTTCCAAGTAACACCTTTTATGCTGAAGAAGAGCAATCAAAAGTAAATTCATCTGTATGCCCCTTCAGGGATCCTTTGCCAGGAGAGGGTAAAACAACAGGCACAACCAAAAAGGACAGATCGAACCTCTGAAAAACATCGGTTCTGTCAAAGTTGGGGAGTCTGTACTTGCAAGTGAATTCATTGCCTTGCAACAGCATAATAAATCTGTGAACACGCATCATACGTGTTCCTACCCACAGCTTCTACAGGGAATTTCACTCAGCAGTGAGAAGGGACAAAGGAGACCAATGCTCAATGAAAATACCCTTGAAATGATAGCAAACAGTTAGAGAACCTTGCTCCCCAATGCACAGTGTGAGCAATGAAATTAATATATTGCCTTTTCTTTCTCTCCTTCCCTCATCTTGCTACATTATAATAGCACTGCCCTGGAGCTTTTGGAACTAGATCAGCTACGTACACAGACAACCGAGGACGTATAACGGGGGAAGGAAAACCACTCCTTATCTCAATAAAAGTTTCTTACGTTTTCATCAAACATGGAATATTTGTCATGTTCTGATTTAAACATTTCATGTGGTGGAATCTTCATTTTTGCCAGTTTTGCTGCCTGAAACGTAAAACGTGCATTAACATCACAGGTAATTACTGACAACCCGCTATGTATGCAAAAGGAAAAGTAGACTATAATTTGCAAATCAAAGAGCATTTAATTCACGATTGTTTTATCATGTGAAAAGAAACTTTCAGTGCGAAGCAACTCAGTAAGTTACTTGTGCTTGCCTGGGGGGAAAAAAGTGTTTTAAATCCACAGAGAACCACTTAATTAAATAGATCAAAATAGCTTGCTTATATACTCCAAAAACTACATCTGATATTTGCCAATTTGTTTCCTTGGTGTTTTACTTATAAATACAAAGTGAATAGTTGCTATGAGTAAAGAATACTCAGCAATTAACTCACTGCAAAGGGAACCAACTTTCATCAACAGCTTCCTGCTGACAAGCACAGGTTTCTATGCAGGTCACAGCAGGACCAGGATGCAAGTAATTGCACTGAAAATAAATTGAACTTTCACTTATGTGTAAACAAGCACATCTCAGAATCCTTCCCAAGTAATTTAGGCCCAATCCAAGGGAATCACCTTTTCGAAAGAATGCAAAAAAATAGTTGGAATTTGTGGATGATAAATGTGATTTGCTGTTTTTTCCTCTGTACACGGTGCTCTCTAAAAGCCTACTTCCTCTTTTAACCCAGGAACACATTTCTTGTACTGTTAGAGTCATCAGCATGGCAAACAATCTTTTCTTCTTACAAGCTCAACACCCCTGGCTGTCTACTCCTCATCCAAAGCCTAAAACCTTTGAGCTATCTCAATTCCAACTGTAGAGATAAAACATGTTTTTACAAAACGCTACGTTTCAGAGTTCAATCATAGGGGAACAGGTGAATTCTTAAAGAGAAAAAAGACAAAACGAAAACAAAACAAAACATTTTCACACATACCTACAATACTGGAAAGCAAAGAAAATAATACATGACACCAAATCCTTTCTAACAGGCCTGTAAGATACTGCTTTGGCAATTAAGGAATTAATACTGTCTACAGACTGAAATAAATGCTACAAGTTCTTCCAAGACGCTTTAGTTGCGTTTTCAAAGATGACTTCTCTATAACAGGAGCAGAATATTCAAATGTGAACTACAAGCCAAAGTCATTCTGAGCAGGAAATGGTAGACAAATAAATAAATAAATAAATAAATGGAGGCTCAGTTAAGGCCGGCCAGAGAGCCTGTGTTCTAACGTAATCTTTCCTGCACGTGACTCGCCGCTAACACTTTTCTTCAAAACCAGATGAAAAGAATCTCAACACTTACTTCCTGCTGTTGTTTTTTCCTGGCTGCTTCTTCTTTCTTCCTTTTTTTCTCTTCTTCGATCTATGAAAGGCAATGTTAATGAGTAAAAGGTAACTATCTCATGGGGTTGTTTTCTACAAACCCGAGCCAGCTAGCTCCCCTGGATAGCTAATGACAGGCAGAACCGGCAGCGTGACCCGCAGCAAAAACACCATGCCTTGTAATCAGGATGTCTGATACTTCCCACCGTTCAACTTTGATTTCATTTGCTTTTACTCACAATTAAACCAATTTTAACTGTTCAGAATGCATTTTGCATGCAAAGTGTATACATACAAAAGAACACCTACAAAGTCTGCACAAGAAATGGTCTTGCCATTTCACAGGGGGAAATGTTTTGCAAATGACTTAAAAAAAAAAAAAAAAAAAAAAAAGGACCATATTTCCTTGATATTTTAAGCTCTTGCTGCAAACTGTGAAGACATTACAGTTTCTCAAGAAGCAGCTGTATCCCTTGATGTTCCTAGGGAAACAACTATCCAAATTTAGCCAAATTATAAGACTTTAAAAAAATTAAAAATCTTATCTTGCACTCGCTTAGGAGAGACCTATCAGTTCTCCCAGGGTTCTGCCAGCACTGAATACAACATTATTTCCAGGGAAAATTTTCTCTAGCTGCAGGTTCCACCCAGGAGCTATATACAAACTGCCTTCAAATGTCTTTTTGATGAAAACATCTGGAATTGCCTGAAACTACACTTCTCCCTTTCCTAAAAAAACATCTACATGGAAGGAGAAATGTTGGAAAGTCTTCCAAACATTTCTAGTCACGATGGAATTTTATTATTTGTTAAAACAGAAGACAGACATACGAAGTGTTACTTTTAAATGTTACAGAGTCAAATACTAATGCTAGGAAACGCCATAATAAGGTTTTCTCTACAGACCTTGTGCATGTGAATTAGAATTCGCAGTCTTTATATAGTAACATGTAAATTCTTGCTCCCACACTCTGAATCTCACTCATCCACACTACATTAATTAAGATTTAGCCAGTGCATTTTCTTCTCATACATCAGATAAATACAGTTTATTTCTATAGAGAATAATGACTTATTTCTACAGACAAAAGAAGTCTGAATTTGCTTCATCACTGGAATCATTCTTCCAGAGAATTATAACAGTCTGCATGCAATACTCAACATCCCTTAATTATATGAAGATCTTAAAAAACAACCAACCGTCATTAGGTCCCATACAAAATTTTCAAGAAGCTACCATTTCAAAAATTCTTTTCCTGAACACTTTTGAAGTTTAGTATCAATTTTCTTACATTATTTCCTTGTTGCTATTCTGTTAAGATTTTTCTTACAAGTTATCAAGGAAATGTACGTGTCTATAGCTTACACATTGTTTTAAAAATACAGAATGCTTAAAACAATAACCTTTTTCTTTTCTTCTCTTTCTTTCAGTAACGTGTCCTTGTCCACTAATTTAACCACAGTTGGAAGTCCTAAAGAAGCAAAACAGATGAGTGAGTTTCCAATGCTTAAATAGTCACAAGATAAATGTATTTACCCTGTCATAACTGTTTTCTTTTCTCAAGCCGAATGTAAATCCAGCTGAGTAACTACTCAACAGTGACTAAGAAATTAGGTATTATACAAAAAGATGACAAAGTACGTTTTTGTATTCTATACATATACTCTAATATACAGATCTATAATATATATTCATACGTCAGACACATAATGTGCTATATCTCTGCAGTCCTTGAGTTCGTTGGATTATTCCACATTAGTCTTGACAAGTTGTTTTCCTACTCCTTATGAAAAAAGTAAGATGATAAAACCAGCTACCTACGAAGTTGTGAGACAATATTGGGTACCTTCATGATCTTCAAATCGAACACCAAGTTCAGGAAGGATGTCATCTCGAAGAGCATCACTCAGCTGCAGCACTTCAGTTACTACAGAGCATGAAAAATACTTTTAGTGAAGCCAGTTTTGGTGAAAGTATACTTCTATGCGGCTACATAGTTGTTTAAATGCAATTAAAAATTGCCACTTTCTCACAAAGGCCAGAGAAAGGCCTTTTGTTTTCAAGTGAGAAACTTTTTAAGTTCTGCCTTCTTTTGGCTACACAGAGAAGCAGCATGTTTTTTTTGCAGGGCCTTGTATTTCATACATTTCTTACAAGATACCCTCATTGTTCCTGAAGGCAAGCAGAAAGAAAATTCAAGGCAATTCAGAAAGGATGCAACAATTCTGCCAGGGTATAGTAGGAGGATATATGATTCCAGAAGATCCTAACAGTTGCTGTACAATTTCTAGTAAGAAGGTTTAAGAACCCTATTTCAGAAAAATCACACACGAACATATCCTGTGCTATGTCTAACAGTGCCTCTGAAGGGCTATGATTTTGTTGGTTTGATAACTACACTTACATGTGTCTAACTGTAATCCAGACATCCTCTGTTTCTACATAGTTATCTTTGCCAGCTAGTCTGACCAAGCTGTTTTTTTTTCAAGCAAGCTAGCTGCAGCAGAACAGAGAATTTTGATTTGGCTTTCTGGTTGGTGATCAGGACATCACGACTAACGTTAGTTTTTTTCCCTTGCAAACTTATCAAAGAGCCTTTTATAACAGAAAATGGTTAAGAACTCAAGATTGAGCTGAAACAGATGCTATGAGGTCTTAAGAGGAAAATACATCTTCCTACAAGATATTTACTTGGATGAGAAATTGCATCAGCTGAGAAGCAGCAGAACAGTTAAGAGAAACTAAAGGCATCAGGAAGACCCAGTATGTTGCTGCTGTGTACTTAATTTAGTGGCATTTTTATCAACAGTCTTGTAATTAGGAGGAAACACTTAACAAGTGTGACGATAAATAACTGGGTTACGTGATAGCATGTGCTTGGAACAAATAAGTGTTTGCCCTCTCAGCAACTCTCAGCTGGTTAAATCTAAGTAGTAATAGGGGTCTCAAAAGTAGTACTTCTGGCAGTAGAAGCTGCCGTCCAGACACTGTCCTGAACACTGTACCAACAGCTATAAGTACCATCCCTGAGCCTGCATCTCCTCCGGAACGCACCACCCCTCAGAGGGTTCACAAGCAGTGAAGAGAACAGCAACTATATCCCAAGACCGTAAAGAGGAACTGCCACCCTATTCCATTGCACGGGAGTGTTCTGCAACCCTCCCTCTGTTTAGCCGAGTTTGGCAGTTCATAGCAGCTCTTTTGTCTGCTGTGAACTAAGTTGTTATTTCTCTTGATCGGGAGCGGTTATACACGGTGAACCACACGCACGTTTGATGCAACTCTAAATAAGCCGTTACGATAAACAAGGGGTAAGACCGGCTGTTAACATTGGAAGGTGTTGGCTCTAACTGAGGCAAAGGAATGACACGTACCTTGGCAAGAATGTATCAGATACACCTACCGCTTGTTCAATAAAACATCTGCTCAGTTATAAATATTTACTTAGCTGAAATCACGAATAATTGGAAGTTAGAGAAGAAATCTATCAAGGTAGAGAATAAGGTTAAATACATAAGAAAACATGTTATTATTTATGAAAAGACACATCCTCTGATTAATCTTCTGTCATCCAAAGAAGTCAGCACTGTGCTTCTTAGGGATGATACGTGGCTGTTCTTTTCATGAGGCACCTCCAGAGCAAAGAGGTGTAGGGATTGGGTAGGGGGCTGTTTATGGGCTACCCCAAGAGATAAGCCATCATCCTCATTGAGGACAGCGACCAGGAAACCAGGGGGATAGTGCCTTCTGACCAGCGCCCATGAACACCCTGGCAGCCAGGCGCTCCTTGAGCTTGTGACTATTTCCCATTTTTTTCACATTTTCTGTGAATTTCAAGCCAAAGAGTGGGATGTGAAACAGCTGTTGTGCTGCTGTGAATGGAACGCTGTGACAGGGATGAAAAAGAGTAGCTTAAAAAGCATCTTGAGAATGCTGGATGTTCAGACTACCAGCAAAAGATAAGAGCAGGCATAGTTACAATGATCAAGTTTATCTCAGTTCCGGTTGACTCATGACAGGTTAGGAAGAGGGCAGAGGCTTTCCCACGGTGTCCTAGAAGCAGCTTAGAGAAAGGTACCACAGGACACCGGCAGGAAAATGAAGAAGCAGGCAGAGTTCAGTCACAGACACTTTTATCACTGGGTATTCAATTTAAAAGCAGACATCTGAAGGTAAGTAACCAACAACTGAAGAGACTTCCTCCTGTTTGAACATCCGAATACTAATTTGTTGCTAACGAGAATTCTTCCTGAGCATCGTTGGCTGCGCTAGAGCTCAGACCTTCTCCACTGTGCATCCCTACACAGTGCACATCCCTGTGCACAACTATATGGGGTCTTTGCAGTTGGTAAGTACTCAAGCAACGCGTCAGCACGCACGGTACCAACCAATCCCCGATGTCTTTTGCAGAGGTTTTCTGCATTTCTTTCCTTTGTACGGCTAGCACAGTCCTTTTTCTGTTTACCATCATTGCTAGATGCGTTCACAAATTAAGTCAAGATTCGATGGCAAATGATCAGTGCAAATCTCCAATTTGAATACTAGTAGGCTTATAAAACAGAATTTTTTTACTAACATGTTTGAATGTTAGCCATTGTGGACGACAGTAAAATTTTTGTACATACATTTTGATTCTTACCAAAACCCATAGTTTTACAAATGGCTATTACTATTGAAATGTTTTGTAAATATAAATACATTTTTTACAGATATACCTATATGGCTAGGGACATTTGTATCACTCTGCAGGTTTTACAGAAGCAGCAATCTTTGCGTTTAACCTCTAGGAGTACTTAAAACAATATAGATCATGTTAATTAATATTTATCACCATCTTGCCAGCATCAGGCTGTGATGAGGAAACTCCCTTCACTGTGGAGGCAATATCCCCAAGCCATTAATCAGAACATTTACAGTGATTTAACACTTCCTGCAAGCAAGAATTTAATGGCTACAGGGAAACAAATCAGCAGCGTGTCAGTGCAGGGTGCCGACACCCACCACTCAGCTTCCACACATCAAATAGTTTAATGAAAGGTGCTTCCCTGGTCAAACTGCAGAGTGCTCTGTACCCTGACCAAATAGCAACTCCATCCAGCTTTATTCTTACTGCCTGATTTATTTCAGGCAAAAAAAAAAAATCAATACTTTCCAAGTAAGAAACTCAAGTGCTGGTAAGCAATCTAGTGCTAAGTACATTCTAAAAATTATTTCCAAGAAGCCTCCTGATACTTAAACTTTACCACTGTTAAGAGTGAAGAAGTGATTAGCTCCACCATCAGAAAGCAAGAGAAAAAGACTCATATGGAAATGAGTGTTTACTTTAAATACAGAAAGAGAGACCAAAGGTGACACTTTTGGCTGAGAATATACAAACTTCTTGAATTAATTCAAATTACAGAAAATATTTGCTGTTGGAACTAATAAGCCTATTTGTCAGCATCAATGAGGCCTATAGGAGTTTGACAGCAATAGCTGGGTAGTTAAAAAAATACAGATTCGTGCTTTTAAGGTAAACTTATTAGCCCTTAGAAGAACTCAAAACAGTAGCAGAATTAGGATTCAGATTCTTTACCAGTTGAACAGTTACCAACCAGACACAGCAAATAATTTCTTATTTCCATATAATACACAGGTTACTTATTTATGTTTTATATATAAAAAAATGCCCTATGTTGCCTCCAAGTTCAAATCTCAGCGTGAAAACAGTTTTAAGAAAACAAGAATCAAGTACACACTGAAGAGATGTAAAATTCCCTAGGGAACGGTGGAAAATAGTAAGAGCTCCATTAGGAACTAATCAACCAGCAAAATCAAAGAGGGCTTAATGGAACTACTTTTTTTGACACTATATAGTTGTGCTGCCAACGTACAGAGCATGATCAAAGCCTTTTAGAGGGGGAAAAAAAAAAAAAAAAGCAGCAGACAGAACAACTTCTAGCAAATTCCCAGGTGAGTTCTCCAAAGAGAGCCCATAATTACCATGAGGGGAGCTACAATTTCAACTGTGCTAACAAAGAAGAATGAACATCTGAGGCTATTTAAACACGGACAGCATCATTGTGTAGCAACCTCCACTTTTAAGAGAACACCAGCTCCCCAGGGGAGCTCACGGGTACTCTCATCTCTAGAAAGCAGGGAGTGCCCTGCTCTAGAGAAACAACAGCAAGTCCTCATCATTCCAGAACTTTTAGATTCTTTAGGAAATTAAACGAAAATGAGTTTAGCAGTCTGCAAATGATTCCCAAATTAGAGAGGCAGATAGCAGAGATGTAAATATTCAAGCTAGCTCTAATATAAAGATGCCTTACTTGTATTCTGCAAGAAAAGGGAGGCTGTATCAGCTGGTTCACCCACCCATATACATTCCTATGACCTCCAAGTCTCACGTACAACAACACAGGAAAAAGTGAACTCTCACCTTTCTTTTCTCTGGCGATTTGTCGCACTCCTTCTCTGAACTCAGAAAGAACTTGTAGGTATGGCATCACTGTAGATTCAATCTGCAGGATAATTATTTCTACAGTTAGCTCATCACCATTTAGATGTAAAACATGTCCTTACCCACTACATAGTGACGTGCTGTTGGATGGAACTTGACCCTTGGGGCAGATCTGTATCAATAAAAATTGCCATTGCTCTATTGATATGAAAGGATAGATGATAATTTGCATTAGCTTTGTTGGTTTTTTTTTGTACAGACAAAAATAATTTGTGAAGTTCTTCTCCCCATTCCCTTTTCATCTGCTTTCAGGTACAGGTACATTAATTCTACAGGGTTATGCTACAGTCCAGCTAACTATAATGCAGTATAAGGATAAAAACAGCACCCAGATGAATTTGCCCCTATGTGGTCTCTGTTGTTTTACTGATGTCTGACTGCTTGACAGACTTAACAGCAGGGGAAAGTGATGTTAGGATGTATTATTTTTAGAACATAGACCTGTTCCTCAGATATTAGTTTCTGCTAATTGTATTTATTTCTGATACAGTGCAGCCATCTGCATTTCTCACCGACTTCCTGTTGAATTATTTCAGGTATAAGTAAATACTGGTCATGAAAGCTCAAAGAAAAAGTCCTGAGAATCCTGCTCTCAGTGAGGTAGTGAAGTACAACAGCAAGCAGCTAGTGAACAGCAGTCAACAATTACGAAAAGAACGACAGACCGGTGCTGTCTGCCAGCATTTCTCTGGAATCCCAAGAGCAGAAGCCAGGCACCCAGGGGACTGCTTAAATTAAAAGTTTCAATACTTTGGAGAGTGGTGGGAAGAGAGAAAAAAAAACCAAAACCACACACACTTTTGTTTCCCCTACAGTTTCCACATGTCTTTCCCATCTGTTAAATTGCCATGACAAATCTCTGTGCGATTAACAGACAAGATAGTCTGTTATCCTCTAAAAGTGCCCACATAAAAGGAGCTGAGGGGCTCCGTTAAACCTTTTCATAAATGTAAATACTACACAGTTTCACAACTGGAACCTTTGCTGACAAGTCTGGCAGAAGGAACAGACTCTGGAAAGTGAGCAATAGCCCTATCTCCACTAATCCCTACGATGAAACCAGCTCACCATGCAAATGAAGTGGTATCAGGAAAGCACGCGCTGTCGCTACTTTATCAGTCATTTACGGATGAAAGATACTGATTTCCAGCATAACTAACTTGAGAGCAATGCTTAATTCATTTGGAAAATGAGACTATGGAACCTGAGGTTTTCTGACTTCAAATCTCTCCTGTCCCCTTTCAAGTAAATTACTGAACCATGGTAATCAAGGTAGTTGTTCTTTCAGAGCTTTTGAAGAGGACTATGCCTTTCTTGAGATAACGACTTTATTGGTTCCTTCATTTCCAATTTAGACAAAGAAAAAGAAGGCTGTGGATCAGGCCTATGGTGAGAAATGAGAAATTTTCCAATCTCGAATGTTCACCTGGTAATTTTTGCCAAGAAAAATATTTAATGCTTAATGATATAGCCAAAACATTTTTGATATTATGCATCTTCATATTATAGTGCTTAAAACCAGTAATGTCCTAAGTGATGAAAACAGAAGTTTCTTGTAACAGGTGTTGGCAAAAGATTCTTCTGACAACTGTGCTAACAGGTTTTAGCACAGGATTCTTTCTGCACAAGATTCTTCTGACTCTATCGCCCTTGCCAATGTTACTTCAAAGGAGTGAAAGGGCTTAGTTTTTTATTGCAAGCTATTGCCAATCCTTCCATGTATCTGATGTAAATACTGCTTCAATGAAGTGCTAAATACTAATTTAATTTTCATTTTCCCTAAAAAGGTAAATGTTAAGGTGCTGCCTTTCTTCTGAAATTCAAAATAATCCAGAACTAAATTAAAATTCACCAAATATTTGGGTGACTGGGTTGTGGTATGGAATACTGAGCATCTTCCATACTATCCTTGTTATATCATTACTGGAGATTTCCGCAGCACAGTAATGTAGGTATCAACCTAGGCAATTATCAGATGAGTGCTCACTCACATTCTTCAACCATAAGCAAGCTGTCCCCTTCCTCTGATGAATAAAAAATTTACCTTTTTTGTTACACCACAAATGTTTTAATTATTCCTTCTAAGGAGGAGCAGAAAAATATATGGTCACGCCTCTGAATGGGGAAAACTACTCGAAACACAGCTCTGATTTGTCCATGTCACATTTTCCACGTGAACAAAGTCGATAGTTTTCATATGGAGTTATTTCTCCTGCCTGCACCACCAAACATTATGGTATTATAAGGCTCATCAGCACTTTCCTCAGGTATCTCCCAAGTATTTCCAGCACAAGTCTGCATCAGAGTGGAACTGCTGGGTGACCAAAGCAAGTCAGCCTTCAAAAGCCAGAAAAATACCCGTGGCTATAAAACATGATCAGAAGAAGAGATTGAAATGCAGATAAAACTCTAGCTGCCTCCAGGCTGGGTTTTGGTGTACCACAAGGAAGTTTAATCAGTATAATTATATTTTTGAAACTACTTAACATACAAACACTTGTAATGAGTCTTCACATGGTAGTACGTACTTGCTGTGGTTAACGTGGTTTCTTAAATGGACTCATCGTTCAGAAGACAAGATAATTCTTTTTTCTGGTTGCTATACAATTTGTCTGTCATTAAGTCAAACAAACCTGTAAAAACCTCCAACTTTCATAAAAGAAAAATTCTGCTTCCTAAGCCAATTAATTACTTCAAATTTGGACAAAATATAATTTGGCTACATATCAGTAATGTAACCGCTTTATCTAACCTAAGCTTTCAAAGGACACAGAGTAAATGTGTATAGTATACATTGTCCTTCACTTACATTTATGTTTTGACTACTCCCTCCAACAGGAAAACCGATTGCGTCATCACTTTCTATGGCACCAAAAATCTGGTCAAGGGAAAAAAGAAAGAAAAGATAAGATTGTATACATCATAGGTACGTGAAAAATAGGCAAAACCACATCTACTAGAGTTTTGCAGCCACCTGGTTCTCATTGAGCCCACAATACGCTGCCTTAATAAGATGTTTTGGTTTTTAATGGATATCGCATATTAAGCATTGGCTTTCAGATTTAATTTTAAAGCTCTCAGATTTGACATTCTTACTTCATAATTTTTCTACTATCTAATTTTCCTTGCATGTATGAGGAGCTCCCCACTATTCAGCAAAACATTAGCTGAAATGATAACGTAACATAAAGGACTCCAAATTGTTTCTGCTGCAGCACCCACTGCATGTTGGGGCTGTTTTGGTTGCGGGGTGTCTGCGAGATCTCCAGTTTCCTACAAGACTTAAACAAAAGACTGTACAGATCCCTACATCCTTGAAAAAGACAACGGTTACAATTGCACAGTGCAATAGCAACGTTCCTACTTGCTATTACATACCTTTAGCATTTGAGTGAGGTAGGAACTGATGTTTTCTAAAAGAAGTCTGTTTGGCATTTGTCTGGAAGATTTCTTTGCAGCAATATAGGAGTTACTCTGACTGACTAACGAACGCATTTCTTCTAAGACAGAGCGAGTGTCAATATTGTCACACAGTGCTTCATGAATTGCTGCCTTCTTCTCGTAAAAACTAAGAAGAAAAAGATTTTTTTTTTTTACTATTGATTGCAAAAGTATCTGCAGCCTACTCTGAAGAATCTCTGTTAGAAGAGTAAGGGGACTTAAAAGTCGAATAATCTTTTGTTGATCATAGTTTATATTTGCAGGAAAAACAGATGAGAGATGAAAAGGCTTTATCACGATGCTGCCGTTGTGATGCTACGGGCAAAGGCAGGCAGGGTAATCTAAGTCACAACAACTATCCAAACAAATTACATCAAACACTTTTTCAGCAACTCAACTTTTCCTACCATTTTTTAAAGCAGTATAGATTGCTTATTTAGTAACTTTAGTATTTTTTTTTTTAAAGTATTGCATTCATATCACTGCATACAAGCCAAGTACTCTGGTAAGTGTCTTTCCAGTGAGAAGCACCAACTTTGAAGTGAACTTACCACAAATGAAGCATTATGAAGCCATTACAAGCAGATACAAGAAATAAATCCATAACCAATACAAAGGTTTGCATGAATAGGCACAAGTACTACAGTATACTAGGTACCATTTCATCACACAAGGGGTACTACTGTTTAAAACAACATTCTTTTTCCCAGAGAAATGAGAATGAGAAGTGGTAGAGAAAGGAGACAAAACCAAATCTCCATGAAGCATATTGTCTGTTCCTCCCATTTCTTTGTCTCTTCCTTTTGACTTCTCTATTACTTACTTTTTCCTTCACACACACTTACTTTCTCTTATAGAGTTCCCTCTACCAACCTCTGGTTGAATATGAAATTTTCAGAGGACAACGCTAAACAGAAGCATCTGCACTTTGTCCTTCAATAGCCAACATTTCTGACCACAGCAGCGAACTGAACTAGGAACAATTTTAGTACTACAACATAAGATGCTTCCATTTTAAATTTCACACATAATAGAAGTTATGTAGGAAGCTGTTTGTATTACAAACAATAAGGATAGTTTTGTTATAAAAGTGAAAGATTGCAAAACTGATATTACTGTCTCTCAATAGCACATTTTCAAACATCGGCACTCTGCTCTTTTGTTCTTTTAGTCAGGTCATTTAACTTCTCTTTGTCTCAGCTTGCTGAGATAGTATTTGCTGAAATACTCTTTCTCCAGTTGTGACCACTGTGAGTTATTTATTGGTCACTTCTCAGACAGAAAGACAGTGTTTTAAGTAGTGAAGAAAATGACAGCTATCCAACAAAAAAGTTATCTTTCCTGTCACAAACAGGGTGATGAGTCCTTCCAGTGTACTTAATACAAATGAAAAGGAAATTAACAATTTCATCCATACCTCATAAAGCTCTTGCAAGATTAAATTCACTAGCTTGTGTAGAGTTGGGGTACAAAATGGAAATGTTACAGGCTTAAAAATATCACTATATACATAGTAAGTGATTTTGCAAGGGAAAAAAAACCAAACACGCCCACACACAAACATGTAGCTACACAATGGCTATTCACAGAGCAGCAGGAATGCTCCACTCACTTTTTGTTCAGCTCTGCCTCCTGATTTTCCCATTTCTGAAACTTGCCTGTCACGTGAGCTGGAGCTCGAAGAATATCCTTCACATTTAAAAAGAACTCCTATAAAAGAACATAGCTAAAAATCAGTTTAAATTAGACACAATCAATATTTAGTACAAAAAGGCATTGTTTCTTACTCAGCCTCCTCAAGTTTGTGTTTTCGACACTCTTTCAGCCAAGATCTACTGAATGTCTGTCAAAACAAGGAAGCCCACACATTTTGCATAACTCTGTAACTCTCGGTGGGACTGTAATTCAGTTCCATTTCTCGGCTCTGACACTGCATGGTACTCTAACACCAACCTGCTCAAGTACAGTAACGTTTTTTTAAAAATTTAGGCAAGAGGTCTTATCTATCATACTTCAAGATACTGAAGTATGTTCTTAACAACGGAAGCTGAAGAATCAAAGCGGCATTATAGTGAGGTCCTATTTCATGTGGGCATCCAGCTTGGTGAAAAGTCTTTTTCACTTATTCTGTGGCCAAAACCAAGCATTTGACATTAAAAGCAGAAGAGCTTCAGCTGGAGAGACCAAGATCAACGATCGAAAAAGGCTGTACGGCCGCCTTGTGGAAATGTGTGTTTAAATGACGGCTTCAAATTATCAGGGAAAGGAACTGTGCCTGACCCCTCACGTATGTCCACAAGGCATACGTGCTCTGGGTATGTGGTGAGGAGACAAGGTAGGAGTGGTACGCTCTCTTCCCTTTCACTCTTTGTATAAAGTCTGATCTGGTAGACATGTTATGAGAGCATCTGTTGGACTGAGTTCTGTAAGCAAGCTGAACTGAGAAACCATTCTTGTGTGTAAGTGCCAAGCTGCTCTGGGATGTCAAAGCTTCGAGAGAGAACCCAGCTGCAGAGAAATGGAGCTGTCTGTGGAATTCACATGACTTGGAACTTGGATGTTCAATGGCAGATAAACAAATACTGTGACATCCCTCCCAATGAATTCAGAAGCTTAACACAAAGCTTAGAGAGCTGGAGGAGGAACGGAAAGCTTACTTACATTCATAAACTTCTCATACTGAATAGCTGACTCCATGGTATTGTTTGAATAATCCAGTGTATCCTTCCAAGAGTGCATGAGGAAAGCCAACCGTAACTGTCGTGCTAGTAGGAGTTTCAAAATAAACAAGGAAAATATTTGTAATTTAAAGCATTTTATGGCCTCTGATACTGTAATGGCTAAGAAGATGATTTTTAATATTCTTACTATCAATACATCTACCAATAAGACAAGAACATGATTACCAGTATTATCCATACTGATAATACCAACAAGGAAACTGTTCTAAAGGTAGTGAAGAAGAAAAACACCTGAAGTTAGCCACTTTTGGAAAACCCATTATGTGTCTGAATAACAAAATTACCAGAGTCACCACCAAAAATACATCAAAAGTATTCAAAGTAATTTTTACCTGTGTGTTTCTTCAGTGCATCTTTTATGGTAATGAAATTCTTCAAAGACTTGGACATTTTACAGCCAGCAATTGTTAAATGGCCAGTGTGCAGAAAGTACCGAACCCAGTGATCATTTTCAAAGTATGCCTGTAGCAAAAACAAAAAACCCCAAAGACCCAGCGCTTGTTTATATACATACCATGAAGAAGATACTTTAAGAATTAAATCCTGAGAACAAAACATTACAGTTACTTATACAAAACACAAATAAATTTGTAATTTTTAATTGATGTATTTGTGTAAGTGGCAGTCAAAGCAAAGCATGTTGCTTTTTCACTGCAGAAACTGAAGGGAAGTTCATTCACCTCAGACTGTGCCAGTTCATTGTCATGGTGGGGAAATCGGAGATCAAACCCTCCTCCATGAACATCCATCGACTCTCCTAGAATGGATCCAGCCATCGCAGAACATTCAATGTGCCAACCTGGACGGCCCTGTTAAGCAAAACACATTACTTGGCTGCTAGTACTGTCTTCCTCTCCTGTTTATGGATCATTCCTTCATTGGTTTGCCACTAAGCAGTCACACATCCAAGGAAATGAGGTACCGTGTTACCAAGAAAAAAAGATTCTCATCTTTGTTAAAGTATACTCTTGGATTAAAAATTATAGAATTGTCAGGGTTGGAAGGGACCTTAAAGATCATCTGGTTCCAACCCCCCTGACATGGGCAGGGACATCTCCCACTACATCAGGTTGCTCAGAGCCCCATCTAACCTGGCCTTGAAAACTTCCAGGGATGGGGCTTCCACCACCTCTCTGGGCAACCTCTTCCAGTGTCTCAGCACCCTCATGGGAAGAACTTCTTCCTAATGTCCAATCTAAATCTCCCCTCCTCTAGTTTGGATCCATTCCCCTTAGTCCTATCACTACCCGACATCCTAAAAAGTCCCTCACCAGCTTTCTTGTAGGCCCCTTTCAGATCCTGGAAGGCCACAATAAGGTCTCCTAGCAGCCTTCTCTTCTCCAGACTGAATAAGCCCAACTCTCTCAGCCTGTAACATGGCATATACATCTGTGATGCTTTGACTATTCTGCTTATTATTCTCTCTAAAATTACATTAATATTTTTGGTCCCAAGTGGAGGGGGGAGGGGAAGATAAAGAAATGGCTGCAGATAAAGCCTGTAGATAAAGAGAGGACAAACAATCAGTAACAGCCACCCTGAGCTTGCATGCAGACTTCTGTTTGAAAGTCTGGTGAGAGGTCTGGAGAAAATGTCTTACAAGGAACATCTGAGGGAGCTGGGATTGTTTAGTTTAAAGAAGAGGAGGCTGAGAGGAGACCTTATTGCTCTCTACAACTACCTGAAGGGAGGTTGTAGTGAGGTGAGTGCTGGTCTCTTTTCCCAGGTAACTAGTGATAGGACGAGAGAAAAATGGGCTTACATTGAGCCAGGGGAGGTTTAGATTGGATATTAGGAAAAATTTCTTTACTGAGAGTGATTAGACATTGGAACAGGCTGCCCAGGGAGGTGGTGGAGGCACCATCCCTCGAGGTATTCAAAAAACACTTAGACATGGCACTTCAGCATATGGTTTAGTGGTCATGGTAATGCTTAGTAGACGGTTGTACTTGATGATCTTGAAGGTCATTTCCAACCTTAATGATTCTATGATAAAAGTATCAGACAGATTAATGCACATTCTAAATTACTTAATTAACATAGCATCAGAATCTACAACCGAATACAAGACCCCCATAACCTATACATTAATATGAGGTGAGGTGAAGTATTTGTGTAACATGCTACTTAATACGGTGCAAAAGATCTAAATCCTGATTATAAGGTCCTTACCTTTCCCCATGGAGAGTCCCATGAGGGTTCTCCTGGCTTGGAGGATTTCCACAAAGCAAAATCATTTGGAGAATGCTTCTCACTTAAGCGATCAGCTGAGATGCTCAAGTCACCTTTCAAGTTACAAAATATAAATTTATACATTTTATTTAAACACCAGCATTATTGATTTTTGGCCTTTCTGTACCTCACATCAAGTGAATTTAAAAAAGAATAAATAAAAGTAAAACACTCACTCCCAAAATTCCTCATAATTAACCTGAATAATCCTTTGGTTTTTTAAATTAAGGTTTGGCTGACAGGAGATCTGACAAGTATCAGCTCCACTGCTTTCTAAGTTTTGGCATGAGATTCATCTACATTCTTTCCACAGGCACGATTCCAACATTTTGTTTGGTTTTATATTTCTTTGTCTGTAACAGAAAAGTCCCATACCGACAGATAAGTAAGACTGCAGAATCGAGTGACTCCAAAGTTAGAAGGATCCAAATTAAGACTAGGATGGTCTGTCTTACTCTGCACGCACAGCATAATCATGGGATGTTTCTTCCACCCCTAATCTCAGCCGCTGCACAGAATGGCCAGTAGTTGTTCAATAGCTCCGTTTGCTGGTTTGCTACCAGCACAGATGTGTTATGTGGTATTTGATCTCAGCTCCTTGTGATCACTTAAGTGGTACTCTCATTATAACATCTTTAAAACACAGGGAATTTACCATTTGTGCAGTACTGTCCAGACTACAAGTGGTTAAGGATACCATTTACCACCTAGGAATCCAAGACGGATTAAAGATAAAATTGTCAAGGTGAAACTTGTCAATTCATTTTGATGTACAGGTTGAGATACTTGCAAGCTCAAATATTTAGACTACCTAAAATTACGAACTTTCAAATTTAAAGTATTATGCTTTTATTTACATTAATTGCGACTTTCAAATTTAGGATTTCTGCTGCCTGTAAATAGTTAAAATGACATTATCTGTCAGGGTAAGGACAATCATCACAAAGGAGCCAAAGCAGCAAAGCTGACAAGCAATAACTTGATGTATGCATACCCCTGGTTAATCACTTGGCATCGGTTCCTATTCACAAAAGGACTTAACAATTCAACTGAAGTGACAGGTTATGTGGTGGAAATGATACATTTGTGTTAACACAAAGATGGTGGTTTAAGATAGCAGCACCTCTTATTTCATATAGGGGATTTCAGCTATAAGGCTTTGAATTAAGAAGAAAAAAAAAAATACTCATTTTAAGCTGCATCTCTCAGCTATTGCTAGTTTCACCTATGTGAGTGTCCTCATTTCACCCAGTAGAAGTGTTACATGAAAACCTTTTAGTATTCTTCTTATAGACTCTGTGGATGATTTACTACTAAAACCGTACAATCTTAAGTTCTTCAGCAACCTATGCAAATGTTATTTCCCCTTTTTACCTTCACCCTCTTGAAGAGCTTTTTGATCACCAACAGCTTCAGGAACCAACTTAGCATAGGAGTGTTTTTCACTGGAATCAAACTTCATGGTATCAAAGTACACAGATCCATTGGACACATACCTGAAAAGTTAAATATCATTATTTAACTAACTTTCTACCAAAACTTAACCAAATTTTATCCCCCCAAAATCACCGTGTTAAGTTTAAGTTCTCTAGTGAAATCACATACAGTACCGTACTGCTCGGCAAGCCCAAGTTTTAAGGCCTTACCATAAAGACTTCAGACGAATCATTGAAAGTCAACATAAAATTAATCAAAGGGAAAATAATGAATGCTTTTTCTTAAACTCTTAAGAGGTGAGAAGTCAGAAAACAGTCCCAAGAGAAGAAATACCTACGATACTTCTGGTCTCACTCAATATTTTGCAGTAACACGAATCATGCTTGTTTCACAGTCCATTTTGTCTTACCTCACACTTTGCTCATTTTTCATTACTGTTGTAGTGGGACAAACTCTGACACAAAGGTGAGTTTCAGGACCAACAGGAACGTTGATAATACAATGCAAACATTTTTGAACTGTCCCCATTGATTCCCTCTCCTCCGAAGAAAATTTTAAAATGCAGATTTAAAGGAATAACATGCAAGAGAAATACTGGCTGTCTGAACCACAGGTTTGCTTTTTTCCAGTAAAAGAAACAAAACATTCATGTCAAAAAAAAGAGGCTATTACCAGAAAGGGGACTTAAAAATTTCAGACAGGAATCTATCATGACATTTAGGAATGTCTACAGTATTAGCTTGATTTTCACAAGTAGACAATGGCAGAGAAACAATTCCTGATAACATAAGTTTTGAAAAAATTGTGATTTACAACCGATTTGTAGCCATTTACTCAGTTATCCACTTTTGAAACCCCTTGCAGAAGGCCAGGAGTCCAACACAGTTCAAGTGAATGGGACTTTGACTATTTTAATAAATCTATAGGGTGAAATCCTTGTTCAATAATCTAACTCCTTACGATCTCTTTCAAAGAGAGGAGAGGAGTATAGGATAGCACGTTTTCATCAGGTCTTTTGCAAAGGAATCTAAACTTTATTTGATGAAAGATTACTTCTGGAAAAGACCACTACCGCATATGAAAACAGAGAAAACAGTTGACAGTTAACGTTGAGAGCAATGAGTCAGGCTCTGACACAGGATAAGCATACAACAAAAGCGTCCTGTGTCACTTACCCATAACCATTATCCACAATCTTTTTCACAAAATCCACAATTTCTGGCACATATTCACTAACCCGTGTTAAAACATCTGGAGGTAAAACCTGCAGATAAAAAGTAGTTGGTTATTTTTCCTATATATATATATATATATAAATAAACAATATTTATAGATATGCAAATATGCACCAAGTATATGTTATACATGGATTAAAAATTGGTTCAAAAGCAAGTGACAGTAGAATCTAAGATTCCTATTTCAAGCTTTCTGCTCTGAAACAATTCGCTGTGGCCAGTTTTTCCTCAGCCTTCAAGGCAACATTAACAACAAACTACTGCAGGAGATGTCAGCTCTTCTACTTACCGCACTGCTGACAGAAGAGGCAGCAAGGCCCTCTGATTTGCAGGTATTTATTTACCTCCACTGATCTGAACCGTTGCATGCGACATAGCATTCCATCTGTCTTTGATCGTTATCATCACATAATCTCTTAGTGCTGAAGACTGGTAGGTAGCCAGTCTAAATGCTGAGGTAGGCAGGGCTCTCCCGTGCAGCTAACAGACTCTCTTTCAAACTTCTGGAGCAGTTTATGGTTATAAACCCCTGTTACACCAAGGGGAAGGGATGGAGTGCCCATGTCCAACATGATCACCTGTTAACTGGCTCTGGTAACAGGCGCAACGGATTTAAGATTGTCGGGATGGAAACAGAACAGGTGTTAATTTAACAGCTACCTACTCACATTGAAGGAAATACTTTATCAATAAAGTTGAACTATGATGCTTTTGAAAGCTATGAAGGAGCTAAACTGTATTCTGGGTAAATACAAGGTACGGCACATACACTTCTAGAACAGAAGAAGGTTGTTTACTTACATTGAGCGCTTCCATATCTTTATGAAATTCCCCTTCCCAGAATTTGGGGAGCTTTGAGAATATGGAATTGTCAGTCACCTGACTGCCAAATTTTGTGTCCAACCAGTCAGACAGCAAATCTTTGGCTTCTTCCAACAGTATCTATAAAACAGTAGTTGTAAGTGTGACCCATCAAAAATAAAGATAATTCAGAAAGAGTCTTCTCAAAGAAGCACATACCCTATGCTTCCTACAATAATTATCACAAATAATCTGAAAGGAAGAAAAAAATGAAAGTGGAAAACAATTACTAAAAGACAGCAATGATATTGATTAACTTGGTTACTGGGACAGTACCAAAGCCCAATAAAGTCAACAGGATTATCATCACTAAATTTAATGGTCTTTGGATAAAAATTATCCAGAGCATAATTCTGGGGGATGTATTTTCTTCTCTGATCAGAGACAGATACACTTGCGTAGAAAATTGTCACCAGTATTGGAATGTCAAAAATGCACGTTCAGGAATCCTCACTGAAACTAACGCATAAAGACAAAAAGAAAGCCTAAATATATGCAAGAGAAAATTTCCCATCGGAAAGGTAAAAATAACTTAGTAATTATGACAATGGGAGGAAAAAGAAAAAAAAAAAAAAAGGCCATTAATAAAAACAGCATCCAAAAACTATACAGTTGAATTCAAAGATCCAGTTTCCTGCATTGAATGAAAAGTACTAAGAAGTCCTCAGGCCTACCATGCTTCTTTTTATGAATAAAAGTTTCCGTAATGTTTCAGGGAATTACTCCAAGCTAAATATTTTTAACCCCTCTAACAATTATAAACTAAATACAATCTAAAAAGGAGCTGAAACTGACCTCATGACATCTGTTGATCTCTTCTGAAGGGAGTTTTGCTTGCACAGCTTCTTGTAGAGGGTCAAATGCAGATTTCACTGCATTTTGAATTCTTTCCAACATTTGCTTTTTATCTGGGTCCGTTGTCTCATTTAATTTAACTGAAAAAAGCTACAATTAAAAAAAAATTTAGGAAGCAACTTTCAGTAGAATAGCATGATGTTCCATACACAGTATTATCTTAGCTACATAGTGCCTTGCTAACGAAGAATAATACATCATGCCACATAAAAAGCTTTGATATCAAACTGCTGAAACACACTCATCAGAAATAACACACTGAAGGCAAAATAATTTAGTTCATATCCAAACTCAGCTTTTCAGAAAGACCTTATAAATTACTACATCATCGTTAACTGTTGTTCAGGAATTTTCATTTTCTGTGTAACTGATGACCTTGATTACACAGTTGATTATCACAAATCTGAAAAGGAGAAGCTTTAATGTGAAACAGAGAGACTAAATGCCATGCTTAGAGAGTGTATCAGGCAATGATAGTTGGGCAAAATTTCCAGGCCTATTCCCACGCCTGTATTCAGTTCATTAGACTGATCATCTCTGTGTGATCTGTAGTTCTAAAAACGACCAGAGAATCACCTTCCTCCACCTTCAGTCCAGCATACACAACTTCTTAAGTCCCTAAAGCTTTGTGGTACAAAGAAGAAATCTCACAAGCTTTAAAAGCTTATGGACGTACCACCATTTAAAAGCTATTTTAAAGGGTTATTTTTAAAGTTTGAATTCTGCCACACAGACATACAGATGCTTTTTGGACTTCTTCTCCAATACTCCAACAGCAACACACACGCACCCACAAACAAGTTCTATGGACATAAAAGTCACACATGCCTTCTACGTGGACGGTTCTTGCCAATTCTAAAACAATGGAAAAATCAGCAATGCGCCGTTCCGATAACATTTCTAATTTGTGTGGTAACAGCTCAACAGAACAAGTGAAACAAGAAAGCTTAACAAACTAGCAAGGTCAGAGGCATTTTTAGATGCTTTGCTCCATTATTGAGTAGGAACATAAGACACTAGCAAGAATTAAATGCCATGCCCACCTCCGAGGCAGTTTTAACATCTTCAAGTAGCTGATCCGGTGCTGATTTGTTCTCTTTGTACTGTTCAAAAAGGTAATTTTGTCTTGCTCTCTTGATGATCTATGAAGTAGAAACATGTAAATATTTTTTGAAGCAACGCATAGTTATACAATGCGCAAATAAAACCTATCACATACTAAAGATATTTCAGAATCCCTATAAATTTAACAAGCTACAATAACTACATGCAGTACTACAAATTAAACATACCATATATAGTTAATCAGATGCCTCAACAGAGTTAATTAGGTATCTCAAAAACAGGCAAACAGACACGTTTGTAAAATGCATAGTCTTCATTATTTACGACGACATTCATTTATACACAAGAATACAGGCTTTGCTACTACAGGAATGCGGCAAAACAAAACAAAAAAAAAAAATCAGTGACTTTGTGTTCAAAATGTACGTCTCAGTTAACAATGGTTAGATTTAACTTGGTTTATCAAAAGCAATTACCTACATATGACTGACTTCAGCACTCTAAGTACAGTATTTTAGTTTGCAATTTAAAAAGACCTTACCTTATCATCAATATCTGTAATATTCATACAATAGAAAATGTCATATTTAAAATAATCCCTCAAGATCCTTCTCAGGATATCAAACGAGATGTACGATCTAAAAACATAAAAGATACAGGGGTGTTTTCAGTGAACACCTCAAGTCTATTTCTGTTCTATGCACTAATTACTTTAATCAATAATTTTACAGCAGTTTTAATTTTCTCATCTACTACTAAGTTTTTAATCACATGATGATATAACATTATAACATGCTTTTAATCTTAAATCTCAAGCTTTGAGCCTAACGAGACCATTTTCTAGTAACAGACTAATCTAAGTAAAGTACATTTTTCTAAGTCTTCTTTCAATAGACATGGTTATAAACTATATCAAAATAAGGAACTGCAGTACCTGGCATGTCCCATGTGAGAAGCATCATAAACTGTTGGACCACAGCAATACCACAAGACCTTTCTTCCATTCTGAGGCTGAAATATTTCCTTAATTGAAAGGGAAGATACAGTGATCAGAAGAAACTGAAGGCACCATCTCAGGCCAGTAACACCACATTTGGAGATTAGAATGTGAAAACAGGGATTATAGTTCCAATAAAGGAATAGTTATTCCACTCCCAGTTTTACCAGAAGAAAAGATCACTACTCGCTTTATCATGTAAAGGACAGAACGGGGTGTGGCTGTGGATGTTATCTGTGTTCTTATCAATCGAGATACCAGATTACAAACATTTGGACTAGACAGGGCATTATTCCAGATGTGTTTGTAGGGGGGAAGATCAGGCTTTCTTTTGCACTGAAAAAGGTTACAGGGTATAATCGTTTCACTCATACTTGGATGCTACATTCCACATAACATTAGTATTAATATATCCTCTCTTTCTCAAAGGACCTTCAAAACAAGACCACAAGAAGTTTTACCAGTTTATGCTCTAATTGGCAAGGCTTCTTTACACAGAGATCCAAAGAGAGGAACTGTGATTTTATTCCGCTTGCATTGTCCATATTAATGTTGAATCCCTGGCTACTTTGCATGATGATAACTTGCAGTTGGGAACTATATATTATGCAATATACACACATTTGTAGTATATGTATATTCATTGTGCATATTATAATGCTTGCTCAGCAAACACACTTGACTGACACAGTATCTCTGGCATGTGCTTGTTAACATTCCGCAAAATACAACCCAAAAACCTTTCTACCGATAGGGTAAATGCTTCAGAAGCAAATATTTGATGACTTCTCTGTGTTTCTATGAAAACCTCCACTTTTCTTCCACTTAAGTCACCTTATTGCGAGTCAGGCTGTTGTAGAGGCAGAGCCTAGAATGTTTTGTGCCTTCAGGGGGCGACCAGGGGGGCTGCACGCGTTTGCCTTTACCTAGGGGGGAAAAACAGTTTAGAAAACTGAAAAGACACTTTCCACAAACAGATTTGCAATATAACATTGTCTCCTTATCACATCATTAAGTGATTTCACAAGAAAAAACAACACCTATAACTAAGACAAATGAGCTGCAATCCTACAAACCCAACCTCTTTTGTTTGAGCTTCCTTCAAAGCCACAAAAACCAAAATAAATTATTTCAATCTAGTTTATTTTCTGCTCTCTGACTTGCCATTCCTATTAACTTTTGATCCAAGTAACAAGCAGGAAGAGAGTATAAAAATTAAGAGCATGCAATTCAGTTAATGCATTAACAGGAGCTTTGAAATTTAATGAATTATCAATAGTATTATGGCAGTCCTGGGCTTTCTGCAACACCACTGATTTTCCTGGGACAGATCTCATAGATCTCATACAGAATTTACAAAATATCTCCAGAGTCAAGAATTAATCTCTAGAGCCAATATTGACAGAGTATGTGTGCTCAGGGAGGGAGGGAGGGGAAACAGAAAGGTTTAGAAAGAATCTCAGCTTTTTATCATCCACTGTTGCTATGTACACAAGGCATTTTTGAACTCACTCATTTACCACAAATATGCTCCAATTCAGCAACAGGCTAAACTTTGCCAGTAAAGAGAGGAGATAAACTCCAGGGTAATATTAGTAACAATATTCCTGCTTTTGTTTTCTTTTAAATTTTTAAGAAGCAACATAGCTGTTGAAGCCACGGATTTTCAAGTAAAAGTGTGAGTATGTCATCTGTCAAAGAGCTGCAGTTTGCTATGCACAGGGCTGCTTACAGCTCTAACGTGATAATCAGTTTTAACATGGTTAACTAGGAATGAAGGCAAACCAGGAAATTGAAAAAAACCAAACAGCAAGGTTGCCCACTTAATACGCACAGCACTGTCTTTACAAATTCTCGTGGCATGCATTTTAACTGCTATTACAATATTAAACAACAAAATTGCCCTTCAGATCTTGTGTCTCAAGGTGCTCTTCATTAACTGTGTTTCCCTTGATACCTTTGTAAGAATATTTTGGCTGAAAACCTTCAAGTAATGTAAACATTCATGGTATAAAAAAAAAATTAATCTCTTCCTCATCTTCCTCTTTTGAATAACTGCCTAAATAAGAGAAAAAAATATTAACAGTAGCATCCTGTCTCACAAATGGACTCCCATTTAATCTCCATGTTATGGGTCCATGGAAATAAGTGTCTATTCTAAACATTCTGTGGTATGAGGTACTCCTGAACAGAACACCTCAAGCTCAGGAGCAGTCTATCCATAACACAGACCATATACCAAGGTATGGATCTGTGTACTCTTTGATTTACAAAGATTACACTGGTGTGCTTAACTGTGGCTACCATTTCCCTCAGGGAAAGAAGCTTATGTGGTTTATCCTAGTAAAAGATAAACCTGTAAAGCTTTCTTTACTTAAACCACACTAAGCACAACAAAAAAACCCAGATACTGCAGCACCCTGAAGTTCTCAGCTTGTGAGTCAGGCGCCACGTTCTAGTCACCTCTCGGACAACAAGGGCAGAGCCAAAGGCACGCTGTTTAAATACATCTCTGCCAGCTGCAGTCTTTCCCACGGTTGAACTGAAGTTCACTTGCTCTAATCCACCCCTGGAGCTCTCCAATATGCCCAAAAAACCACCGAGAAAATATCCAAGGTCTAAGAAGCACGGTCATTTCCTGTGTAATTTTCATGGTGAGCACTGCAGAACAGCACTTCAGGACTTCTGATACAAATGCGCAGATGATGAAGATAACAAGATGTATCCCTCCAAAGAGGCTTATCATTAAAGATTTCCTGGGTAGGCAAACAGAAACCTTTTCTCTTATTGCTCCACCCTGATCCAAGAAAGTCTGCAGACAAGTTGTTCTTAGCGGCATTAAATCTGCTCTCAGCGCCAGCACTAGACCTGAGATCGCTGCTGAAAGAACTCAATAGGCAGCACAAGCACAGGCAGCACACACACCTGCACAGAATCTCCTAAAACTCTGAATTTTAACTGCTGCGCTGATAGGAACTGAGAACACGTATGATGACAGGCTGTGAGGAGATGGCATAGCAGTAATATTAGTCAACAACCATCAGTAAAAATGACAGATCTTAAGCATTCATTTGTAGGTATTGCAAACACTATACACCAGCTCTGTGTTATTATTATTATTATTATTAATTATTTCGTGACTCCCTGAGCAAGGATCGCAGTTTAAAGCAATTAAATTAGACTAACTCACTGGAAAACAACTCAGGAGAGTGATGCAGCTCCCAAAAATGCCAGCAGCCATGCTTGCACAATGACCTAGATTAACCAGTTAGTGTTTCCTTAAACTATCAGCAATGCCTAAATTACCAGGGTTAAAAAAGAACCCCAAACATTCTTTTTGAAATTCAGTGTTAATAACAATCGTAAGAGGCAGTACTCAGTTTACTGTGTTATGAATCTGCATGTTATACAACTACTTTGTCGCCCTTGCAGAGAAAAAAAAAAGTGGACTGAACAAATCCCAAAATTTTAGGGAACAAGCCCAAACCCACATATTCTTTTACAATCCTATGGCTAGCTTGTTAAAGCAAATACACATAATTGAATTCTGTACACTGAGGAATTTTAAAATCAAGAAAATGTAGAAATAGAGCTTTAGCATTCAGATAGGTCAGGTTCTATCAATTACACACAGTAACCGTACGCAAGAAGAATTTCATGACCTTGAATACAAGTTGATGAGGTAAATTTTAAAGCGTGCAAGAGAGTATGAAAGGGAACTTCTACGAATTCTCAGCAATGAAAACCAATACAATGTCAGCTAGTCTATAACCTGCCCACCAATTTTGCATTACTCACTTGTTTGAAGTTTACAAGGCTCATTTTTTTCACTGCTGCCATCATAGATTGCTTCTATGTGTCTGTACCACCGGACAACATGGATATACTGGTCCACAGGTGGCCCCGAAAACTTTCTGAATACCTCCACATCTGCATGTGAAAATGTGAACCCCTGGATATAACTACGAGTGCTCAGGTACTCGTTCAAAGCCTTCACCCTGGCTTCCTCTTCACTAATGCTCAGAATAAAACTGTAGCTGGAAGCTGTAAAGAGAGGCACAGGACATTTGGTCAGCATTAAAAGAAGGAGATCCCATGACCAAAATATATCCTTATAAGATACATCTCCCCCTCTAAATTAGCTCTGGCAACTGACAAGAAATTTAGAAAAACATATTTAATACAAGCTACTGAGTAACTGGATGTTTCCTACAAAGAGGATTATTTCACGCTGTGATAAGTTTTTGGAGATGTCTTTACAAAGAGTAGTAAGAACAAAGGCACAGGCCCTTTTCATGAAGAAATGTCGATATAGGAGAAAATTCTTCACGCACAGCAAAACCGATCAGCCACTCTTATCCACACTGCTAAAACACTCATCCTGCAAATATTTAAACATAGTTAATGTTATATGCTATGGATAGGCCACGAATACAACTGCTGAAGTTGAGCACACTCTTAAATCTTTGCAGTACTGATGCTTGGATGCAAGCTCCCAGCATGATGCTCAGTAACTCCCACTTGCTCTAAACAACTCAAAACTTAAGCTGTTGCTGTACATTCCTCTACTTCTTCAATATCACCATCTCTCATACATATGAATAATATTTAAAATGAGTAAGATCTACACAAACAAACAGAAAGGATATTACCTTGTGCTCCTCCCTCAATTTTCTTTTTT
>VWZK01019879.1:0-224435 GCA_013396935.1 Baryphthengus martii | reverse complement strand
GGCAGGGACACCTCTCACTACACCACGTTGCTCAAAGTCCCATCCAACCTGTACACATACAGTGATGGAGCATTCACAACTTCTCTGCACAATCTGTGCCAGTGTCTCACCACCCTCACAACAAAGAATTTCTTCCTAATTTTTAATCTAAACCACCCTCTTCCACTTTGAAGCCATTGTCCCTTCTATCACCACATGCCCTTCCAAAAGTCCGTCCCCAGCTTCCTTGAAGGCCCCCTTCAGATACTGAAAGGCCACAATTAATTATCCACAGAGCCTTCTCTTCTCCAGGCTGAAGAATCCCAAGTCTCTCAGCCTGTCCTCACAACAGAGGAATTCCAGCCTTTGAATTATCCGTGTGGCCCTTCTCTGGACCCTCTCCAACATATCCATGCCCTTTATGCATTGGGGGCTCCAGAGCTGGACACAGTACTCCAGGTAGAGTCTCACCTTCTATGATTCTGTTACCCTCACAACACCCTCCCACCCTCAGACAATAAAGGGCCAAGAGTCAACCTCAGCGTATGGCTCAACTAGGCTTTTATTGCTGTGCTTCAAATGTAACAGCTCTGAGCATACCAACACAAAACTGAAACACAATTGCTTCAGAATCCAAAGCATTGCAATCTTCTCAAAAACAGCAGCAGCCTCTTTGTTCCTGCCACTCAGTCCTGCCTCACAGGAAGGGAAGCGTGAGCTGGAGCGCCTCGCTCTCAAGCTGGCATCCGGCGCCCGAGTTTAACATCAGACAACTCAAAAGGCCTTAGTGAACATCACAACCGGAGTCCATGTCAACACCAACGGTGTTAAATCACTCCCAGCTCCCCGCGTGAAGGTGAGGAGGATATCAAGTCCATGCCGTCACTTTTACTAGCAGTTTGTTGATGTCCTCATTTACAGGAAGTTTGTAGACATGTATGTATACAGGAGCATTTCTGAAGCTCATTGTAAACATTAATCTGTAACTTCTAATTTACTTATTATATTACTACTTTTTAAAGTGTTCAATATGTTATCATAAGCCTTGGTATCTATATACCTTAACTCATCCAGTAACTTAACAATACATTGTTTCTCTCCCAGTGTGTTTTTCCAGGTGAGAAGCATCTGATAAGATTGCTCATGTTTATCATCAGGAAAATCACCAATAATTTTAGCAATGTCATTTTCGTGCAGATGAGTTCTCATAAGCCGCTTCCATTTTTTTGGTGGTACTTCATTTATAAAGGCCCCAAAGCTATCACTCAGCTCTGAAAGAAAAGACACAGAACAAGCATCAGCTTCAGTTTTAAAATACACATCTTTTTCATAGCTACCGTACACGCTTTCCCATTAATTTTCAGCCAATACAGCAGCAGCAAGGCCAGGTTTCGCACCTAAGAAGTAGCAGGACAAATAGATTTCCTACTGAGTGATCTTGAAAGTAGCTAAAGGTATCAGCTAACATATCACAGAAGTAGTCTTTTAAGACAAGACACTGTTCAGTAAAGGTGGTTTTGAGGAAGGTTTCATTGGCCTGCATGTCTTCAGCTTAACAGGGCTTCTCAACAGCAGGCTTTAAACACTTCACCATGCTACTGGTAAAGGTTTGCTGTGCCAAGACCAGTGTGAGCAAAAAACTATTTCTCAGCCATCCAGCACATCAACTTGCAGGATACAGGTAGATGTATGGGGGTTCGAAGCAGTCTTGACTTGTGTGGACTTTTGACAGAAAGATCTCCTGCTCTGACCTACACCTCACTCGTTAAGGCAGAGTACACAGCTGCAATGCAGACTTGTTTAAAACAAACCAAAAGAAATAGGATAAGCTTTTAAGAATAAGACCTCTTCTTAAAAGCTCTTACACTATTCTTAAAAGCATTGCTGCACTATACTCCTGGGCAGAAACGCTGCGTTCTAAAGCAGTGATTACAACTCCTCTCAAATACAGTAATAATCCCGTTTCAGCATATTTTACAACAAACTGAAAGACTCATCGCTTTAAGCACTATTAATTAGCCCCCTACACTATTTCTTAAGTAGACTAAAGTCAGCAGGAGAAAACCAAATTCCAAGTACTGCCAATTTATAGAATACTTACCTTTTTGAGACAGGTCTTTCACAATTATTCGATACCTTGGTTCTCGTACCTGTAATAGAAAGTTGGACCATCACTCCAACATATCTAAGTGCATCACTCACGATTGTTCTAGAGCTACTGCATAGTTTGTTTCCACAGCACACACACTGATAAGGGGAGGGGGCATATTTCACAGCACAGCTGAAAAATTTTGAGCAGAGAAAACTATACGCTGAAATAGCCACACTACTGGCTCCAAAGTGAAACAACAAGGCCTTGCATTTGCTGCTACTGCAAAAGAAGAGCTTCTGTGTAAATCCTGAATAGGGAGACGAGAGAGGCAGAACAGATTAAATGAGGGACTGAAGTCTGCTTTCCCAAAACATCACTTCTCATGCTTTCTACTACATCTTTAAGGCAAAGTCTCCTCTTCCTTATTGTTCTGCCTCAAAACAGCATCTATCGTGCAAAGAATAGTTAAGAATTTAAGTGAAATAACACATGTATCAGAGAAAATATGATGATAATTTCACACACACACACACACTTACCCTATGATTTGCTGACATCCTACCACTCGGTACAGTAGACAGGACATTCTGCTGAAAAGCAGGGTTCTGGACAGCTTTTGCTGGTAGCGAAGCCTCAGCAATCCTCTTCCAGCACCTTTCCTTGTAGCACCTCCAGACTTCACGTAGGATGGTGCCCCGGTCAGAAAGCGCAACGCTGTTTTCCTCTGGTGATGTGTTTTCTACTTCCACACTGACAGTGTTTTGTGCTTGGCCCTCTGGGCTCTCACCAGAGTTCTCACCCTCTGGGGTGGCTGCATTATTTGCAGGTGTCTCCACTTCTGGTAACATGAGGCTTTCAGTACTGCCCTCAGACTCCTGTAAAGAATAAGGATGTATTTTAAGAGATGTTTCATAGGTAGGTCTTCAAGGACAGTCCACAGGAAAAACAAAACCAGAAAAATAAGGAGACAGCTGCTAATTGGCAAAGTTACAAACAAGCAAAAGTTATAGCCTTTACAGAGTGGACTTTGAACGGTTTCAGTGCCTAAACTCCGCTTTGCTGGCTGTTTCGCTCCCAGTGGACTGTGGGGTATGGCTTACAGGCTACCTCCACAACAAACACAGGAAACTTTTCCTGATGTTTTGCCTGGCATGTGGTGCTTCTTGCTCCTCTCCAGGAATGGAAGGTACACACCTCTCCTGAGGCAGGAGGGAAGTAGAACCTTGCTGCACCTGAGCTGACTTAACAGCAACAGGGGCCTCAAGCCTCCTTGTATGAGGGCTACTGCTCAGAGCTCTTGCCCAGCCAGTAAGAGCCTGTCAGCTCCATATAAGTACAGTAGCTTGGGCATTTTTTTTTTTGTCTGGATTAGCTTTTCTGGCAGATCCACAAACTAGAATCAGTCGAAAGATGCCAGTGAGCACCAGTGCACATTGCACAGCTTTGGTGAGGGGTCAGAGAAGGAAGCAAGTGAGGAGGGCTGCATTGTTTCTAGCATTGTCAATATATTAAACAAGCGTATGCTGGGGAGTACGGCTCCAACTCATAACAGTACAAGTACAAAGCAGACCAACACATATCTGGTATATCAGCTAGTGATAAAACTGGAATGCTTTAGGAATTTTTATTTTTTTTTTAACAGTAGAAAAAAAAAGGTGAGGAGTAACTGTTTTCCCATGAGACTTATGTTTAAGGTACAATTCCCCCACGAACGTGCACCAGTGTGATTTCTGTTTGCACAAGGCCAGTGACCTACATGTGGCACCACCACGTGACCAACATGCGTAAGCAGGGATGCAAGGGGAACCACCCCACGCATCACACAGGTAGTTGTGCATCACCTTCATTGAATCCACTTTCTGTTTAAAGGTGCAAACAGGTTAAGCAAGTTGATCCTAAGAGTAATTCTTAAAGAGGTAACCAAGTCACTGAAGGCACACAGCATAGCTAATAGCTGCTGCTCTATTTTGGGATGAATTACAGTATCAGCAACACTTTTTTTTTTTACAGAATTATAAATTCAGTGATAACTTTGGAAAGGACAGTGTGTCAGTGCCAAAACATCTGGTCTCAGGACTGCTTTCAAGTAACGATCCTTAGTAAACAAGCTTCTTGTTACAGCAGCATAAACACTCCAAGTGTGCTGTGACAACTCCTGTGTCAGAGCTAAGTGTCACCATGCACTGATTTGTGATCGTTCTATTCTTCTACCATTTTATTCAAATTGAAGAGATGTTCTATTTGCCTACTCTTATGCTACAGCATTTTGACCACTTTTTCTGTCATGTTTCTTCATCAGCTTTTACAAATACCCGAAGCGCTGCGAATCTGGCGTTGGGGGAGATACAACCCATCAAGAACCCATGGATGTTTCACATATTTGAGCCACTTATGGACCTTGAAAAAGAAAGAAGTTCAACATCATGTTTTTAACAGATCTTTCAGTTCTGTTCCTTCAGTCTTCAAGTACTTGTTATGATTAAGATGCATTTATTTACGTGAAATGTCTAACTAGTAAGTTAGACGAAGGCTCACGCACCATTCTTTGAATGGGGGGCAAGAAAGGCAGCAGGGAGAAGAAAGTGCTGCACACACGCTACGAGAGGGATCTGGATTCTTTTCTTAAATCCTCAAGAGACAAACGTTTGTTTTACAGGATGGTGTTACACACCATTAACCAGACTAGCGAAGGCTGAGCTCATTTTTGCCTCACTGCACTGTTAGGAGCGTAGCTTCTAACTAGAGAAGCTGAAGCTAGTCTTGTATTTATCTTGCAAAACACTAGACTGGCAATAATCCTTTTAGACTGAAACAGCAAGGTTCTGAATTGGTGTTTGAGTGCAGGAGATGAGGGTGAACCCATCTTTCAAGTGAAACACATGCCAGCAGCCAGCCTCAGCTTGGCAACCCTTTTTGGGGATGTACTTCTGGACAGGTGTGCTCCAAGTCCTGAACCCCATGTCTTACAGGACTGCCTAGGAGCAAGAGGTTAGACTGCCAGGTCCTGGTCTGCAGCTTGTGACATAAGCCCAAAGGCAGGAAGACTCAGTCACTTTGCTGGATTAAGAGAAGTCAGTCTTGTGAGCAAATAATGTTGTAGCCAAAATGCAGGGAACACTAGAATGCCACCCTGCAGGGAGGCGATGGCTGATGTTGCCTGGGGAATACACACAGGAAGCGGTAAAGAACCAATTGGATCAAGGAGCCAGTCAGACCGAGTACAAGCTTTCCCTTCAGACTTTTCTTCTCCCACTTCCAAAACAAACCAGCCACAGGCTCTGAAGTGTTTCCAAGGGAAGTACTGGAAAGGCCAGCTGCAGTGGACACACGTGGCTAATGAATGCATCAGGCCTTTACAAACATCTAGCCCTGTATGAATCACAACTTGTTGCATCACGGAAACACATCCTACCAGAGGTCTACAGCAAGGCAAAAATTGAGAGCTGTGTGTCAGGTACCACAAAGCAGCATAAAACTAGGGTGAAACACTTGATCCATCACATACTCACCAGACTCTTCCCTGGATCTTTAGCAGCTGAAGCAGCTGGAAAACAAGATAAAACATCTAAGAAACTTTTAGGAATTGCAGGATTTCAAACATAGCCGAATTCATACACAATTCATATGCAGTAGAAGCATTCGTAACACAAATCCAAGCTCTAACACAGGCCATTTAGTTTCCTTGACCTGTCATACACTTCATGACAGCAGTACCCTTAGCTTCCGCCAGCAGCACAAACACTGTGCCTTCATACAGGGAATGAAAAGTACATGTTCCCTCATCACATAGTAAAATACAGACTACAAGATGCACTTTGGCTTAAGATACTTTTTCAGCTTCCCCACCCCTCCTTTCCAGCTGATGCTTCTTAGCATTTTTGCAGGCTACTGCAATACAAGAGAGAAGGCAGAAATTGTCCTTACGGCAATACACTCAGTAAGACATGACTTGAACAAGGTTAACATTCAGAATTGGGAATAATTTTCAGCATTCTTCTAACTAAACTAGTTTCAAAAACACTTTAATATGCAGTAGTGGAAAGAAAAGTTTCAGGGAAACATCTCCATTTTCACAAAAAAAAAATTCACACAGGACTTATCAACCTAACAATCATATTAAGAGGCTCAAATGAGAAGGCAACAATTTGTAGGAAAAAGTCTCCACAGCCAAACACAGTGAATTAAAGTAGCGAGTTATTTCGTGAGTTGCTACTTCTTGCCCCACATGTCTGAGTTCTCACACAGGTTTCCCTCACTCTTTGCCATTACAATACAAATGGATAGGAAAAGTCATTTCAGGAACCTCAAGGTAATCTTTCTTTGAGGCAAAGGCACCTGTCAGCCAAGCAAGAAAGCTTATAGTTAAAAGCTTGTGCATTTACTGAACAAAACTAGTCTCCGTTATATAGGAGTTACTTAATTGAACCACATACTGAACGAGCTAGAGCTTAACCAGGTCCCTTACAAGGTAACACCAAACCCAGGGACAGCCTTAGCACATGCTTTGCCTGCTTCTGTAAAGTTTATGGATAGTAGTCAGTTACCTTTATTAGTCTTCAGCTTCCTAATTACAAAGAACAGCAACAAACCACCACCAACCAAAATAATGGCAATAATCCAAACAAAAGCTGTGCTTTCTGCAAAGGGAAAAGGAATAAAATTAGAACAGAAGCAGAACCCATATTTTGATACTCCAAAATGCAATTCTTTCCCGCTGTCCTAGGGCATAGCCCATGCTCAGCACTAGCCCAGAGACCCAACCACCTTGTCCTGGAAGAGGTGCTGGGACTATCGGCTGACCTGAACCTGCAAGTAGCGTCACACATTGTTAACCCAAAGGCAGCGAGGGATTCTGTATAGAGCTGAAATACAACTTCTACAAGGCTTTCTAGAGAGGCATTTAAGAAGAGGGGGACACAAGCATGCAAGAGGTGAGAGCAAGCTTCAGGTGCTGTAGCCTTGGTAGTGTCGGTTCCTGCTGTCTCTGGTCCAGCAGAAGCTACCTACCAGCAGAAGAGAAAGCCACTTCATATGCAGCTTTGCAAGTGTAGAAGACATGAAAAATCTTAGGACTATTCCCAACTTTCAGCAGCCTCGCTGTGACTTTGAAAGCCCTAGCAATACATACTAGCTTTTCACCCAGTGAGATTTGAGATGGCTTGTCACTCCAACCCCCTTGAGAGCTTGTCTTTAGCAAGTCATTTCCAGAGCAAATTAAAGAAGGTCTTGAACATGTTACAGCAGCTCAAACCGTGGCAAGCCACAGCTTTACAGACTGCTCTGGCATTACTAGCCTGAGGCCACAGACCCAACAACCCAAGCTGTACCAGACCTCGATCGGGTAAGCCACAGCCAAGATCCATGGTAGCATTGCAATTCCGCACGATTTCTTTCCCTTCCGGGCACCTGAAGTGAATGGCAATACATGGTTCTATCAGCATTTCCAGAGCAATACGCAGCTCTGCCCAAGCCTGATTTATTTTTGGGCAGAGCTTCAAGACATAACAGAACATGCATAAACAGGTAAGTGTTATAACTACACCTTTAAACAACTGAAGATAATGCTACACAATTAAATAGAAGCAAAGCAGATAAAGCCTAAGTGACAGAGAAAAAAAACCCAAACAACCCACAGAGCAGAGGCATTATTCATGCACACATTCATTTCCTTCAACAGGTGGTTCCTCCTCTCAGAATTTTGGACCAGCTGTTACAAAGCTCATTCAAGTGTGTAGGTGGGGAAGTACTAATCTGAAGACATGAAAAGTGTAAACTTACAGCCATGAGCAAAAAGCACACCACCAAAATCTGTATCTTTCTAGGTCTCAACCTCATGTATTTTGACACCTAAAATTTAAATGCATGAGTAATGCCATTTATCTTCTGGGCAATTATTTACAGCCCAATAACATGTGTTAGGTGTTGGCACAGATTGGACCACAGCTCTAACATTCTCTAAAAGGAAAGCAATGGCTTATAGTCACTCACAAACTTACATTGTAGTGCATCTCTGACATATCTCACAGCCCTCAGCAGGGCAGAAGTACCCTTGTCTGCATTGGCATTCAGTATCATGCATCTGAGTACAGGTTCTCAAAGTTATCTGATCTAAAAATAAGAGTTATAAAGTAAATACAAAAGTTGTGACTCTACAACTGTGCAAAAATTATACTCAGGTCACAAAAGCATTTAATTTACAAGTACAGTATTCTCAATGATTGTAAGTGAAAACAAACAAACCAACCAAAAAAAACCCACAACCCAAGCCATCAGAGGACCAGGCTTTCCACATTAAAAAGGAGGGAAAAGGGTTAAGGTTTCATCAAAACTGTGCTTGGTACCATCTTTGCACTGCCTGCACGACAGGCATTCTTCCAAGCCATTCTCATGGGCAGTGTAAGTCTCTCCTTCTGTACAGGGCATACAGGTTCCTCTCGAATGCAGAGCACTGCAGTGCTCGGCAACGTAAGTACCTGCAGAAGAGAAGAACCAGCAACAGTCTCACAGGGTCATTTAACTACAACAGGATGTTACAGCACAAAGCCATGTTTGGTGGAAGTTCAGCCCCTCCTTGCGAGTGAACAGTGCACCACGTGAACCGACCAGCGTGGCGGGGTCAGAAGGTACGTTTGTAGTTCGCTGCACAGACAAGGAGCGGTGGCAAACGAGGCACCCAGCCAGGCCCCTGACGATTAGTGGCACCGGGGATGAGGGTGACTCACTGCGGCAGCACAGGGTCACCCGTGTGGCTGGTGCCATCTCCTCTTAAGGGATGTGGCAAGCACTAGGAGAACTACTGGTAACGACCAGTCTGCCCCTTTGCCTGAACGATCTCTAAGTACACCCAACAGCCCTCCAGTCTGATGTAATGGCAGCATGTGCTTCTTGCCACAAAGCTCATTAACTCTGCACACATTGAGCAAGGACAGAAGAGCAAAGGCAAACCAGAGTTTTACCTACAGATACAGAAACAGCAGAATTCCCCTGGGCCTGTTCTTCGTGCTAACTTTAAAGCAAAACCCAAAACACACCACCACAACTCAACTTTGAACACATCACCTTTAACATGACCAGAAGTTTCCTGGCTCGCTGCCAAGGCTCCTCTTCCAGTGATCCCCTACTGCTCAAGGCATGGTCCTGCCTTCAAAACGGAGCCTAGCCTTAATAGGACCAAGAAGCCACCACAGCTCCAACCGGGCCTTGCACTTTCACCGGAGGTGACGCAGAAAATGATAGCGACACCGTCATCTCCATGGGGAAAATCAACCATGGCTGTTACCAGCTATAGCTGCCTGGATTCTTACCTGCTGGACAAAACAGGCAGCAGCGACCCTCGTGTAAGTACTCTCCCGGCCCACAGTCCTCAGCTCCACTTCCAGGCATCATCAGCAGCGTAACCTACAGCAGAGAAAGCGGAGTGAAGCGACTCATCCACCCGGGACGCGATAACCATCTCGGGAAGACGCTCCCGCAGAAACTTGAAAAACACATTCAGAAAGCCACAAAGGAAATCCAAACTAATTTCTGCAAAGTGTGCTGCTCACCGCGCTAATTGCGATCACCAAGCCGGGGCAAGAGCTGCACGGCGCTAATTAAACACAAACCCAGGGTGAGAGCAGCGGCCCGCAGGTGTTAGGGAGCTATTGCCCTACATCCCCGCCTCCGTTTGAAACTTTTTTTAACTAATTCATTGCACGTGAACTTCAGAGGCCGAGGTTTCTGCCTGGTGCAAGGGGACTTAGTTCTCCCTCTTCTCATTTTTCCAATTCAGGAGGGTCAGTGTTGGTCGTCCTCCAGCAAACCGGAGGAAACGCCCCTGAGACCGCATCCAACATTTCTCGTTGGCTCTGTAATCTTCAGCAGAAGGCAAGGAGTTGAATCATTAACAAAACCGCAGAAACACTGGGAACTGTTCGGGTTCTTCAGCTCCCCAAGAGCTCCACGGCCGCCCGCCCCTCGGCCGGTCTCCCTCCTCGGGATCAGGGGCTTCGCCCGAGGAGCGGCTGGGAGCCCCGGCGCCGCAGGCACCGGCCCCACAGCGAGGTACGGCCCTCCTTTACAACACAGACGTGAGAGAAAGTGCTAAAAGGGAGGCGTAAGGGACGGGATGGCCACGGTGCTCCCGATGCCATCAGCGGCCAGCTTCTAAGCCGAAACCAGGAGCTCCCGCTCCCTGGCTCCCGCAGCTCTGCTCTTTCAACTCTTCCCGGGGCACTGAAAGTCTCAACTACGCGATTAAGGGAAGAAAACCACCAGTTTCACAATTAGATAACGTGAGGACTATAGAAGAACTCGCTCCTCAGTTGCAATTTTTTTTTTTTTCGAGGAGAGAAAGAAGGGCGGCAGCGACTGTGCTTTGGAGAGACTCGGGAGAGGCACCACCTGCCCCTTCCCCGCTCAGGGACCGTCCCAAGCCGGGGCTGGTTTCACCTCCATGATTGCTGCTCTTCCTTTTCCTTTCCCGGCTCAGGAGAGCTGCGTTAACTCAGGACTCCCGAAACTTCAAGCAACACACGCACACAAAAAAAAAACCCCAAAACAACCAAAACCAAACCCACTTAAGAGAAGTTACTAAAGTCGCTTGAGGAAGGCAGAAAACGTCGCAAGGCTGCTTCGCGTGGGACTCGGAGGACAACATTTTCCCCTCAAAAGGAGCAATGCGGGAGGCGGCTGTAATCTCCTCTCGCGGCGAGCAGTCGGAGGACGAGCCGCCCCCATCCCTCCCCGTCTCTGGCACTCACCAGCAGCAGCCCCGCCGCCCCTCCAGCTCCCATAGCAGCGCCCGGCGCGGCCCCGCTGCGCATTCNTCCCCGCCGGCCCGGGGCTTCAGGGCGTTCGGGAGGAGAAGCGGGAGCCGCGGGCAGAGCGTGCGCCTCCGTGGCGCGGTGCCCGCCTCCCGCGCAGTGAAATCGGGGGACTCCGGGTCGTGGCTGGGACGCGCCCTCGTACCGCACCTACCGGGCAGGAGTCAGGCTCTGTCAGGAAACGGGCCGAGTCGTGTCTTTCCACCCAAAGCTCACGTGTTGTGGCTGAAGGGCTACCGCTGGTGGCGAAAAGGAAGGATAAAAGGAGAATTCTTCACAAACCGCACGAACTAGGCGTATAACTGCGTTTTCTGAAGCCCTAAAAGGGGTTCTCAACTTTCTCGACAGCAGCCGTTCCTCCTAGAGAAATAACACATCTGGCCATGGTTCTCCTCAAGAATACCTTTCATTCTCCATGTGCACGTCACTGGCTTGTAGGAACATTCGCCTCCAGGTGTTGAAATTGGATTAAAATCAACGGCACAAGGATTTATACATTGTTCCTTTTTGGATTATTTCTTAATCCCCTGCAGCAGCAGCAGTAAATGTTGGAAACTCCTCTGCTGATGCATAATTAGTTTATGCAGGTTAATAGTTTCTTTCACTGAACTGCTCCTCTGGTGGCAACAGCATTTGTTTTATTTAACTGCAGTAATGAATCTCAGAGAAATCCCTGTGGGTGTGTAGTTTGGTAAAGTGGAAGCATTCCAAAGCACGTCAAGCATTTGCTTTACACTCACTGAGGGCTTCTGTCAGCACTGCTTCTTGTGGGTTCAGGTGGGCTTGGGGATGGATTTATTAATTTATGTAACTATTCCTCAAACATTTGTACCCAAGAGATGCAAATATCTTCATGGAAGAGGCTCCTATCGGCCACTCGACTACATGGTGCAAGAGGTGATGTGCGTGATGGGGGCGGTTGTGCTGACAGCCCAGGGACACGCCGACTTGCCGAAGCATTCATAGGGAGATGGAGGCAGGACATCGGTAGACGTGTTTGCACAGCATTAGGAGCCAAGGCTTTTCAAGTGCCCACGGGGCTCTGTGTAGCCAGATAGGCCATTCCTTCACAGGATGAGGCCAGCAGGAACCCCCTCACCGCGTTTTACGCCATGCATGGAACAGGTCAGCCCTCCTCAGAAAGGAGTGTCCCGGTTTGAGACGAATTCAGAGGAGAAAATATCCCCTGATGGAAGGCAGGCCCCTCCCCCCACCAGGTTCGGGAAAGAAAAGACAGACTCCAAAAAAAGACTCCAAGACAGAGTCACTAGGATGACATCCTTCAAAAAGGCACCTGACGTGGATCGATAGTCTTAACATTCTTCAAGGATGAAGAATCCTTTGGTTTTCTGGAGACTTTTGCTAATAACAAAGTCCCTCTCACCCTTTATTATTTGTGATCTGTTTCTTGAATGTCAGCTTCCGGATACCAGCCCTTACCCTGTCTGTTCATGTCAGGGAGCTGTGGTTCTCTCCATGGAATTATCTATTCTCTATCATCAAGTTACCTCCTTAATGTAAAGGTTTTCTAAGTCCAGGACAAGTCTGTACATTTACACGTACGACAGTGAAAACCAAGGAACCACTTTTCTGTCTATTTTGAGGAAGCTACTACAATTAGAAGACATGGACAATTTGAGCCAGAGTGGGATCAAAATGCTATTGCTGTTTCATCTTTTGGCCTATATTTGAGATTTCTGCAGGCCTTTTCCTGTAGCTTTTCCTCTAAAAAGCATGTCCTAAGAGATGTTTACTTGCAAAATGCTATAAACCACAAAAAACGAGTTCAAATGCACAAATAATTTGTCAGATGGACTGCCACTGAAAGTCGTGTGTAGTTTTATTTCAACATATCAAGCACAAACAATTTTCCCCTGACTGGGGATTACGACGAGGAATGTATTTAAAAATTTGGAAACATTTACATTGAAAGATAGCCCAGACTGGCATCACCACTAAGTATTTTAAGGCTGTATATATAGCAGTACTTACCACTTGGAACTACTTCAGGCCAGAAAAGAAAGGCTTAGTATTGTCCGCAGTCTACAGAAAATATTGCAAATCTTTAAAAAATGGTGTAAAATAGGAAGACTATTAACAGAGTCGAGCAATGCAGTGGCAAAACCCTTCCTCCTTCCTGACCTTTGACAATAAATGTGCCTACAACCAAACACAGGTACACCTATAACCGCTCCCGACCCTCTCACCTACCCTGGGGCAGTGGATTCCTCTCTACAATGCTAGTGTGTGAGATTATAAAACAGCCATATAGCAAATAATAACAATAATAATAATAATCATGTGACCAGGTTTTATGAACAGGCATGTCTGACATTACACTCAATGGGCCTGATCCAGGACATCAGCTCCAAAACCAAACAAGGAGCTTTCACTGAATACTTCCCATTTCCTAAAGAGGAATGGCTCTAGGAAATTGTGCATATTTACAGTTCCTGTGGAATGGAAAATACAACACATCCTGAGGCCCCGTTCTACATGCGCTGACCAAACGGATCATGACTTAATATCCCAGGAGTGGGTTTTTTGGACCAAATGCGCTCCCTCCCATAATTAAAGGCAGCCGGACAGGCACCATGGACATCAGCTCTTCACAGCTCCCCAGCTGCTCTCCCTCCCTCATAGAGCTATGACCCAGGCTGGCGCAGCCTTTCCAAAACGCTGCGTCTTTACTGTTTTGGGGTACCAATACTGCAGGGTAATTATTAATTGCATCTGAAAATGACAAGACATAGAAAACAAATTGCACAATTAAAGCTACATTTGGCTTCAGCATTAAGGCCCGTACAGGTTAAGAGGTCCTTGAAGATGTACATGTAAAAGGCAAAAATGACATAATCTTCAGGAACAAAGTTTTGCAGGTTCCCAGGTCCCTTTTTAACCTTGTTTTCCAACTTTCTTCCACCTCTGCCACGTTTTTTTCTAAAGTGCTTTGGTGCCTCGCTGGGCTCCTTGAGCGAGTGGCCCCCCTCCTGCAGCCGGTAATTATTGCTGCCAAACGTAGTGATTTTATTTGAAAACATAATTAATGAATAGTTGACACGTAAGAAAGATGCAGAGGAGAAACCAACAGCGAGAGTCCATGAGGAAGCTTTCAGAAGAGACCTTCCTGTGGAAGGACTTTTTGTTCAGAGCGCTGAGGTTTCTGGAAAAGAAAGCAGCACGTTTATTTGTGTGTTGGAGGGAGGTGGGCAATCGCACGTCTGCGCATACGCCAGGAGGGATCCCCGGACTTCAGAGACACGGCACAGCACAGTGCCCCACGGACTCTACTTCCCCTCTTTTTAACAGAAAGAGAAGCTCTCCTTGGTGCCGCTGCTAGTTGGCGTGAGAAGGTGTGAGGGCACAACACCCATGAAACCTCTTCATCCAGCACTCACTCAAAAGCCCATGCTCTAACCTTCCCAAATGAAAGAACTTGCCCCCAACACCCACAAGAGCAGCAGAGAGCAGCTAAAGCCATATCACCAATGGCTCCAGCATCCAGGAACAGTGGGCCTCATGTATGACTCAACTCCACTCCACTGATGTCTCAGCAGAGCTGGGTGATACTCTTCCTGCAGAGGGGAAGCAGCAGGAGCAGGTGTAGCAGTGAATATCAGCCCTGCCCTCCCCACAGCAGTCTGAGGGACAAAGCCCTTTGCAGCTGCGCTCACTGCTTCCCTCAGATCACAACTAGCAATTTATACAAAAAGCAGTAGATTCCTGCTTTTCACCCACAAAACTCAGTTTTTAGACCACACACCTACATCTCTGCAACAGACAGAGAAAACTCATTGCACACTTGATGAGAAGGGAGACCCTGCACCTTCATCCCTAGCAGAGATCCCAGCCCCTCCCAGCTCCTGCAGCTGTTCTGCAGTTGGGAGTGCTACGAGATGCTCAACAGGCCCAGGTGATACTTTTTGCCCCATAAAGAGAGCCTTAAGAGGAAGAGATTTCATCAGGGTTTCAGGCAGGGGTGGGTTTGCCTTCTGGTGGGCTGGCATGTTACCTATTGAAGCAGTTGTTAACTGTGCTACTGCAGCTGAAAAGGACGCTCCAAAGGCCAGGACTCAAATGTCACAGGCTACTTTTAGCCCACTAAGATAATTAATTTGATGACAGAAATGGTTACCTGTGTATGTCCTGTTGGGCTCTCTGTAGGGATAAGACGGCTGAATGGATCTCCTTAAGGTGATTCATTTCTTTCCCACACTGCGCACACAGGCTTTCAAACCCTGCCACAAAGGATTGAAGGGGTTTACGTTTTGCACCACCATTTCTGGTTGTGGTGATGAAATGCAAATCAGGTCCCCCCAGCAAGCGGCTGGCTGTGATCCAATGGTCACAACCAGTGAGGATGCTTTCAGCAGAAAACATGGGGAGAAGGAAACAGAGGACAGAACTTTGCATGCTGAAGACCCAAGTCAGTGAAACAGGTCCTGTGACACTGGCCTGGGGCTTCATCTCAGCTCTAAGGAACCAATTTTTGCAGCATGATCCCCAGCTGAGGGGAGGGGAAGGGAGTGCTCACACCTGCCCCCAGCTCTGAAACATTCAAAGTCACCCCCAGTGAATGCTGAGAAGTGGGAATGAGAAGCAAAGCCTGTTTTCTGTCTGTTCACTGGAATGTCAGGTGTATTTTTCCAATGTTGTTTGTGCCAGGAGTTGGGAAGCCCTTGTTGGCGTGGGTGGTGTAAGGCAGAAAGAGAAGTATTATGTACGGAGAGTAGAAAAGCTGAACGTTCTCTCTGTCTGCCTGTGGGCTATTGGCTCATGGTATTAACTGGGCTGAGAAATGTCCCACGGTTGGCTCAAGGAATAAAGTACTGAGGGAAGAACATTAAAGCTGGACCCAGGGATACCCAAATACTCACCATCATCATCCGAGAGCTCCTGCACTGACTCTGGTGTCGAGCAGCTGCTCTCTGTATTCTGGCTGTGGTTGGATGGCTGATCGCTGGTCTTGCGGCGCCTGCAGTCTTTGGCAGACCTCTGGATAAAACAGGGATCAAGAGACTTGGTCACTGTCAAAGATTGTTGTGTTTGGCTTTCAATAAAATAAGTCAGGGTGCTGGCAAATATCTGTGAGATTGTGAAATTTGGCTGCTTTCTCAGCAACTCGTGGTAGTTGGACTCCTGGCAGCTCCTTAAGGATATTACACACGTGCCCTGTACAGAAGCATTTCCTCACTTGAGAACATCCTTAAGACACCAATCCACGTAATTCTTGTTGTAGCTTTAACAGACACACACTAGTGATGAACTTTACAGTTCTTTTGCTGAGTTCCATACCCACCAACCAGATACATAAGAGCAAGAATGAAAAGAAGAAAAATTTAGAAACAAATTTCCCAGGGAAGATCATTCAGAAGGTGCCTGAAAGCTTTAAACATCTCAGAACTTTTACGCCCAGTTTCTTGATGTGCTTTGCAAAGTTTACCCCTGTCTTCTCAGACAGTAATCCAAACTTCTCACTGGAGGGTCTACAAAGCAGCTATGAACCTCAACTTTCCCATTGTTTCAGACACATTCAGATTTGGGGTACTAGAAAAGTCTATGTATGTAATAAAATAATGAGTTCTTCAGTGTCATAGGGGTTATATCCAGCTACTCCAGCAGCTCTACATTTACAAAGCATTTTACAAAAGGCCTCTACTACTCCAAAGATGAATGCAGAGAAACCAGATAGTATCATCTCTGTCTACGGAGAAGGATGGAGAGAGGTTTCTTTTCTTGCCTAAGAGGAACTAAGTGATAAAGGCCCATGGCAAAGACTGAAAGGGAAGTTGCAGGATCTCAGTTGTGTTCTCCAAAACCTTGCTCACACCCTCACTATGGGAAGTTTCCCGCTTTGGAAACACCAAACAGTGAAGTTCAGCTCAGTCATGTGCAAAACCCAGTGTAGGAGTCATCATCACTAACGTTGGGTGGAAGAAAAATGCCAAAATGGACAGGACACGTCAACCAAGAATTATAATTATTTGGAGTTAATGATAGTAAAATATTGCAGGTCTGGAGTTGTAAGTTATATTTATCCAAAACAAACCTTACAATCTTTGCTGTGCTTACATGAAAATGCTGCAGAAAAGGACTGTGAATCTAAACTATCCTAAGGAATATTCTATTTCCCAAACCAGACTTTTTACCTTGTGCCGTGTAATTTGACTGTTAATGCACGTTGTTTTGTGGTTCGACATCCTTGTGGATAAGTGTCTTTCCATGGTCTGAAGTATCCCATTCTTCTCAAATTGGGCAATGTCGTTCAAAGGATCCCAAGGTCTTAAACTTTTGAGATCAAAAGAAAAAACATTAGAAAAGGAAGAATCCCACAGCAGGGGTGTTAAGAGCAATGCATCAATTCCACAGGCATCAGGGCAGTGACAGCAACCAGAGTGTCCACAGATGCACTGTGAGGAGTAACAGATCACAGACTCAGAATGATGGGGGTTGGAAGGGACCTCTGTAGATCTCGTCCCACTGAAGCACGGTCACCCAGAGCAGGGTGCCCAGGATCATGTCCTGGAGGGTTTGGAATCTCTCCAGAGAAGGAGGCTCTACAACCTCTCTGGGCAGCATAGGCCAGGCTCTGCCACCCTCACAGCAAAGACGTTTTTCCTTATGTTTAAGTGGAAATTCCTGTGTTCTAGTTTGTGCTCATTGTCCTTTGTCGCTCAGCATCAACTGAAGAGAGTTTGGCCCCATCCTCTCGCCCTCCACCCTTTAGATATTGATCAGATCCCCTCTCAGTCTTCTCTTCTCCAGCTAAACAGCCCCAGGGCTCTCATCCTTTCCTTGTCAGAGATGCTCCAGTCCCCTTAGCATCTTCATAGCCTCCACTGGACTCTCTCCAATAGTTCCCTGTCTGTCTTGAACTGGGGATCCCAGAACTGGACACTACTCTAGATGTGGCCTCACTAGGTCAGAGTCGAGGGGGAGATACTTCTCTCCACATTCACAGCTCCTAGCAGCAAATGAGGAGGGCTCAGTCTCCAGAGGCTTCACCTTTCTTGCCAGGGGAGGGATGCACAGTTGTCAACTCTGCTCCCACAGTGCAGAAATTCTGCTAAATGATTCCACACTTGAGTGCAGCAGCAGGGATTTGTACCAATGGCACAGCAGATTTTCCACAGCCAAGCCCTCATTTCCAGCTATTCCCGTTCTATTACAGGTGTGTAACATTGCTCGCCTCCCTGAGGACTCGAGCAGCGCAGTCTGCTCCTAACCCCCACCCCCCACTCACTCCTCGTATTTGTAGTGCCATTCGTTAGTCACGACATCGTGCCGGAAGAGCTGAGGTTTCCAGTCTGTGCCGCTCTCTCTTCGCTCCCGAGCGGCGTTCCTCTGCTCCTCTTCCAGCACAAATTTTTCCTGCGTCGCCTTGTGTTGATCGCCTTTGTTTATTGCACTGGTAACATGCTGCCAAAGCCTAGGAATAAACAGGGAAGCAAGTTAACCACCTTAAAACCGACAATACCTTTTGCCAGCTGGAACCTTAGAGCAGACACTTTTCCATCCGTTGATACTCCAGAGAAAGTGTAACAGGATTGCTGGGGCTCAGCTGTGGCTCGTATATTAAAGGAATGTTAGGAGAACAACTGAATGCAACACTGAATGCTGTATACAAGGATCTACTGACCAAGAAGGGAACTTCTTCTTAGATAACATCACCTACACTATCCATTAGTGTCCTGAGTGCTGTTTAAGTGAATTTTAAGATAGTTATGCTCAATTCATTGAGGTCAGTGGCACCTTTAGAGGTGACTGATGTATAATGGAGAATCTGTTACATCTTCCTCACCCTTTCAATCACACATGTTTAGGAGCCTTCGTGTTAATGTCTCTCCCTGAAACAAAGGCTTTATATTTAATGTGTAGAAGCACTGGAAAACAAATTCACGCTCACAGCTGGTGGCTGCACGTACAACGCTGTACTTCTGTATAGGATCAGTCGCCAGATCTGCAGGAGGTTGATTCAATCTGCAAGAAAGGGACACGTTCTTGTGCTCACAAACTGCAAGCATGAACACAGGCTTTCACTCGCACTTGTTTTCAGCTGCCAAAAAATACGTGATCTCTCATGTGATGTCTCACTGAGCCCCCGCCCAGAGGACAGGATCTGCCTTTTACCAGAGAAAAATCGCTACCTTTTTTTTTCACTATAGCCGAGCTGTGATAGGTCTCTCTAGAGTTCCTCTAATCACAGCACTCTAATCTTCATTTCAGACTGGAAATAATTCTAAGATTAGAACTAGTCCTCCCAAAACATTATTGAGTGGTTTAGCAGTTAGAACAGGCCCTGAAGATCCAGGCTGTTCCAGTATTCCCAGTCCTCTATTTAGATGAATATATTACTGTATTTCACTTTGGAGCTTGCTGTGAAATTCTTAAATTAAGAGATACCGATGCTTTCATTATGTTTCTATCACGATATATTAACACAACACTTCCAAAAAAGAAGCCTCTTTGGTAATTAACTGAAGGCAGAAGAACACTTTCCTGTCCTTCTGACACGTCACTCCCATTTTCCTGTGTATGAACCTTTTCTCCCAGAAACAAAAGAAGGAAACTCAATTCAAACTCAAAGCGATGGAGGTGGGGGAGGGAGGAGTGCAAATAATGGCTTGAGAAAATTCTGTGGTGGCATAGAGTCAGTCCTAAGGAATGCTGTGGTGCAAGGAGCGTGTCCTTTAATTCGAAGAACCTCAGAGACACACACAGAATTGTTTGACAAGGGCAAATTACTCCATCAAGAGCTGCATGTGTCAGACAATGAGACCTTCATGGCGAGCCGTGTAATGGCATGAGCTTCAGAGACTCTCTAGTGTTAGGGAAAATAGGTGATTTTCAGCACTGCAGGAAAGACTAAGCAATTCAGGCAGAATGTAACCTGGATTAGATGGTGATTTATTCATGTAACTGTCAGCATAATGAGGAACTAAGTGGAATATCTGTTAGGGATCTCTAGAATTTTGACTTCTGCTTCCTTCCCCTGGTTGCACGTATCATTATTAATCTCTGATGGGAGAGCCAGCTTTGGCAGGATCCTGCTAAACAGAGAAATGGAGATTCTCGGTCCGTAAAACTGAGATTTCTCATCTCCTTTAAAATAATCTTCTTCAGAAGATTAATAGAGAAATGTTCCGTGCTCTGCTCTCTGACAACAGCAACTGCACATCTGTAAGTTACAAATACAGACTTACTGCCCGTAGCATGGGCTGCTGCCCAAAGCAAACGAATTGTTCATGCATTTTTATTTTCGTGCAATCCCTTTCTTTACCCATAAAAAAGGGAAACTTCTTAGTGTGATGTGATGCTGCATCCAAATTAGATGCCCACAGGGAAGTGGCCAATGTAACGCAGAGCCAGACAGCAAGGGGTGTATACCAGCTTGGAATGTGAGCTGGTGCTGGCTAACCCTGCTGGCGAGATGGCAGGACCAGTTGGTTTGAAGCCAGTGCCACGTGGTGTTGCTTTCGCTGTTCTTGCTCAAGAGCTGGCTCAGGGATGCTCATTGCATCAGGTTCCTTCCATGGTCTAAGTCATGTGCCAGGACTTTATTTTTAGGTAACTTAGATTACCCTAAAAAAACTGGTGCAGACTTCACTGGAGATCTTGGCTGAGATTATGAGGCAGGGTTATCCTGTTATAAATCCTGTTATGTGGTTCAAACTACTGCTCTGCTCATGCCAGGACCTGATTCCTGCATCCAGTTTAAGAGCCTGTGGTTGAAACAACCCTTCTTAACAAGACATCCGACCTCAGATTGACATCTTGCCCTTCCATAAAATGTTCCAGCAGTTACTGAGGCTCTAGTTCATGATCTCTGTGGTTCAGGGAGAGCTGTTATTTCATCAAGTATAATGTAGCCTCCACTATTTTTCAGCCCAGCTTCCTGGTTATTTCAGAGCTGTACTTCATGGAAATACTCCAGAGTTAATAGACTGGAAAAAAACAGGTAAATGGCCGGGTAATATGTGCAGGCAAAGCAGGTCACTGTCTTTCCAAGATTGTGCTGAGGAACTGGAGCCTTCTGATCAGAGCCTGACTTCCAGCAGAGAAGCAGCAGTGAGGCATTCCCAGAGCTCCCTACCTCTCCGACTCAAAGTCCGTCTGCTCCTCAAACAGCACAATGTGGCGCTTCAGCCTCTGCCTTCGTACTTCACTGGTTGGGTTCCAGAACATTTCTGTGTTCCCATTTTTCAACTCATTTATATGCACTTCTCCATCCTGAGAAGGAAATTTAAGTGAAAATATTAATGACAATCAGAAAGACAAGGCAGAAGATAATCCTGACAAATGGAAGCTGCTTCTGGGTGATGATCAGGGGTAGGGTTTGGTTAGAAAGTTTCTTGTCTCCTCTAGCCTGTTAAATCTGACTGAACACTTCCTGGAAGTTTCTAAAATGAATGAGGCAAGGCATTCCTGGAAACAGTGCCCGGATTAATCAGAGAAGAGTTAGAAAGGGACCTAGTTCCTTTTGTTAGTCTTGTCCCCACACAAGAGTACCCACAAGCCCTAAGAGCTCTTCTTTCCCCACTGTCCCTCCCAGGCACCACCCAGCACATATAAACCAGATCCCCAGCTCCTTTCCCAGTCTTTCTTCTATTCCTCAATGCTGAAATCTCAGACAGAGCCTACTGAAACACCATCCTCTCTACAAAGGAGAGCTGAAGCTGAGATACTTGTCACTTTGGGTTTTTTTTTTCCAGTTTAGCCAGGCTTTTCTATTATTGCTCCTGGATTTCTTTTAGCACTTCAAAATGCCAGGTGTCTTTTATGCTTCTTTCTTGCCAGTCTACTTGGCAACCAACCATGAAGCAGTGCTTCTCTGATCTGAGGCTGGCTAGACAATACTGCTGTGTCCCTAATTGAGCCGCTTCCCAGCCTTGCTCACAGATGCAGCAACGCCACGGAGCCAGGCAGGGTAGTTTGCCGAGCGTGCAGCGAACAGCACAACACCGACTGCAAGAGGAATGAATCAGATGATTACAGCTGCTGAACAGTGTGTGCACTGGTGCCATTCAGCTGCCTGGACACGACAGGAGTATTATCCAAATCTTATTTAGGTCATGGCTTTCCCCATCGCTGCCTACTTTCTTTGCATCCCAGCTGCTGCATTTCTTCCCCTGCCGTGGTCCCTTGATGCATGTCTCAAAGGCCACTTCCTACATCTTCAGTTATGAAACTCCTTCAACCCTGAGGGACTCTCATCCCTCCTCAAAGTGTTCCTCAGGACTTCCTCTGCCATGTCCTGAGGTGCCAGCTCCAGGACAGATCTCGGGTTCCCAAGAGCCCCCAGCTGTGGACAGGAGGAGGCAGGCAGGGATTATTGAACACCACCACCTCCATCTCTAAGGAACACATACACAAGCCCTCAGGTTCTGCTTTGATCCTGGGGCTGAGAAGCAGTGATATTCCCTTCTTTATTCAGGTGGATTTTTAGGTCCTGAGGCAGAGAATAAGCCGTTCACCTGTGAGGGGTTCCGTCAGGAAAATGGATGGTGCCAAAGAAAATCCTGCAGAGCTCAGGAGAGCGGACCAATACTCCCAGAGGGTTGGGAGGAGAACAAACAATGTCCCTACTGCTGCGTGGCAGCTACTCTATTTGCAGCACGCAACTGCAAACAGCAGCTTATGGAGCCACCCTTTCAAAGGCATTTATCTTCTTTACACATCATTCTAATTTTGTGCACCATAAACAACCAGCACAGATAACAAGGGAGGAATAAATTATTTTCAGGCTGATAAAACCCCTACACAGAAGGCTGGAAGCTGAGCAGCAGGCAGCCCCGTGGCTTGGCGCCCCAGGGGAGCCACTCGATTACATGCTCAGGCAGATGGTGTTCACAGGACCCACCGCAGACAGGGTACTCCACAGCCCGGCACAACTCACAATTGCCAAGGCTCGTCCTGCAGGAAAGGGAACTCAGAATGGAAAAGCTACCTGAGCACAGGGAGCAAATCTCTTTGTATACGCCCAGAAAGGGCAGATCTCCCAACTGCAAAATGATCATTAGCTTTTTATGTAAAAAGACAGATTGCCTGAGGGGAGGAGTCCAGTACCGAAGGTACACTGTGGTCAGGACCTCACTGTTGTAAGGCCTTTATCCAGGCACATTTCACCTGACCTACTTTAAATACTGCCTGTAAGATGAGACAAATCTTGTCAGAAATGGCACTTTCTGCGGACTAGAAAGGGTCAATTATAATGAAGATGTAAGTGTTAAAATGCAGCTGAGATATATACCTAAGTATTCAGGTCGAAGCCAGGGCTCACTGCTTTTGGCTCCATTACCAGGAGCTCCCAACTAAAATTCTAGACTACATCCACTATGCAACTGTATTGTTGCTGGATTTTACCTTAAGGATGCCTCAGAGTGACTCACCTGGGGTTACTCTGTGTGCAAAGATGCTGGCAGCGCTGCTGACTGCTCTGAGCTGCCCAGCCTGTATCTCTGTCCTTCATATCATGGACAGAAGAGTAAGTGTCTTCTATCATAAAAGTCTGCTGTGAAAACAATGAATTTAAAACCCTGTGAAGTTCTTCCCTGATACTGCTGTAGCTCGGGAAGCATTGAATACAACAAGACAAAAGAAAGCCTCGTGATTTTCACTGTCACAGACTCACTGTGTCTCCTGCCATCAGTGCTTGTTCCAAGCCTGGGACTCTAGGCTTTGATGGAAACCCTCCTTGCTGTTCCCAGCTTTGTACTAGGCTCTGTGAGCCCAAGCGCTACTCACACTGCAGGTGGATGGGACTACGGAAGCGAAAGTGACTTTGAGAGGTGTGGCCGGAAAGCTGTGCTCGCCTGACTCCCCAGGGATGGTGGGAGGAGGCAGGACACAGGCCCTCAGCAGCTCTGGCTCCAGCGCTGGGAGCCTGCCAAGGGCTGCCAGTCCTCCCATGCGCCCTGTCGCCACGCGCGCTGAAACTGTCAGCAGCTTCAGTTACTGAATGTTACCCAGTGTCCGGTGAGACTCGCTAACACTTCTTCTCCTGATTTAATCTTCCCAGAGATTTGATTAATGCTTGCGCTGCCACCGAAGAAAGGCTGTCAGGGGGAAACAGAAATAGAAAATACAATCAGTCTGGTGAAAACTGGAAGGGAGCCAGACACAGTGATGTGACAGGAGGAAAGTGCATCCTGCTTGATTTCCACAGTTTCTGGGGAAAGGCGGAATGAATTCTAGCAGGGGTTTTGGCTGTCTAGCATCGTGCCCTCCTCCTTTTGTCTGCAATACCAAAATCAGAGTGGGAGCTGCAGGAAGAGAGATAAGCCTTCAAGTGCATCAACATTCAGCAGTGCAAGGCCTTGTCTTCACTGCAAATACATTTGTGTCAGCTAGACATCGGGGTAAGTGTATGTGGGCAAGGCCTTCCCTTGTCCACAGCCACATTCCATTTTGCACCCTCATCCCTGCAGCCTTGTCCAAAGAAAAAGAGCAGCGCTAATGCAGCTGGTGACTTTTCCTGCTGATGGCACAGCAGCAGCAGTGCGGCATTGCTGTGAAGTCTCCAGTGTGAAGAAACTCTCATCAGCATCAAACAAAAAAAGAAAAAGGGTATTTCCAGAGTCAAGGAAAAAATTCTCAGAACAATGGAAAATTCCCCTCACCTCCTGCTTGCCAAACACAGGAAACTGCAGTGATAGAGTGACCAGCTCTTCCATTTGTACCACACATTTCCTCAGACATTTTAGCAGCCGCTTTCCAATAACGTTTGTGCACAGGAACTTTTTAAAATTTCCCACAACATCCATGGAAAAAGAAATCAGAAGTATCTCAAGAATCAATGTATGCAATCCAACAGAGAACTGGTACATATCCAAATCAGTAATGAAGTTATGGGGTTTACCTTTAACTTCTCATAATTCTACTAAAAAAGGTGGTTAAGAAATACTCAAAGCAGAGAAGGTAATTAAGCCACAGGGAGTCACGTTTGTACGAAGTGTATTGTTTTCAAGCCAGAAAGCAAGGTTTGCATTTTAAGCTCTGAAGTGTTTGTAGCATTGAGATGGCACTGACCGAAGTCAGGGAAATACCCCATTGGTCTCCATGCAGTACATCAGGCCTAGGGGAATAAGAGGCTTTACAGACAAGTATATGCAAATGTCAAGGAAGCACACAGGGCAACAGCTCACTTTGTAAGGGTAAATAAAGAAGAAAATCATTATTGCCCCCAGAAAAACGCAGTCTGGAAAAGACTCCTCTAAGTCCAGTGATCTTTCAGATTTATGTTGGCTAAAGCTGCAAGTCTGAACTCCTGCAGGCTCTCAGTTCTCCATCTTTCATTTTAGGGAAGAAATTGTTTGTTGGAACAGAAGAGAAAAGTATGCTCCTTAAAATGTAAGTTAACTGTCCAAGAAAAGTTAGAGGCCATCACCTTCCCTCCCACATTTTAATACATACAACTACAGGAATGTCAAAGATGTCTCCATTTCACCTGCATACCATAAACTTGCATCAGCAGGCTTTCTAGGGGAGGGAACAGCTACATGAACAAGTCAGTACGAGGCAATGACAGGGCGGCTTGTCAGTGTGAGCCATGTAAAATGATCTGCCTGAAAACAGGCTCTTACCCTACTGCCAAGGCAAGATTCTGTAGCCTTGTGAAACGCAAGGAACAGTTCATTGTAATACCTGCAGGGTAAGAGTACGTACGTGATGGCTACTGGAGAGCTACACTAAAGATCCACATCCTAAGTCATCTCCAAGTAGTTGGTACACCTCGCTGTACTTTGCAAGCAAAACTAATTGCACCTTCCTAAACAGAAACCACACTGTTTTGGCCAAACATCCAGCACAGAGGCTGGCCAGTAGCCAGCTGGCTGGCAGTGTGAGTCAAATGTAAAGCTAAAGCTCAGGCTTCCTGGGTTCCAGTTGAGTTGCACTTGGCAAAACTGACTGCGGGACGATGGCTCCTCTCCAGGTCAGTGTGGCGCACGCAGACAGCGCTGGCACACAGACCATCTGGTGTGCTTGGTCTAACCTGGCCTGAAGCTCTTACCTTTAGCCTGAATTCCAGTTCTGCCCTGTGGTTAGTTTTCTCACAGTCGATAGTAACTTTCCCTCCAAGCTCCATTGTCATGGTACCATATAAAAGTCCTGAAAGGGAAATAAAAGACTTAAAGAGAGGCCTCAAACTGGCCCTTGCTGACACACTGTGAAATTTGATACTTGGCTTAAAGTTTTGAAAAGACAGAACCCAAAATTTCTAGGGAATGGCTCTTCACTATAAGCATAAAGAATCCTTCCCTCAGTCCATAATCCCCATTTATTACACAAGCCAGGAAATACCTTGACTCACAGGTGCTGATAGTGGCGAGCTGGAACTGGGAAAGGAAAAATAAGGAAAGTTGTGCCCAACAACTTCATTTATACTAATCCTTAAACAGACCCAGTGGCCTCTCACAGGGTGGATGGGTCAGGGAGGAGCTGTAATGGGATTTAGCATACTCTGGGAGACTAGCAGTCATGCAGGCGACTCCTTTTTACACAAGCTTACCATTTTCTGAAAAGGTCATTTGCAGAAAAAGAAAAATTGACAAGAAAAAGATTTATGCACAGGAATAGTTTGCAGAAGGCATGATTTACAGAAGTTACTGTTTTCAGGTTGCTAGACCCTCCATAAATATTAACTTCGAGATCAACATGACAAAATAAAACACATTCCAAAACCAAAACTGGATCAAACTGCTGCAGGAGTGATTTCAACCCTATGGTTGACATATCACTGAGGCTTAGCTTCCTAAGAAGAAAGGCAAAGACACAGCAGGGAACTAGCAGCCGATCCTGGCCTCGGTGCTCGTTCAGCTCAGTAGAGCAAAGCCACATGGTAACAGGCATCAGTCTCCCTGAGGCAGCACAGACATCGAGGAGTATCATGGTTAGAGTAGCAAAGAAATCAGAAGAAAAATCAGGAATTTCCTTTATTCTCAACAAGCCAGAAAATAAACTATTTCAGTGTTAACATTAGGAGAACTTTGTATGCTCAGAAGCTCAGAAATTTACTCTTAGCGTGCCCATCTTCACTTTATTTGCAGTGCATAAACTCAGGATTTTTTTGTTTCTCCAGAGTGTTAAAACTTAGGTGGGCCTAATTCTGTCCTCAGCTCTGCACAGACAAATCAAAACCACTTCAGTGAGGATTACCAGTCTGCTGCCGAGCACTCTGACTCATGTGTGGAGCAACTGCTCCCAGGGGTTACCAGTCCCTGTAGTTGCCAGGTATTGGAGAGGGAAGAAGAGAGCCAGTGCAGATTTAGGCAGTAAGATGTCATTACGTTACTCTTTCTGTTTGATTCCTGTTTGAATAGTCATAACTTACCTTTACAGTGGGCATATGGCATAGTAATTATATAATCTTCCCCCCTGTTTAGAAATGTAAGCTTTGCTTTCCCATCCAACAGTGCAGAAAGTGAGTTACCTGGAATTTAAAAGAATAAAAATATATATTAAAAAAATGCATGTTACACTTCGTCACTCATCCTTCTTTAGAAAAACATTCCCAATTAAATGTAGGTTACTGATGCAAGAAGAGATACGAAATGCTAGTATTTCAGGACCCTGCAAATCATTTACTGCTGGGAGCAGGCAGTTCTAATAAACTCTGCTGTATGGCTCATATTTGCTCTGGCATTTACCTCCTGTTGCAGAAAGGGCAGTAGATTAAATAAATCACTAGTGGGATGCAGAAAACAGTTCCCATGCTTAGAAATTTTTCAGGTTCTGTTCTTACAACTTTTCTCATGTTGTATAATCCCAAATAACAAAGAAAATTGCCAGAAGGACAGCGATGACTATTTACGAGTGTTTCAGCAAATCCACTTACCAGAGGATAGTACTTAAGAGGTGTTTGTCTAAAAAACTATTTCCAACGGCAACACTGCTCGAGAGCCTGCAGTTGTGCCGTCTCAATTGCGATTCAAAGGTTCGAGGACACTTTGAAGCTCTGAATTCAACTGTCAGAAGCCTGGGAGCTAGGTAAATGGTTACATTTATAGAAGGTCTTTTGGAAAAGTCAGTTGGACGGTCAGATAGCTGTAAAATGACTCATCTGTCAGCGTACGCAAATTAGTCAGACAACCATTTACTTGCTCACACATTCCCAGGAACCTTTGCTTCCCGAAAATCAGGTTTTTAAAGCTCTCAATTTTTCTCTCCGATTTTCATCATTTTTTCTCTTTTTTTTTTTATCTCCCACTGAAATGATGGAAATGGGAAAAACCCAGGAGAGTCAAGGCAAGGAATCAGGGTGTCCTGGTGGTAGATCACTTCAGTGTTTCTTTATTCTTAACTCTCAACGAGCAACTGAACCCCAAACCAAACGCAATGCCATGATGTCACCTGGAAGATACCCACATTTAACGCCTTACCATAAAATTTGGACCTCGCCAGAATGCTGCCAGTAATGCAGAATCCGTCCTTCCTATTGCTGACGTGAAAAGCCGACACTGGCGGATGATGGGACACCTAGAAGAAAAACAGGCCCAGGCCATTTACAGCAGAACTTACAGGCTAAGCCGAGCAGAGCAGGGGTGCATTCACAGCCTCACACGGTGCTATACACTCTAGGCAGAGCGCAAGGTGGGGCTGCAGGATGGAGCAGAGTCCTCTAAGTCCCATCTCTACCACCAACCTCCGTGTTCAAGGAGGGAATACTTTATGTGTGACCATTATATGTAAGAACATCACATACGTAAATTTTATCCCTCCCCATATTTTCTTGTCCTTGTGCATTTGAGATCACTTAAGAGCAACAGGTACACTGTCAGATTTTCAACACAGTAAGTGACAGTACAGAACTTTTTGGCAGCATTTGAACAACCTCCATAAAACAGATGCAGTGGTTGAAATAAAATAAAACAAAATAAAAATTCTCTGATTAAATAGGAAAAAGGTATATGTGAAACAGGGAATCCCTGTACCAAAGTCCACACGGTCCTCAGATGCCTTTATTAACATTGTAAATCTCAAACTAAATTTTGTCAGGCCAGTTTATTCCTGAGCTCTGCCCTTCACTTATCCCCAAAGACGTAGTGAGTAGCCCTCAATTTACTCCTATTAAAATCATTATAGAAAGATCAGAAACATAGGAAGTTAGAATTGGAATGTGTTCCTATGCTTGCAGGTGCAAGCAGGCTGCTGTCTGCAACACCTGAGCATCCACATAAAGCAACTTACCTGTTCTGCTATGTAAAAAGTGTGACTGTTCGTCTGAGGGTGAAACCAACAGCAGCGAAACGTCTCTCCCAGAATAGGGTTGTATGGCTTTTTTATTCCCTGAAACACAAAGTCATCAAAACCTGCTACACATGAAGATTTGCAATCCAACTCGACAGAGACAATCATAAAACAAGACAGTAATTTTCTCTCTGGTGTTTTAAACTAAGTCAATCACAAGAATCGAAACTGAAGAACTGGTTACACGTATCCTCCTAATTCAATCTCCTAATCTGAGCCATGGATTCATCTGCTATTCTCAACTTAATCTTCGATACTGCCTGATCAAACCTTTACAAGATGATCAAACTTTATTATTTCTGCTACAATACGCAGCAGGTGCATACTGATGTGGAAACACGGCATGATGGTCCTAACAGGCCTGGAAAGAGAAAGGAAACCTGCTCTCAGCAAAGGGAAAAATCTTGCCTCTGAGGACACGTTACTTGTTGATGACTGGTTTTGCCTTCTAACTGCCCAGTGCAAAGCTCTGAGGTTGACCAATGCTACCACAAGAGAACGGATTCCAGCCAGTTGACATTCTAGCCAGGAAGGCAGTACTGGGGACCCCTCGTAAATGCCTCTGCGCAAATACACGGAGCATGAGGACAAATGAGAGGAGCTACAGATGTGTGCACATCTACGGGGCTATAATTTTATTGGCATCACCGAGACGTGGTGGGATGGCTCCTATGACTGGAACATAGCTATAGATGGCTACAAGCTCTTGGGAAAAGAGAGGCAGGGGAGAAGAGGAGGGGGTGTCGCCCTCTGTCAATGACCAGCTGGAGTCCATGGAGCTTGGCCTGGGGATGGATGAGAGAGCTTATGGGTCAGGGTTAAAGGAGAGGCAGGGGAAGGCGATAGCACAGTCTGGGTCTGCTACAGGCCATCTGACCAGGAGGGACAAGCAGATGAAGCCTTCTACAGACAGATCGGAGTGGCTTTGCACTCACAAGTCCTGGTCCTCATGAGGGATTTCAATCACCCAGACATCTGTTGGAATGATGGTACAGCAGGACACCAGCAATCTAAGAGGTTCTTGGAATGCATCAATGACAACTTCCTTTTCCAGCTAGTAGAGGAATCAACGAGAAAAGGTGCAATGCTGGACCTTGTCCTCACCAATAAGGAAGGGCTGGTGGCTAATGCGAAGTTCAAAGGCAGCCTTGGCTGCAGTGACCATGAAATGGTGGAATTCAAGATCCTCAGAGCATCAAGAAGGATGCACAGGAATCTCACTGCCCTGGACTTCAGGAGAGCACACTCTGACCTCTTAGGGGCTCTGCTTGGCAGAGTACCATGGGATGAAGCCATGAAAGGGAGAGGGGCCCAAGAAAGCTGGTGAGTATTCAAGGACCACTTCCTCCAAGCCCAGGACCATAGTATCCCACCAAAGAGGAAGGCAGGCAAGAATTCCAGGAGGCCTGCATGGATGAACAAGGAGCACCTGGGCACACTTAAAGGCCAAAAGAGAACCTACAGGGAGTGGAAGCAAGGACAGGTTGACCAAGAGGACTACAAAGAAGTTGTCCGAGCAGCCAGGGATCAGGTTAGGAAAACTAAAGCACAGATAGAATTAAACCTGGCCAGGGACATCAAGGGCAGCAAGAAAAACTTCTAGGGGTATGTCAGAGATAAAAGGAAGGCGAGAGAGATGTGGGCTTCACCCAGGGACTGGGTGAAGGAAGGTCCGCCCACTGTAAGAGAAGGCCAGTCAGTCTCACCTCAGTGCCTGGCAGGATCATGAAGCAGATCCTCCTGAAGACTCTGCTAGTGCACACAGATAACGAGGAGGTGTTTGGTGGCAACCAACATGGCTTCACCAAGGGCAAGTCCTGCCTGAGAAACTTCATGGCGTTTTATGATGGGGTGCAACTGATGTCATCTTCCTGGACTTGTGCAAAGTGCTCGACACTGGAGAAGGTCCAGAGGAGGCCATGAAGATGATCAGAGGGCTGGAGCACCTCTCCTATGAGGACAGGCTGAGGGAGTTGGGTCTGTTCAGCCTAGAGAAGGCTCCAGGGAGACCTTATAGCGGCTTTCTAGTACCTGAAGGGGGCTACAGGAAAGCTGGGGGGAGGGACTTTTTATAAGGTCATGCGGTGACAGGACACGGGGCAATGGTTTTAAACTAGAGCAGGGTACATTTAGAGCAGGCCTTAGGAAGAAGTTCCTTACTCTGAAGATAGTGAGACACTGGAATGGGTTGCCCAGAGAAGTTGTGGATGCTTCATCCCTGGAACTATTTAAGACCACGCTGGATGAGGCTCTGAGCAACCTGCTCTAGTGGGAAGTGTCCTTGCCCGTGGCAGGGGGGTTGGAACTGGGTGATCTTTAACGTCCTTTCCAACTCAAGCCATTCTACGATTCTATGATTTTGCACTCAACATCTACTCTAAAAACAAATGCAACTTCAGTTTTAAAAGTAATGGTCAAAGTCTTTTGAACAACAGAAGAGCTAAAGTGTCAAAGGAAAGGCAATAAAGAAACTCACAGCGAGAGCAGAAGATTTCAGTGCCCATTACAACCCCAACTTCATGCATTCATTTACCTTTGGCTTCTTATAGAAGCCGGACAGATACCACCTCAAAACCTGCTTCATTCGACTGTATGGATCATCTTCAAGGACAGCCCTGTGGGACAGAACAGAAAATGCTCTTTAGACTATCAGCATGTCACATCCATTTCATACCAGTATAATAACATCAATTACAATAGTAGTTCCCCAGTACTAAAGGGAAGTAAATTCTGGGCTGCTGCCAGTGAAAAAGGTGTCTGCTAGCAGAAAATATTTTTTTTAGTAATGTACATCAAACAACACACACATAAACTCTTAAGAAGCGGCACCTCTTGCCTGGCACTTCTGCAAAAAACTTAATGAAATTTCCAGAGTGTTATCAGGTTTGATTGGACACTGCAGTACGTTAATGTGGGACTGCCACTCACACCAGTGTTCAGTTACAACTAATAGTACAGTGTGAATCATAAAAACCATAACATTTATGGCACCAAAATCAAAGACAATTCTATTTTTCTCTCTTTTTCTTTGTTTCCACCTTCCTTACAAGATCTTTAAAGCTGATATGCTACATGGCCTCTTTCAGCACTTTGAGATAATCATACAATAATTTAGGTTGGAAGGTACTTCGCAAGGTCATCTCGTCCAACCCCTCCCTGCTTAGAGATGAAGTGGGAAGTAAACATAAACAACGGAGTTCCTGGCATTTCCAACCATTTAGTCAGACTGGAAAATCTACCTGGAAAAGTTCTTGCCAAATGCATTTAGAAGGATCATCCATACCACAAAGGCTTATTTAACAAAACCTCCAAATTTCTTGAAGTTTTCTTAGATCTCAGCACCTAGGAGAACCATTTCCTTAACTTTAGGTGTTACAAATGCCACAAACAAGGCTTGAAAATACCACGATTCTAAAATTACCCAGAGACAGTGGAATAAACATGAGTAACCAGTGCTGCTATTTGAATATTGCACACACTGGTTTTAAAATACACCTGGCATATCTCATTGAGAAAGCTGGTCCTATCTGCAGAGATAACTTTTTCTATTTTCTACTTTGCTGTTCTCAGCAGGCCCTTCTCATCACCAGTGTTAAAAGATGTTTCTTATTTCTTTATCAACCAACATAATTATATGGCTTTTGGGAGCAGAAGTGCTTGACAATTCTGCTCATTCTCTGTGCTGTTCCCTCTGTACACAAATACGGCAGAAGGTGGCACAAATCTGTTGTAAGATACTCAAAGGCATGAGCTGAATCCCCGCCCAAACAAGTCTATGTGCAAAGGTAGTTTTTTTCTGGAGTTTGTTTTGCTCGCCCCTCACTGGCGGCAGTCCCTCTTTCATAGGTGACTGCAGCTGGTGCCCGGCTTGATTTACATTGAATCCAGTGATCTGGGTACTATTTGAGAGCCCTTCAAGCACACAAAGGCACCCCAGCCAGCACCAAGCAAACACCGTAACACAAATACCAGAGAAGTGCCCATGCTGGGCACGTTCTGCGCGCCGCTTACTGGGAAAGCAGGTCAGCGTGGTAGTAGTAATCCGAGAGTTTGTTAAGGAACGAGCGTGGCTCCAGAATGAAGGTGGGCAGCACCACCCGGGACAGGTCCATGCCAGGCCGCAGCTGCTTCAGCAGGATCCACATCAGGCTCTTGTTCTCCTCAGAGACAGTTTCTGTTTGAGAAGATTCACCTGTCTACAATGGGAAAAACTGAAGTTTAGAGCAGAAACCGGGAAACCATTTCCTGCAGGTGCATTTACCTGGAGGGTCCAAGCTCAGCCAGGTGTATCCAGCCCTGGCACAGGAGTGAATGCTCAGCTACCCAACTGCAAGGAGACATCAGCTCTGTCCTGGGACAAGTGAATCCCCAAAGCACTGAAGTGAGTGGCACAGAAAGCCCTGGGCGTCTGCGAGAGCTGGCATGAGGCAGGGAGCACACCTCTGCTGTGCTCCTTCCTGAGCCACTGCCTCCACACACCTCAGCACTGCCGTGGGCCAACAGGGACCAACGCTAACCACGGGGACTCTGCACTGCAGGTCCCTCAGGAGGGTGGGTTGCATGCGAGAAGCTCTTCTCTGTCCCACTCTCAGCAAATGCGAGACTGTAAGATTTACTATTACATGTGTAGAAAAATTTAGGAGATAAACAAGTAATCAACAAAGAATTGAAGCAGTCCTCCAAGTTCAAAATAAGACTGATAGCGTAAGCACGGTAAAAGCTCCACTGCCACAGAAACTACAGCAGCCCAAAGCTGCTCTGTGACCTCTGCACCAGAAGTGCAGGTAGTGGTAAAAAAGTCAGGGATTATGTTGCTGTTTCAGCTGTAACTGTGTAGATCCTCTGCATTCAGCAGGGCTACGTGAGGTTTAACATGAGGAAATGGGCCTTTCAGGATGTTGGAGGAAGAAAATGAGACTAAATTTTCAAACATGAATGTCAGTTTAATGCATCTTAGGCATCGTAAGTTATAGAATCATTTAAGTTGGAAGAGACCTTTAAGAACATTAAATTCAGCCATTAACCCAGTGCTGCCAGGTCACCACTAAACCATGTCCCTCAGCACCACATCTCCATGGCTTTTAAACCCTTCCAAGTATGGGGACTCCACCACTGCCTGGGCAGCCTGTTTCCCATTCATTGATCGAGTGAAAGAGAATACCGAGGCTTTCCATGGCTTTTAGGCAAGAGAGTTGTAGAACAAAAAGGGCACAGATCATAGAACCATAGAATCATAGAATGTTAGGGGTTGGAAGGGACCTCAAGAGATCATCTAGTCCAACGCCCCTGCCAGAGCAGGATCACCTAGGGCAGACCACACAAGAACACATCCAGGCAGGTTTTGAAAGCCTCCAGAGAAGGAGACTCCACCACCTCTCTGGGCAGCCTGTTCCAGGCTCCGTCACTCTCACAGTAAAGAAGTTTCTCCTCGTGTTGAGGTGGAACCTCCTGTGTTCTAGCTTGTACCTGTTATTTCTTTTCCTATTACCAGGCACCACAGAGAAGAGACTGGTCCCTTCCACTTGACACCTACCCCTTAGATATTGAGAGACATTAGTAAGATCCCCTCTCATACTTCTCCAGACTAAACAGTCCCAGTTCTCTCAGCTTTTCCTCATAGGAGAGATGTTCAAGTCCCTTAATCATCCTCCTAGGTCTCCGTTGAACTCTTTCCAATAGATCCCTGTCTCTCTTGAATTGGGGATCCCAAAACTGGATATTGTATTCCAGCTGTGGTCTCACCAGAGCAGAGGCGGGGGAGAACCTCCCTAGACCTTCTGGAACAGACTTTGGTTTGGGAGAGGATACACAATGTATCCCGGCAGGATTTGCAGATGGTGTAAACAACTAAACACTCATTTTCACCACCTGAGCATTCCCAGCACCACCTTTTGGCTCCCAGTCAGCCCTTCTAGTCATGCAGAAATACACCAAGACCAGATTGCAGGCTAAGAGGAATTTCAGATTGAGGAACAACAAAGCTCTTTCACTTCATTGCTTCTCCATTCACATACCATTCTTCTTGTGACAGTCTGATGCAATACACAGCTTGGGCCTCCAAGAAGAAACGGAAACCATTAAAGAACATAATCCCACAGCATCGACTGGGGCTTACAGGGCTGTCGGAACTTTCATCGTCTATCCTCAAGTGCGTGTGTATTGGCAACGTAAATCAATGCCATGCTGAATTTACTATACAAAGTGTTACTTGGAACAAATCACTGCAGGGGGGATGGATGAAAAAGGAAGGAGAAGGTGAAGGAGGATCAGAACAACTTCAAGTCATTTCTGGTTTGCTTCCCCTAAAAAGTATCACACTCAATAGCCCTTTTTATTGTTAACACTAAAAGCCTGGGGAAAAGGGGGATTTTGTTGTTATCAATCTGCCTACTGAGGAGGTGTTTTTTTATATTCTAGACCAACTTTTGCAAAGTCCTTCTGACACCTGTCTCTGCCTTCTCATTCCTACTGCAAATGAGGCAAAGGTGGAAGTCAGCCGCACAAGCACCTTTCAAACGCATACAGATGCAGTTACACACAGGCAACACCTTTCAAATGAGACTTCAAAGTCATGCTGAAAATTTAACGGGGACGGTTTGCATCTGTGACCTTTGTCCTGCCAAATTCAAGCTTCACACAGAGTGAAGGGCAGCAGTTTCAGTTTCAGATGACAGTCGATGTTGTTAGTTGGCACACGTTTACCTTGATACTTCTCCAATCACTGCTGACAGGAAGCTACATCATTGCATGCAACCTACTTTTCCTATGGTACTGTCACCAGTGGGATGAGACTCACTGAGCAGCCCTATCTGTGTGTCCCAGGTGATGACCTCCTCAGCAACAGAAATTAATAAAACACCTAATGGCCAAGGCTACACAGCACTCCTTTTTTGAAAGCCCTGGGTGCTACCTCTACCTGAGCAGCCCCACTGTGGTTACACCACATAGTGTCTCCCCACAGCAGAATTTTAGTCCTCTCCATTTGGTTTGCACCGCACTTTTTGGATTTTAATGTAAAACCGCAGAGGTTTCTCACGCTCACACACCTACATACGCACACTGGTGCTGCCTGCAAGGCTCAAACAGGAAAGCACCAGCCTGCGCTGCCAACACATCGAGGACAAGTTCGTCATGTGGCAAAAGGTCATTGCAGAAAAAGCACCTGATAGAAATGAAGTCTGACTTCCTTTTGCTTTTTGCTTAGTTACTCAGCTATATTCAAAATCTCCTGTTGGGACCCAGCCACTGCCTCCTGTGTATCTGCGGTGGGACTTGAGAGGAGAGATGTACAAAAGAACAGTTCTTTGTTGTTTGGTTTTTTTTGCCTCTGTAGGTAATAGTTCTGTTTGGAAGCACAACTTCTACAGCAGGGGCTTGCACCTCACATCTGATATCTGAAATGGCAGCAAACATGTGCTACCTGGACTGGTGGCTCCAGACCACAAACTGCTGCTCTTGGGGGTGGCTGGGCTGGGGAAAAGAGGAGGCAAAACCGAACCTTTCCTGCACCACTGCAAGGTGGTATGGAAGAGGTGCTCTTCTGACCTCTCTCATGTAGGCTGTCCTGCTATAAGGAGTCCGTGGACAAATAAGCAGGAGCAATAACATGTGCGTGTGGGACACTTGAGCATTCTCAGTGTTTTAAGTTATCATTCAATCAATCACAAATGTAATTAGGATATATTTAACTCTATCGGTTTCCTCAGTATTAGTAGGAAAATATTGAAAGAGGAGTGTAAGAGGTAGGTAAAGGATTTAGCTCACAAGTCTTGTGAGGAGTGGCTGAGGGACCTGGGGTTGTTCAGCCTGAAGAAAGGAAGGCTCAGGGGAGACCTTCTCACTCTGCACAACTCCCTGAAAGGAGGTTGCAGCCAGGTGGCGTTGGTCTCTTCTCCCAAGTAACAAGCAATTGAACAAGAGGAAATGGCCTCAAGTTGCACCAGGGGAGGCTTGGGTTTGTTGTCAATCCCTGTCCCAGGCTGCCCAGGGCAGTGGAGTCCCCATCCCTGGAGGGACTGAAAAGCCATGGAGATGTGGTGCTGGGCAAGGGAGTGCACAGAGCCCTCCTGGTGCTGGAGTAGAGCTTCTCTGCTGTCTGCCCAGACTGATTCTCACCCAGCACACTTGGCTCCCTCAGCTCTCTACCGCCGCTTTCCTCAGTGGTGTCACAGTAACACCCAGCTAACAAAGCCTCTTATATGGAACAGAAAAGCATTCTCCTGCTGCTAAATGACATGAGAGATGGCTTTCATACAAGAAGCTGTCATTTAGGAATCAACTGGCTCAAATGCTCCACTGGGACACACAAAAAGGATGTTCCGTGCGTAATAAAGAAAGGAAAGTATCGTATTTTGTACCATGCTAGGACCAAGCATTCTAATTGGCCAGGGCACATGCCCAGAATAGTAAATCCCCCTCCTGTGGGCTCCACAAAGCACCGTGCCAATGCTACGCGGCGCTTGAATGCAAGAACTGGTTAAAGCAATCGCTGATTCTGGAAGGACGCCAAGCACAGTAGTGGAGCTGCTGTTCATAATGTATAATTATTAAAGCACATGATAATTCAACGTAATTTAGCAGAAAGCTGTGCATTGCTTTATCTGTAAAACACTGGAACTCACAAAGCTGGTTCTTAACTGCTGTGTGTCTAAAAGGCTGAATGACAAATGCTATGAACAGAGATGTTTTAACAGAAACAGGTGGTGATTAAAGGAATTATTTTTTTTCTTTTACCTCCCCAAACTCCTCATAGATCTGTTCAATGTAAGTCGTCCCTTTCCTTCCAGGAGAGACCTCTCCATGGATTTCTGACTGATCGCTCTCGCTTTCATTTGTCTTCCGGCTGTTCTCATGTGTTTCGTTCTCTGACTCTTCTATGTTGTCTCTCTCAGACTTGTCCGAAAAAGCATCATTTTCCAAATGGTGGTGGTTCTCCAGGGCTGATTCATTCAACCTGCAACACACAGTTCACGACTTGCTTCAATTTGATTTACAAAGGCAGATTACTTAAGGTCTTTTAGATACGGCAAAAAAATCCCCCCTCCATGACACAAAATCGGGTCTGCAGTCCAGAATAAGGGATTGATTTCCTGACTAGCAGGGGTTTTATTAAATTCTCCCCTCCAAGCTGCACTTTGCAAAATGTGCCACACAGCTCCACTTTCCCAGCTGTTGCCGGCTCCGGATGGGAGCCCATGTACCAGAGAGACACAGAGCACACATCAACAACTGTACGCTGCTGATTAGAGAACTGGAGTGACAATGAGGAGAGAGTTATCCCTTTACAGAAGCAAATTAATGGATTTTAGCACATGGGAAAAAGATGACATTATGGGATACATTTTCTTTTCAGTACTATGGCTACTTTATTTCAACAGATGGTGGTCCTAAATTAGCCCTACACTTGAAAAGGCAAATTTAAAAATCAATAGAAGTAAGCATTTTCATAAACACACACATACAAACTAACCTGGGGAATGTGCTTCCCCAGATAATGCTGCGTGGAAGAACTGAGTTGAAGGCAGGGACTGGACAATTACACGTGAGAAGAATACCAGATTATAACAGTATCCAAGGGAAAGCATGGAAGGTGTAGCAAGACTCATGCTCAGCAATCCAGGCTTTAGAGGATGAGGAGAAAACCAAAAATTCTCTCTCAAGTAGCCCATAGCTTCTGCATTTGAAAAAGCAGATACAGTTCATATGATAGATGGCAAACATGAGTAGACGGGCCAGAGGTGAGACACTGACAAGTATCCACTAAATGCCCATTTTTTCAAGAGATATTTATCATGGGATTCAGTTTTCCCTATTCATACACGTCTTTGCACACGCATCACCTCTTTCACAGCCTAGTCTAGCTCTTAGGTGCTGACCTTCTCAGCTTGACCTTCCTCCGAAAATTTCTTACCCAAGTTCTCACGCAAAATTGCTCTTATCTAGAGCAAAGAAAAGCTTTTCAGCTACAAAAGGAGTTTCAGTTACTTTCTGTAGTCCAACTCCCTCTCAATGCAAGATTTCTCTCCTCAGTACATGGGAGTATTCTTTCAAGCCTGAAGTCTCCATGACAGGCCTTTTCTCAGGCCGTTCTGAGCATATTCCAATTTTGATTATAGATTAATATTGAAAGTTCCCATTCTTTGTTCTCATTCTCCCCTTCTTTTTTTTTTTTAAATAAAAAAACCAAGATAATTTAGCACTGTTAGTTAGAGACAGATTAAAAAACCAACAGAAGAGTCAGAACACAGAATGGGTCTCAGCTTTTCAGAAGATTTCAGCTTCCAACTATGCACTGAAATACACTCAGGATTTTTAACACAACAAGCAAACCCCGTTGTGAAAGTCACAGCTCAGTTTCTAGAGAAGCTCAGTTTCTAGAGTTCTTTTGATGAAAGTGTCGTCTACAGCTTTCTGTGCCTTTAGAAAATCTTTCTTTTAACTCCATTTGTATATATACATATACATGCATATATGCCTATATATAAACTACAAGGTTTTTTATTTACAATTTTACTGTAAAATAAAACTAAGATCATAAATCAGAGAGTCAATGCCCACTGCACTCCAGCACTAATCATTTGCTATTAGACATCACATGCCTTTATCGTTCCAGTGCCAGGATGCTATTTCCTTTTTTTTTGCTAGCAACCAGCAAGTGTAATGATTGATAATCAAATCATAGAATCACAGAATGACAGAATGTTAGGAGTTACAAGGGACCCTGAAAGATTATCTAGTCCAACCCCTGTGCCAGAGCAGGATCAACTAGATTAGGTCACACAGGAATAAGGCGGGTTTTGAATGTCTCCACAGAAGGAGACTCCACAACCTCTCCGGGCAGCCTGTTCCACTGCTCCGTCACCCTCACCATGAAAAAGTTTTTCCTTATGTTTACATGGAACCTCCTATGTTCCAGCTTGCATTTTTGTCCCATCGCTCTTTGTCCTATCATTGGATGTCACTGAAAAGAGCAAATACACTGGAAGCATAAGAGTACAGCTCATGCAGGAGCTTGAGATAATAAAGAAAAATCACAGTGAGGAAAGAGCTGTCTAGAGAGATTATTCCACGACCCTTCAGCACAGATACTTCCTGGATCGTAGGTCCAGGAAGTTATTAGTTGCTGAACACTTAAATACCTAATTTATTTCTTAGTTTTTCAATGATCAGCTGAATATGTGAGTGTTTGTCTGCGGCTGCTATGCTCCCTTACCTAACAAAAGTTTTCTCCATGGGGTAAAAATGCTCAAAAGAGCAGTTCATAGTAAGGCCGACAAGTAACACTTGTTTCTATTCTACATTTGTAAGAAAACCAAGAGTTTTCCAGTGTCACCTGCCTCACATCTGGGAAACATTTGAAGTTTCAGTGGAGTAAATGACTGTTTGCTTACTTTCCCCTTCTAAAGATTTCAGACTTAGTCTAAGAGGGAATTAAATTCACATGAAACCCCACTCTACTGAGAACTGATTACATACACACCAGCCACAAAGAAGTCAAGACTTAACACATCTAGAGCCAAGGAGCTGCTCTGGGGAACCAAAGGGAAAACAGACACTCCTTATTCTGAGGAATGAATTTGAGATGTTGAAGTAGAGTTCGGCTCTTCTATTCCTCCAAACAGAACCATCATTGAATAGGTAGGGTAGGCTAAAAACAAAAGCCATGCCATGAGCCTGAACTGGAATCAATGTAAAGACTTCCCAAGACTTCCAGTGGGATTTGGACCAGGCTTTAAAAGCTTGGACTGTGCTAAAAGTCAGCACTAGATTTCCACCATGAACATGACTAACTTGGCATTTTTCAAGGCTAATTTATTGTTTCAGCATATCGGAGCTGTCTGATACCAGTGCTTTGTTCTCTAGGGACATTCCTGGAAACTTCAGTCAGTGCCCAAGACTCCTCTGGGTTTGATGCCGCTCTTATACACAAAGCAAAATAAACCTTTGGCTCTTGTCAAACAAGTAAACCAGCTGGATTCCTGGGGTTGCTGCAGATAAGACATGAAGCCACAAGAAATACAACTTCATACTCAGAAGAAGAGTGCCTGGTGCCCTAAAGGCTTCTAGTCAAAACTTACAGATTGACGGAGTACTTTAGCCTTTGATTCACTTGCATAGTTCTCTCCCTCTTGTTTTATATGCTACTAAAGACACAGATTTTAAAATCACTGTATAATCTTGACTTCTTTCCCAGCAGGAAAGGAGCAAAGCAGCCAACAGACAAATACAACTTTGGCTCAATGGGTGATGTGGTTTTGCCAGCTCCCTTGGGGTTTGTTCTCTCTATAATATCCATCATCTCCCTTTTCTTTTTCTTTTCTTGACAGAGTAGTTTGGCTAATTTGGAGATAGAGTTAAATGTAATTAACTGGCCCCCTAACAACAGCATGCCAATTTAATTGGTAAGATTCCCTGTAGGGAAGGCATTTAATTAGAATGATTGAATTCCTATGAGGGAGCCGCTGTCAGTGGGAAACCAAAACCCTTTCGCTCAGCACACGCATGTTTGTCAGTTTTGCACTCTCCCTTGTTCAAATGTTCTTTATTCCTCCAGGGGCAACTGTCCCGTAACCAACTCCCCTGGGCTTTAAGCACTGGGGAAAGTTTGGGTACACATCAAAACCAGCAGCAGGACTCAGAAAGGAGAGTGTATTGTCCAGACAAACAGACGCTGAACAGCCAGCCTGAACTAGACTCAGCTAAAATCTGAGCCTGTCAGAAAAGTCTGGTTCCAATTCAGGGTACTCTGTCCTACCGCAAACTCTGCCACGGGTGCTACTGTTGAGCCCCATAATGCACGAGGGCTTTTAAGGTTGAACAACTAAGAGGTGAAACAGAGGCATCATTTAAGCACAATTTACACATTGTATTTTGAAGAAGTACTTTAATACAGTTTTATCTCTATCTTCTGAACTTCCTTACAGTAGCCATGGGTCTGCCTCCACGCTCTCAGTGCCACAGGCTCTGTTTTAATATTGAACGTCTGCTCAAATATCCATTAGCTGAAAAACAAGTCCACTGCTTTCCTGGATTCATTATCACAGTGAGCACAGTCCCAACAGGCTTTATCTTAGATAGAAAGAAATTAGAAAGTAAAGCGTTATGGAAGAAGCCCAAGAACAATAGCAGTATTTACACAAGTCCTAGGGCACATGTCCTGGTAACACATCGCATTTCCATCTCATCTTCAGTAATGCTCTTCTTCAAACTCCAGGTTAAACTGCAAAGAGCAGGACTGGGGAACACATGCTGGATTACCAGAGCCTTTCAGAGCGAAGGGCAGACCAAATGCTGCCATCCCTTTGGTCCCATGGGACCAGAGATACCTCGACACTCTGAAGAGGACTCAGATCCCTGCTGCTGTTATAACAGAGCCTAAGGAAACCGCTTAAAGGTGAGGTCCCACTGTGCAAGGCATCATCTTTGCAGACTGCGAGAATTGCTATCCTAGAAACTGTGTAATCACTGGTGCATTGCTGTGAGCCCTATGAGCCAAATTTATACCAGCAGAACTAGAAATAGACACCACCACTCCCAGTTCCCGCTCCAAGGGCCAAGTGTCTACACCAGAGGGATTTTTGAAGTTCCCTGTTCAGCTATAAGCAACACATAGGGCCTGGAATTTCTTACTGCTTCTAGAGCTTTGATGTGAGTTGTTCCCCAATGCCACATTAACACTACGAATAGAAAGAAGGCTGTGGGGACTTTTTTATTCTATGTAAAAATATCTGATGCATCGAGGAAGAAATTGGAAACCACTCAAAACCCCTGCAGAGAGAGAAAGTAATTATAAAATTAACGATGCAGTGTGTGCACTCTGCTGACTATGACACAGTATTATTAGAAAAGAGAACATATTATTAAAAAAATAGATCAGACTTGGAGCCATATGTGCTAGCCAGACACTGTTGGTGATTGCATCTGTGTAACTACAGGTCTGCTCTAGTAGCTAGATTCTGCAGTCTTTCCTCAGACAAGCCATTTTTCACACCAGCGTCTCCAGACAGCATTTTGGCCCAAGCAGGGGACAGAAGAAAAGTGTTTATGTACACACAGAGACAGCTGAGATTTCCTCCAGTCTACGTGCTCAAGCATTAGGTGACAACAAGCCTCATATGCACCAAACCCATGTATTAGTGATGGATGCAGCAGAAGAACAAACAGGCTGGCTTTTAAACAGGTTTCCTTCGTGCACTTTGGTTAGATTATGACAAAGTTAAAGGAATGACCAAGTGTGAGCCAGGCAACACCCTTCTGTGCATTAACAAGTGATAGCCCTGTCTTACTGGAAGAACTCCTGATCCGAGATAGTGCTTGTATGCAAGAGGTGGTTGAGCCCCGCATGTGCAGAGTCACTCGAGCAGTTCATTTCTCCATCCTTTCCCTGCTTGGAGGCACTGAGCCGGAAAAGGCTGGAGCAACGCAGGGCAAGTTCCAAAGCATCCAGCCAACACCGCCCTGCAAAAACAGAAGGAATTACTGAAGTACAGGTGAGTAAATAAGACAATTCATGCATTGCTTCTCAAAAGCTTCTTGCCTGGGAATAAGGAGCATGGTAATTCAGGAAGTTGCTGTGTACAGTAATCTGGTATTCATATCATACCCTAGGTTATATTGTCAGACCCGGTGTGGTTTAATGGCTGCATGAGTGATACAATCTGCATGGGTAATATAGTGGGAACCTCACTCCAACTGCACCTTCCTTAGTAGCAATTCTTCATCTGATCTCCCACAATCTGTTCACATTCCCTTTTGCCCCTTTCTGATGTTGTCCGAGACGCAGGAAATGTGTACAGGTACGGTGCTTTCAAACCACCACGCAGCTCATGTCTGCAAGTAACACACCTCAAAAATATGTTGAGCATTTGGCACCCCCAACACACCGAGGCATGGTGCAGGAGAGGCCCCTGCTCAGTATGGGGGTCACTGAACTACAGGATGGCTCCGGGGTCCCAGGCGGGGTGTAGTGCTGCAATAACAACCGCACTGAATCAGCCAGGATGATCGGTACTTGACAGAGTGATTAAGACTAGAGGAAGCTGCTGGTCAGGCTGTTTTTCTTCTTTCTCTGTACTTTTTTCCCTTTTCTCCATTCCTTCTCCCTGCCCAGTTTTTGCTATCACAAAAAGTCTTTACCTGAAGGGTCTGCTTCACAAATAGCAGAAACTGTTAAGTGTGGCACAGAGACAAGACAAATCACAGTTCCTATGCACAGTCTCACTGGATGTTCTTAAGTCCTGCATAGATCCTGCTGGCAGGCAGCAAATGAGAAGCACAAGAATCCAAACCGACCCTTGGCTCCTTTTGCAATGATCCCGACAGGACTATGCAGCAGCTGTTTTAATGTTAAAGCAATGGTGGAGTCGCTGTGCTCTTGGAAGCATCTGAAAGTAGCCTGCTTCTGTAGTGCAGTCGTTAATGAGGGGAGGACATCTGCGAATCAGCTGAACATTCAAGAATTGAAGTCTCAAGGGAGTTATCCTCTAATTTCAAGCATGTAAAACAGAGCTCTTAATTATGCTCCTCAGAATACATTTTGCAATAATTTGAAGTGTGCTTGAGAGGTAGTGCAGAAAACAAAGGGATTTTGCTCTAGCAATGTCAAGTGTTACAAACAGGTTTTCCCTGGACTGCATTCATTCCTAGGTTCCACTTGGGAAATGTTTCCACTACATTCAATTCTACTGCATAAACCATATGCATGAATCTCACAGGGATTCTGCTGTTGTCTTGGGCAGAATTCCCATCAACTTTGACAGGATCAAAATTTGGCTCTGTAAAATCAATGAGAGTTAAAAAAAATTCCAGATCATGTGTATATAAAAAAAATGTTTATGAGTTTGAGCAGCTTTCAGTGCTTCCTTTGATACAAAGCTGACACCAGTAAAAAGAAAGAAAAAAACCCAAAACTCATAAGAATTGCACTTGAACACCGAGCCACAAACACCACTGAGCTCAGTCATTTATTCTAATTTCATCCCATGAATCTTTTCAGCATCCACTTATGATTTAATAATAAAATCACACATAATGGTTAATAAAAGACTAAGAAGGTTGAAGGCTGTTAGAATTATTTCACACTATTTTGTATTTAACAAATATTCTTGCAATAAGGCTTTACATGCAAAGATTTATTCCTTTCTTCTGTGTGGAAGATTTGCATGGATAATCCATTAGAGTTAATGGCTGCGCTGAGCACAAATCCCTCCTCCTGCATATTCCTCTAAACTCAACAAGAGGAAAATCCATTTAAGACTGTTCCATACAAAGGAGCACACTCCTGCCTAGGCTCACTGCCTTTGACTTCCCTCTCTCTTTACCTTTGCTTTCCTTTTCCAGTCCTGCAGAGTGAGGACAGCAGGATTTGACATTTGGAAACACTGCATATGTCAAGATATTTGTATAGTCAGTGGGTGCTTTGATAGGTGGCTTGATTTGCAACAGCAGGAGCACTTTGGCGCAGTGCCGGAGGTCACTTCTCAGTGCTCTGCAGCTCTCACGTACAGACGTTACCTTGGGTTCCTTATGGCAATGCACTGGATCCTTCTAAGCACCCCCAAAGCCTCCCTCAGCCACCCCCAATGGCGTCCCTGCGGCTCACCCCTCCCTGGGGCTGCAGGCAGAGCAAGCTGTGCCAGCCGAGACCCCACAGGCACCCCTCTTCCCCCCCACCACTGCCACAGGCATACACTGGTACTAACGCTCACAGGCTTTGTCAAACCTTCAGGTCCACTGCATGACCAGGGGAAATTTCTACATGACACATCTAGGTTTTTGACCTCTTTAGAGAAGTCCCTGGAAGGGGTTATGAGTAACTCGAATCTTTTTTGAAACCTTATTCAAGGAGCCTAAATTAAAAAAAAAACACACCAAACCAATTAAAATATTAATTTTAACATTCCAAGGTAGAGACAAAAAAACTTTAGAGGAATCAGCTGTGAATTCGCAGCCAGCACTACTTGTGCCCTGCAGAACGCAGAAATGGCATCAGTCTAAGCGCTTATTTTCATCTCTAACAAAGGGAATTCAAGGGATGCATAACGTCCCCAGGCTAAGAACTGGGCCTTCAGCCATCAGGGGGTGCTGTGAATCCAAACAAAACTATGTCACGAAACCAGACGTAAAATATGGGTTTTCCCCTGCAAATGAAAAGGTTCCATTCTCTGCGAGTCAACGGTGTGTTAATTGTGGCGTAACATCATAAAATTATACCCTCTCAGATTTCAGAGACTGCACACCAGATAAGCCTGTTTCCTTGCTAAAGGCCTACAGGAAATGCTTCTACATTTGAGTGATCTTGCTACTGAGTAATACTCTTCTTTACTGTGAAAATGATACAAAAATGCTATCATTTGGATTACTTAATTGCTTGTCTGACAAGTCTATTCACCTCTTCAGGAACCACAGAAGGGGAGAAAAGTATGTGGTCACATAATTAAAGGCTGTCATCTATAGTCACAGTTGTCTGCATGAAAGTTTTGTGGCTACCTTATCAGAGAAGGATGTCAAACATGAGTCCCTTCAGAGAGGAATGGTCCAATATGGTGCATATAAAGGAAGCAAAAAAGAGCTGCAAAAGAGTTACAACAGTATTCTTCTAGAAGGTTTGAGGGTTTTAAAGCTGCAGTGTAAAACATTACAATCAACTATCAGTTACAACTGTCCACAAACTGTGGTTTAAAACATGCATATATTTAAATTCTGACAGAAAAAAACAGAAGCATATTGTCAACCTATGGCAGAATCTCTCCACAGGCGTTTAAACTCTTCTTGTATCAAATGATACATTCCTCTATGCACCCCAATGATTACTTTTGGACAATTTCTGCAGAGATCGTGTTGTCTCAAAACCACCTGCATAACCTTCTTCTGCCTGGGAGCTCTGAACTAAGTATTTCCTTTTTCTGACCTTGACCCTTTCTTCATTGTATTTAGTATTTTGTCACTGACTTCTGAGAGTCAGCCTGCAGAGTAAGCTCTGGCTCTCACCTGGGCTGCGGAGGGGGAGGATGAAAGCAGAAGAAAGTAAAATAGTCCATCTGTGTAAAATGCTCCTATATAACTCATAAGGCACACTGAAGGGTTTACAAAACTCAGGAACCGAAATCTTTCACCCAAGCTAATGATTTCTTGGTGAGGATTATATTGCAGGGAAATGACACCCTACTCCGAGAAGATCCCCTGCTCTGATGTGCAAAGCCACGTTCAGCTAGATCACTCATACTGGCAGTCAGCACAAGGAGGACATTTCACATCACCTATCTTTCGGCACCTGAACTGGTCAGGTGTGTGGGCTGCCCAGTCACCTTTGGCTCCCCCCAGGAACAATGGGGAAAGAGTGAGATTCTTTGAGAAGGCTGTTCCTAAAGCACCAGTACTGGATGCCCTGCCACAGTGCTTGGGTTCCTGTTCTCTTTCGTAGCAGCCTCTCTCCCTGCACCCATCACTGGTTTCAATATCCATTCCCTGTATCACTTCAGCAAATGATTATCACAGCATTTGGCATGTGACAGATGTCCCAAGAAAGTGGGATGTCAGAGGAACGCATCTGCACATCACTAATCTCTGCTCATTGCAAAAAAACAAAAGAAGAAGAAACAGAGGTGTCTGCCCTGTGTGGGCCTGGAACCCTTTCTCCCTGTTACATGTATTTACAGTAAAATGACGACAGTCATCAATGATAGTTTGAAGAAGGAAACTCTGAAAAATCAGTTAAACACAGCTGGGTTCAAAAGTTCATTCCCTCTTGAAAGGTTTTGGAAAAATAAAAGCTATAAAGGGACACGTGTTGCCTTGTCTTCACAAAATCGAAACTGAACATGTATCCCACACGTTTTGAAACCTTCTATATGCTTTCTCCAGGCCTCTTGGCTCAGCAGGCTGGAAAAGCACCTTGTGGTCCTTTGAGATGACTCCTGCAGTACAGCTGTGGAAATGGGAATCACTGCAGCTCCTTGCAGGGCACTTCTTGGGTCCACAGAGCACTGCTGGCACCATGCAGAAACCTGGAGGCTGCCAGGCTGAACCAGGAGCAGGCAGGCACTCACACCAACTCTTTTTTTCACAGAGAAAAGGAACTACTAAAATCAAGTGACAAAAAATTATTTCTTCTCTTTCTTCGGAAAAAAGCAAACTCAGAACAACGGAAAGTTGCTTATGCTGCTAACCTAGGCTCAGTTCAAGGAATAACTTGAGTCTGTTCTAGTCTTTGAACAGATCTAAAATTACAACTATAGCCCATAGAAAAAAAAAAACAAAACAAAAACCAGGCAGTATTGAAAACACTAAGCTATTCAGTTTTGAAATTCTTTACAGTCACCATCATTCACCTAGAACAACTCATACTGTGACGTTGTGCCAAGTCTATCTGCCACATTTTGCAACAGCTGATCCCAAAGGAGTCAGCCAATGTTCTCTCAGCACTTGCCAATAACAGAAGTCTACTCGAGATGGAATCACACTGTTGCACACTGAAATCTCAGTCTAGGACTATACCTTTTTTTCTGTTGCATTCCTGTAGCTACAGACAAGCTGGGATGAATCTCCTGCCAATTAAATCTTCAAAAGCCCCACACCTAGTAACTGTATGTTCCTCCAGAGAGGCATCACTAAGGGAATATTATTCTTCTTTAATTATGAAGTCATCCAGCTTTTGGCCTCATGCCTCACACTTGACTGTCACCTGGAATCGATGAATTCTTGCTCAAGTGCACACAAATCACGAATGATGAGAAAGAGGCTGATTCAGTTCTGTCAGTGAACATTAAGGTCATCATATACAACTGACTGCTGATTTTACTGTACCACTTGGGTGCCCGTGTACATGATTTCTTACACTTTGACTGTCAGCATGCAAGGACGCAATCTCTCGATTAGCTGCAGGTGCAATTTGTGTATGGAGCTAAATGAAGTCTGGTTGCAAATACCTGAATTTTAAATTGCTGTGAAAAGTCTAAGGAATATGAAGGGCAGACATAACGCTAAGAAGTCAGTCAGTATTTTTGCCAGTACTGCCAGATTCCAGTGATATATTTCATGGGTAACTTGGTTTCAAATTGCTATCATCCTCCTGGTTCACTGCTTCTGTGCACGACCCTTATCTCAATAGTCTAATTTCCTCCCCAGAGCTGAGCATCAATTTTGGAGAAACGGTCAGATGTTTAACAAAGGAGTAACAACACTGTAAACCAGATCACCAGGATTTCCACACAACTCCATCAGCATCAGGCAATGGAGATTACCCAAAGCACACCTGAAGGAGAGGACAGACATAAAGAACAAAATTTAACTGTGGTTTACAGTTCTACTGTTAAGCCTTTAACCCTCGGTAATCTCTGCTCTGAATTTCCCCAGTAACTGTCCCTTTGGTGGCAGTGCTGATGGCAGGGTGAAGCTCTGCACTATAAGATTTGAGCAGGTGACTCTAAATGCTTAGGAGGTCTGGAGTACCAGTCTGGAGATCTCAGGGGCAGCCCCAGAATGGTCCAGGCAGAAAGCTTGGGACAGGTTTAAACCACTAATTCTAAGACACTCATCGGCATGAATCTGAAATGCATACACAGTGGTTTAGGAAAATCAGGTTTCTCTTCTGAGACTGGTAAGAAAGAAAGACCCTCTGCTTCTGCAGTGAGCCCTGTAGGTTGACTTGACCTTCCGGATGTCTTTAAAACACATCACAGAGCAGACTGCTGCTATGGTCTGCAAATGTGAAACCTACTGTAGCTTGACGGTGCTTCTGCAGGCTGCCCAGAAGTCAGGACCTTAAATCCTACCAACAGTCTGTCACAGATGGTACGGCAGAGGGGAAAAAACGGATTCTGAACTGCTGAGAGAAAAAGTAGGCCATGTAGCTGCTGATCATGATATAGTTGCCTGGATAGCAGAACTGTACATCTAACATATGCTGCAGCCCAATATTCCCCGGCAAGTCAGAGGCCTCCACAAATTATGTGAAATTTGCAAATGCTCTGTGGTTCCACTACTAACACGGGAGACTGCGTCAAGAAGAGTGTGGTCAGGAGACCTCCTCAGAGATGCTGGAGATACTGTGAATCTCACACAATCTCCACTAGAGAGGAGACGTGAACATACTCCAAATACACGCTAACATCGTGCAAGGGAATGGACTCCAGCTACCCCATTTGTGCCAGCTAACTTAGCTCATGCTGCCTTCATTGCCTGTCTCTCCTGATCAAAACTGCATCCTCTGTGTTTGTCCAGGGCGTTACAGCAATGAAACAAACTCAGGTACACCCTCCTAGAGATGCCTCTTAACAACAGGTAAAGCTGTGTAACAGTCTACAGCCATTGCAGTAGCGTCTTCTGGGCTTAAAATCAAACTGTGCTAACTGCAAAGTACAAGCCTTAATTTGCTGCAGTTTATACAGATTTCTTTAAATGTAGTGGCTTCTGTTCCTTGTGTCCTTGCTTGCATATGCTTTACACCACCTACTGGTGTTAACACCATTTCCACGTCACTCACCTCTGAGCGTGACACCCACCTGTTTGGCCATTTGTCAGCGTGTCTACACCACTCAGTGGAGCGGATACCCCCAAACGAAAGCTAACCAAGAAACCAATGGAGCAGAGCACAGCCACCACACCAGGACAGCTCCTGTGCTCAGGAGGAAGGCTAGTCCAAGTGTTCAAGCTGTTCTTCCCTCCTGTTCACAGATTCACACCCTTCCCTTCCTGCACAAGGTGCAGCCACTTCTCGCAGCTCACCGACCTCAGGTGTGGAATGAAATACTCTCATTCAGATGGAAATTACACCATTTTTCATGCTAGTATTTCTGGTGCAGGATTATATAAATTATTTTGGTGATGTCCACTGCTAAATGGACAAATCCTAAAGTTTCACTTTAGCTGTCGTGGTCACCTCCTCAGACTCTCAGGATCTACCAGGCACAATGTTGGTGCTCCAAACCAGTGCAGGTGACTCTAGGGCATTGTTAATGCTGTTTAGCAGCATATATTATTTCATCCGTAGCCAAAGGGCCTCATTATTTTCTGTGTACGCATTTACAATATTCAGTTGAGAGGTACTTCAGTTCCTCCTTCCCTTGATCACATCAGCTTTCCATCTAACCTTAGGACCCTCCTGCAGAGATGCAGCAAAGTAAAGGAAAATCACATTAAGTCCTACAGTAACTCTACTTTGATATGCCCAGCCCTCTGCACGCTTCCCGAGAATCTTGGCAAATATCTTGGCTTCAAAAATACGCTCCAGTAACTCACTATTTCAAGCTCTTTTTATACCAGAGGCATGTAATAACTCACTGGGCAGAAAGATTCCCACAGGTATTTAAATATTGAAAAATCTCATGTGCCAGAAATGGTCCCTTTTGTGCTTTCTCAGCATGTGGTGTATGACCCAGGCAGAGAGATAGCAGCTAGAAAAGTCTTACCTCTCTCTGCTGATCTCTTGGGAGCTATTGCTTGGCAGCCTGGTGAGTGAGGTTAGTTAGAACAAATCTAAAGCTATTCAACCCCACATAGCTGGCCTATGGCAGCTGTGCAAAAAGAGGGAGCAGAAGTTCACCCACAGGTCTCTTTACCAGGCTGTCTTTAAGATTTAATCATTAGCTTTCCACCAGAACGTAAGCATTAATTTAGAAGATAGGTGAAATGCCAGAAAAAAAAGTACTTCAAGGCAGTAATTTGCCTTGAACACATACTGTGACCACATTGGACCCTTCACGTATTTTCTAATTAAACTGATGGAAAGACAACCTACGTGGATCAATAAGGAAACAATAATTTAGAAAACCTGGATTGACAGACAGTTGTTGACACTATTCGGTTGCCTAAGAACTCTGTGGGACTGTTCCGTACACCTGCTCTGCCGGCTGTCTTTATAACCAGGGTTTGAAATCTCTAATTCAGCAGCTCTATCCCAACAAGACTATTGTATCAATCCATCCCTTCCTAGACAGGTGATTTGGAGCTGGGTTAGAATCCTGTATTCCTTTACACAAATAAGCTGTACTGTCTATAAGCTACAAAAGTATAATATTTAAAGAAACAGACGTGCTTCTATGGCTCTATACGAGTTCCGCTTATTTTCATATCTCTTCACTACACCGGCACCTGCAAGCTGCTTTCAGTGTTGAGATGATACCCCTCACTGTGACCAGCCCTCTTTGCACAGCAGTAGGAAGAACAGCACACCAAGCCTGCCACAGAAGAAGGTTTTCTCCTATTCTAAGTGCCATGTCAAAGGTGCATTTGGCATTGTCCCATTTCCAGCCTTTAGGACTACGTAAAACTTAATCACTGGACCAGAAGGGCACTGCTTTCAAAGCCACCTGTGCTCCATAAAAAAATCCTTGTGTTCTTAAAGTTAGTCTAGGTAAGACTCAAAGGAGCACATGGGCAACAGGAGCATCCTTGGCGGGGTAGGTGAAAAATATCTGTAAAATGAACAGCCTGGGTTAATTTGCTATGGCAAAAAAAAACTGTACAGTAGTCTGAAGGTCAAATGGAATGAAAACATGTTTTTAATCTTCTTACCTACTTATAAATCACTGATATTTTAGGTCTGCTAAAGTCATTTATAGAGATTTTCACATAGCAAGCTGGCATGCCTGTTACATATTGACCCAAATTTACCTTCCATAATTTTGTGAATTCCCAGAATGGTGTTTTAAATGCGGAGTCACCAGTAGTGGGGCCTTGCTATACTGTAAACCACGGTCCAGCAAGTTTACAGGAAAATTCTGGTAGCTGAGAGACATCTATCAAGAGTTCTTCAATATTACTATGTCATTTTCCTCCAACAGATCCCAACCTAGTGACAGACGGAGGCAGATAACCCACTAAAGTCTCTGCTGAACTGAGGACAGTTAAGCCTCCCTCCCATTCCAATTTCAGGATTACTCCTTTCATACTTTAGTATATCCTAATTTAGCATTTTTTCCCCGGCTACAGGCCTGGGTCCTTCTTTCATACATGTGGCCAGACAGGCGGCTGTTCAGTGAGGAATATGAAACGTGCCTGTCATCTACTTGACCTATTCTGACCATTGCTAATGAACAGCAGCTCAAGCTGGGTGAGCCACCTTTTTTTCCTTTATGTATCAATAATTTTTGCATCAACCTACTTTCTTAGATAGCACAGAGCATGCAATCTGGAGAAAGCAAACAGAGGCCAAACCTTACCATCTGATTCGGAGGCTGCTCTGAAAATCAAGTAGCTGCTGGGAAGAGGCTGAGTGATCGAACCAACATTTTCTCCCTTTGGGCCCTGGAAATGCACACAGACAAAAAGACGTAAGGCACAGAATTTGCATGGACCGTTCAACATCTTTCTACTCTTCCTGGGCAGAGGGTGTATATCTTCGATAGGAAAGAAGGAAAGAGCAGATGGAATAATTTAGAAAGACTCGTTAGTAGTCATGATACTGCTGCTGCAGCTCTAAAGCAGTACTGAGCTGATGTCAATGGGGCTTGGCCTAACCTATGCTCAGCCCAAAAGCTACTTTGCTTGTTTGGATCCTCAGGAATGGAAGAATCTCATTACTGTCACTTGGGACAAGCCCAGTCAAATATTTTCTATTAGCCACCTTTGTGCAACACCTGAATGGACAGTTCCGCCCAGTGCACATTGAGTCTGCCTGCAGCCTGACACACAAGCAATGAAATATCCTTCACGTGTCACCGTGAAAGTGGCAGAGCCCACACCTTGTGCTGAGTGCCTCTAGTAGAGATGTACTGGCAGCTTTTCAGGAAGGGAACAAAGAGGAAACTCCATCCTGCAAACCCATGGAGGTAATTAGGAGACAGGGAAAAACACAAGCTGAGGACCAAAGGTCTTTCAGCAAGGGCATTTGTTGCTAGGTTGCAATCCTTCACCTCTATATCCAGACCCTTTGAGAACCTTTATGCCATGGTACCTGGGGAGACAGCCACTTCAGGCTTTAGTAAAAACAGGCATTGCTATTTTATGTTGCCTTTAGTTTACGAGCTGTGGCAAAAAACTGAAATTAGAGTATCTTGTAAACACCCTGCCTCAACCCCTTCAGCATGACCCTCCAGGAATTTATTCCCAGGAAGGCAGAGTCTGTCTTGAATTAGGCATTTTTTTGAGCAGAACCACAGGCTACCACCTTGATCTCCTCCCTGTGTTCTCCCCTCTTCTGAGCTCCAGAAGCTGCCAGGAAAAAGCAATTCCTGTACCTGGTGAGGATAGCTTTATACTCTCCATAGTATGGACTTTATGCCATGACCCGGCTGAAATAAATCAGAGCGCCTCCTCCCCCCTTGCATTTACAGTGACCCAGCCTCCTCCACCTCCTTCTCTTCCTCATTTCATAACAAACAACACAAAAGCAGATACTTTTTCAAATATGCAGACATCATGTCAGAAATAAATGCAGAGTAGAAAACATCACCAATATTTGCATCACCACTATACCAACTGCAGGGTGGAACAGGCAGTTTTCTCCAGGATGCTCAAAGAGAGTTTTCCTTGAGCTTCTAAACAATGCCACACAATGCTGAAAATTTGTAGGCAATTTTTTTGCAGTTTGAGTATGACTCTCTTCCACTCCATGAGCCTTTACAGTATTCCATTCTGCTCCTTCAAAGAAGCACTTCTCCCTACCATTAGTTTGTAAGCAGGGAGACTGTGACTGCTATGGAAAACTGCTCCTGTATAAAAGCATCTGGTAGTTAAATGGTGGTTTTATTTGGATTTTTTATTTTTGAGTTCCACTCAGGAAACCAAAATTTGTAAAGAATTAAGAGTGCAAGTATAGGACAAGCATCAAATCGTATCTGAGTGTACGCCACAAAGATGCAGACAAAGACAACAGTCTGCAGTCTAGCTTCTTGTCTTCACATCTGTGGGGTGATTCTGCTGCCAGGAGAAACTGGGATCCTTTTACTCACTTTTCTCCCCTCCCCTCTCCCACAAGAGGTTCACAATCTTAAGACTGTTTAAAAGTTTAATAGTTAGGACTGGCAAAGTTGAAATTTGATTAATAAACCAGAGCAGAGCAGCTTAGACATTACTAGTGATATTAATGCAATCAGGCATCATTCCTGATGGTATTTCTCCTTTCAGTAGCTTGCAGCTGAGCAGAGCGCTCAAGAACTGTTGATTACACCATTCCTTGCTTTTTCTGTGCAGAGGTTGATATTTGCTCTGTTCAAGGAAAAAACCCTAACCAAACAGTACAGATACAGAGAACTGTTGTTAAAAAAAAGGGGGAGAAGGAGAGGAGGGGATAACACAAGGTTTTAACAGATATGTGGATAAATACAAGGAGCAGCCAGGCCACTCTGTCAAGGAACTGTATTCAGTAGTAAGGCATGAAAGGGGCTGTGTCCCACAGAAAAGAAGAAAAAAAAAAAAAAAAAAGGAGGAGAAGAAGAAGAAAGGAGAGTAGGCCATAAAAATTAAGCCAACGTCTCCACAGAGTAAATGAGCTTCTGCATCTGCAGAGCAGAGATAATGATGCTGTCTATCTCATGGCCTTTGAACATCATGCCTGTTCAGAGCCTAAGACCGCCAAAACAAAGACCATCTTTCACTACAAGTGAATGTTTTCCCTGCTACACTAGGACTCAGAGTTCAGCTGCAGCCTCTAGACAGTACAGATAAGAAAGGACCAACTTCAGATCATTCCTGTCTTTACGTTTGATTTGAGACTCGAAAGGCATTATCAAAAAGGGGTTGATTAGGCTTTGACAAATGGAGTGGACTCAACACTGGTTTAGACAGCATGACAAGACATCTAGTCTTGGAGACTCAAAAAACAAAGCTTTATAAAAGGGGAAAACCCCCCTTTCACTAACAGTAAGGTGGATAACCAGACGGAGGAAGACGAAACTAACTATATTGTATTAAGGAGTAGAACAAGCAACTGTAAAAGCAGAAGACCTTTAGTAGAACTTTTTTCTTTGAAGGAATAACACAAGTTCTTAAAATCAACAAAATTCAGATATATACATATATATTTTCAGATTCAGTGGGTTGGACCCCAAGTCATTTATTGTTCTAAGTAAACGTCAGAACAAGCTGCAGTCAATAAAAGCCTTCCCACACTACCTGTTCAGATAGCTTCGGAGCAAGCTCAGGGAAATACGAACTTTTCCAGGACATTTTTGGGGGACAGCCGAGAAAACCCGGCCAGCTGACAGTCCCACCGTCCCGCTGCGAAGCATAAAGGTGCTCATTAATTACCCTCGGTTAGCTGCAAGTCCGTTGGTGTGAGTCAAAGCTCGAGCATCAACTCTAATCTGGAAAATCCTCAAAAAAAATCCTCCACAAGTCGTTTTAGCCAAAAGTGAAAGTAGTTCATCCAAGTCTGACTTCACTGTGATGGACAGTAACTTGGGCTTTTTGCTTCAGCTCGGGCTAATCTATATTTTATGAGAAATGGGCTTTCTTTGCACAGCTATACATAACCAATTTACACCAGTCAATTCTGCTCCAGTTGCTTTTAAAGAAGGCCATGAACTGACGTAAGATGAAACAGTCTTTTTAGCAGTTTCAGCTTAAACAGTTGTCAGAGTACAAATAGCTTCTTTGGCATCAAGCAGATCATTGGTGTATTTCTTCTTGGTGTGTATCTTGGTGTTCACCTTGTGGCTGAAGGCATCTCTCAGATTTGATGATCCAGGCTCTGCAGCTCCGATGTAGCTTTCTAAATATCTCTGAAGTGACTTAGAATATTACTTTAACTTTAAAATCTAAACCTCTTGGGACTTCCTCTAATACACAAATATTTTTCAGAGGTATATTCCCTTCATATTTAATATACTAATTCTGTGATTCCATCATGTATATTCTCAAGAGACGCAAGAATTAGATATACTTACAGAGGCACAAACACATACATATTGATAAAAACTCCTCTTCCTTTTGGACAATTCATATCAAGGGAAGGGCACTGCAGCACAACACTTCAGATCCGTCAGTGACACTACTTTTCAGTACCTGACTGCACTTTCGATTCTACTTTTTCACTACCTCTCCTGACTGTGCTTCTCAGAAGAATTAAGCTGACTTGTCAAGTCACAAGGAATTTTTTTAATGATGGACAGGAAATGATCGACAGCCTTCTTGGGTATATGCTCTGAATTTAAACAGTGCCAAAACTCTTTGAAGTGAGTAAGAAGCAAGGTATCAATTAAACCTTTGGCACTTAAAAGAAATGCATGTAGTCACAGATCAGAGCTGAGCTGCTGCCAGAAAACAGCAGCTCTTACCCCTGGTTGCTGAGGTTAATTTTAATTCTCTCCTCCTACCTTATTAAAAATAGCAAGACTTTTTACAGTGATTATATAGCTGTGTTTAAAACTGTTCAGTTAACTGCAGTGATGAGCAGGAGTGAGCCTGCTTGCTGTGCTCCCATAGGGCTTCCCCTCCACTTTGTCAGATGTTCTGATGCCAATGACAAATGCGTTCCTCTCACTCACATGAGTCTTTCCAAGTAGATGGACTCTGCTGACCACCTTGCAGCGAGGCACTAGCTTGCAATGCCTTGCTCACACCGGTGATGACTCCTAGAAAACTTATGTCTGCCATAACTCTGTTCAGTCACTGTTTTTAATGGGAGAACAAGAGTTCAAGAATATTTAAGTTTTGTCTTCAGGGTATCCAATAGATATCGCTCTCAGTGCCTCTCAGGATGTACTGGTCTTCCTCTTCATTCCTAGGCATTAGATATTTTTAAATTTTTTGCCTATTCTTAAAGGAAAAAAGAAAAAGAAATGCCGCTCTAAAATTTGTAGGGACTTATTTTAAGAAGCGTGAGAAACTACTAATCATTTCTGTTACAGGGAGATCCAGACGTCACTGCAGGAGCTACAGTGTGTACAGGAAGAGACTGTCCCAGCCTGTGAGTAACAACAGACTGAAGGACTACTCAAAGTGAAGGGGAGAAAAGCTTACTTTTTCCATTTCAAAGGAGAGAAAATTGAGGTAACCTATCCAAAGTCATACTTTTGTGGAACAGTGGAAGCTTGAGCAGACCACTGACTTCCAAGTCCAACGTAAATAAACCCAAATGTCAGAAGCATTAGAAAAAAGAGTCAAATTATTAATCTGGCTTTTGTCAATTTGCCAGCCCTCTTCCAGTACTGCGCAAAGCACTTGGTGATTCACGTGTCCTTGTCTGGGGGAATTCAGTTAATTTGGTCTGTTCCTTAGCTGTTTTTAAAGATGTAGGCTATGGCTCAGTAAAGCTTCTAGGTATTGATCTTTTTTCCTGCAGTAGCAGGTTTCCCCATTCCTCAGTCTATGCACACATCTATACACCAAGAATGCCACACTTGTATCACAATGCACCATGCTCATACCATGACCAAGCTTCAATGTCTTTAATCTCTTTATGCAGTCAATTCACCATCACTGACAGCAACTGCGTAACTGCAAATCTAGATAATATCAATGCTAGATAATACTAGCGCTCAGACACTTGGGTCACCAAGAAGAGACTGTTCAACTCATCAGGATTGTTACCTTTACAGCCCAGATTGATTGATCCAAAGGATGAAAAAGTTTAAAACAGAAGCCATCCTTTTTGGAGGGTCTCTCGATCAGCTCACAAGAATGGAGCAAGATTGTCCCAACCCACTGTCCAATCTTTGGCGTCTTATAAATCAGCAGTACTCCTGGTTTCAGAACACACCATAGCTTGGTCCAACTCTTCAGAGTCCCACGAATCTTGAAGGAAGCAGGGAGAGAACAAAAAGTTGCATTTATGTTGCTCCTTAAAAGAAAAATAACATTTATTCATATTTATACAGCATTTCCAGTATGCATTTCTGCCAAGGCCACACTATGATACACTTTCTTAGGAAAATACACTACTACATTCTCTCAATAGTCTTAGGGAACTTAGAGTAAAATCTCAGACCTTGTAAATCTGGCTATCAGAATCTAGTCTTCCTATTTTTATTACTACCTTAGCGTTAGCATCTTGCCTAATTTTTTAGGCAACCAGCACTGCTGGCCCACATGAGAGTGATTTGTTAATAATCACAGAGGACACTCCAATTAGAGTATTGCATAGAAAAATGTTATAGCTAGTCTAACTCGACTTATACGTCACTGTAATAGTGTTCTGCAGAACAGAGCTATTAATGGGTTTTGTCAAATATCTCATTTTCAAAAGCACCTCCTCCAGCTGGTTTACTTCTGTGTCAAGCTCAATGCACACTGTCTCTTGTGTAGAAGACATTAAATCCGTTTCTCCGTGAGGTTAGATTTTGCCTAAGGTCTTCCAGCCTTCAACATACCTAGGCCAAACGTCAAGTCTTACGTCAGTGTTCCAATTTAGTGGCCCAGTATTATTTCTTGCTGAACCAGAAATTTCCAGTCACAGCAAACACACAACAGGCGTTCAGTATTTGAAAAATTCTCAATATTTATCTATCACCAACACTAAACACTACGGAAACATCTTGTTGCCAATCTAATCCCTCAAATAAACCATACACATCTCACTTTTCGGGCCTCTCATACAGATCGTAGAACAATACTGGAGGTTTTTCACACTGGTCAAATGTGATTGTACTGCTTTGTGAAATTAAAGAGCTGTATGTTTGGCGATGTTTTCATGTCATAAAAGGGTCAACCAATTCATTCCTAATTGAGAAGATGAAATGGCCCCAAACGAGGAGAAAAACAGTGCTTAAAGGTAACATCTCTCAATGTCAATCCAAATTTATTTTGCCACATACAACATTTCGGGACTTCAGTGAGAAGCTGTTACTAGCTGCGACTTTGCACAAGGAGAAATTACAGTTGTCATCAGGTCCAATATGTTTCGTTCTGTGCCATGACAAAATAAAACCCAATTATCAATAGAACAAGCTGTACCTGTCCATTTCCAGGCTGTTACTCTATTCCCTCTTCAGTATAAAAACACATGTATGGGGGAGAGACCAACAGACTCACTCCGAGAGGAAGACAGAAACAAACATCATCACTTCCTTTCGTACTGTGCACTTTTTGAGACACTGTGACTACTTAAGGACAGGGAATAGATGGATTAATTTAGGTTAAGTATTGGATGGAATATAAGTATTTGCCATAACTCAACTTTTATAGCAGTTATTTAAGTACAGCTTTACAGTAGCTTAAACTCAAAGTTGTTCTGTCTTCCTTTACTGAAGAAGTGCTAGTGCATAAATCTCAGACACATCAACTACTTCTCACTGATTTTTTTCCTACAGCCTCAGAAGCAACGGTCTGTATTAAATACCTTCAGCCAGTCTGCTGTGATCACTACACTGGGATCCTTTAGAGCACTGAAGAGTTGTTTGGTAGCTCTTTTCTTCTCCTGTCTGTAATTTTTTTTTTGTACCTGGTTGAGAACAGAGAAAATAAAGCAGTTGTAACCATGGCCTTTTTTGGGGAGGAAAGAACAGAATGCATTAAGGGCAGCTATGTATAGCACAGCCAGAATATGACCCAGCACAGGTTCCCCAGAAATGAGCACAAGGAAGACCAAAACCATAACGCAATAGCAGGCGTTTTTGTTGCTCCTGAAGTTCTGCTAAACACAATCTAATTTGGCTTTTCTTTGGGGAGAATGGAAAAGAGGCTGAACACTCAGTCCTCCCTGCTTCTCAAAGTAAGGAGATTAAATCTAATTGTATCCAAACCACATTATTTATACTTTTGGTTTGGTAGACAAGCAAGTGTCCAAGCAGTAATTTGCTCAGATTGCTCAGGCGCATCCCTTCTAACAAGAGCAGTGAAGGATTACAACCCTCTTGAGGTGCCTAATGGCTCTGGAGCATACAGAGTGAAATAATTACACTGGTTTGCTGTCTGCAGTATATAATCCAATCCTATATATAAAGCCTGTATATGTCCTTGGCCTATAATGACTCTTAGAAGAGTTGGAGGCTTCTCTGGGTCTTGGGAAATGACTCAGAGCAGTTCCCAGTGGTTTGTTTGGAAGATTCTACTTGTTTTGTAAAAGAAAGTCAGCTGATGCTGACTTGGCTGCTTTGCACATACCTTCAGCGTTTCCTTCTTCGTGAACTTGGCCGTGGGAGATACACACTCTTTGTCAGACCCATTGCAAAGCTTATATTCGATCTGAAAAAAGAGGGAGAGAGCAAGTAGGAATGTGTTAACAATAAGATGTTCAGGTTATACTCTAATGAAGAGTCATTTATATCTTCCAGGAATCCTTGACAGAGCTGATTGCAGAATTCAGCAGCACAACACTAGGCAGGCACAAGAAAACTTTATTTGCAGTCCAAACTTTGTTTTTACATTCATAGATAGTTGGAAAATTTCCCACCAAATTTTCTTCATATTTCTCCCATGCAGACATTAATCCTGGCAAAATAAAATAAATTAAAAAAATAATTTAAATCCTATTCTTATTCCTAACTCTGAAAACTACTAATCTCTTTTCTGTGCTGAAATCATTCCAATTACCAGATTAAAAGCTATGGGGAAGCTGGTATAGATCTTTCAGAACCACACTTGATATTGGCAATGACTGTTGCCCGAGCTAAAACGTCCAGAAACGTGAGTGGGCAAGAAATGTGCTAATCATGTTACAGATAATATAGGAAATCATCATCATCTTGGCCTTGTGAAGTGAGGCACAAAATAATACAGTCACTTCAAATCACGTTTGATAGTGTCAGTGCTGTTTAAATTCAATTTCAGAGGCTACAGATTGATCTCATGATTGTGCTGATGGACTGAAAAAAACTTTTAACTTTTGGCAGACGTGGTCACAATATTACACAAAATAACTATAGCTGTCTGGAGCCAAACTCCCAAGAAGAACCCCTGCTCGGGTAGGAACTGTCAGCAAATTGTCCAAAATCTGGGGAGGGTCACTGGCATGGGAATTATGGTACAGTCTGGACTCCGCTACTTTTTGTGAGACCTTGGGGAAGTTACTTTCTCCCTCTGCACCCTTTTTTCCCCCAACCTTTCGTACCTCTGATGCATTCAGACTGTGATCTTCTGGTGTCAGGTCCCGTCTCTCCTACCTACATATGGACAGTTTTATAAAAATCTCAGCCCTTGGCCACCTTGATTTAATGAACACGACACAAAAATGAGCTGTACTAAGGAAAAACTGTATCAAATACAGTTCTCATTGGTGAATCCACTGCCACAATGTGAAACAAACCCACTCAGCTCTCAGATTCCCTCTCCTTTATGTCAGGAGTTGATGCAGTCGTTTCACACTGCCTTCAGCTTTCAGAGACCCACTTTCTATTTCCCTTTCAGTGACACAGAAACCTCTCTGGCTATCACAGCCACTAACCATGCTGAATGTTAGCATGCACAGGAAAATATTTAATGACAGCCAGAGCAGTCCTTTTCACATGATTTAGATAAAAACACGCAAATGTATGACCAGCTGACAGCAAAAAGCCATTATTTCTGCTTTGGAGACTGTGGCAGGAGCAAAAATGGGAGATGAGGGTGTGTGCTCAACTGAGCAAAGCTCTGTGGATGATGCAGGATTAGACATCAGGGGCAGAAGGTGCAATTTGCAACAGAGCCAGGGTCACTCTAGAACCCATCACTCATTCTCACATACCCTTGTAATAGCCTTCCAGTAAAAACAAAACTACATGTGACATGTAAGAATAAATAGAGAAACGAAAAACACTCTTAGGATAGTGCACAAATATCAGTGAAGTCCCTGATCAGAAGTCCAGCTTACTCATCAACTTGACATTAGATCTGCTCAAAGAAAACACCAGTTCTTAGACTCCTGCAAACTGTTCAATATTTGTCTTTTTTTTTGTTTTACTAGAAAGCTAAGCTTGCCTCCTCTACCTGCAATGCAGTCTCTGATGCATATCTTGTATTTTTGCGTGGTAAACCCACAAGATTTCTGGTGGGGATCACTGCAGAGCTACAACGTCTGAGCAGAGGATTGTGCCCTTGGGATCTCTGTCACATTTGAAAGGGCAGCAGTAGACATTTGGGAGATGCACTGTAAGCTTTTCTTTCTGAGGAAACATTTCTAAGTACTTAAATGTCTCTGAGCAAGAAACCTTTGCAATTATTAGCAGATTATGCTTTCATGATTCGAGACACAGGTTCTCTGAAATGGGTCAGAAGAATCCTCCACTTTTCTCCCGATTAGAAGGGAGAATGTCCTGTCCTTGAGATACAACTATGAGCCAACTGTTCACTGGTAATTTCACTCCTTCCAGGTTGAGCGATCAGACACAGAGAGAAACACTGTCCTACCCCTCAGCAGCCAGCATGAGAAGCAGAAACAGTACAGATGTCCCTGAGGTTCTAGGAAGTCTTGCTCAGATGTCTGCAAAGCATTGGGATATAATGAATGGGTTTTGCTTAACTTATTAAAACAAGCTACAGTCACTTGTTGCCTAGATTACAATTACATCTTAACACTTAAATAAAAAATAAGATTTCAGCCCCTAAACTCACTTGGCTCGAGGAAATTTATGAGGAAGATGAATTCAAAAAGGCTTTCAGCAATGACCATAAACCATGCGAACTTGAGCCCTAAGGTCCCTGCTCGTGAGAAATCAGCACTAACAGAGGCAGAGACACTTTCACGGTCCTGTCAGCCCCACCTGCCTCCTCACTGGAGTCTCTCTGGGTCATGTTAAAAATGAAGTTGAACAACCACAAGATTTCAAACCTGGGAATTTTACACAGGACACCTTTACACCACCATAGCCTTTAGGAGCTCAATAAATACAGTGAAACTTGCCTGAAATCATTACAAACTGGTTTTTCTCTTGGTCAGAGCAAAGCTTGGACTAACAGCCTCGGAGGCTGCTGCGGTGGGCTCCTGAACCACTGTGCTGCTTTCTCCAGGCACCACCTTCCCTGTGTCTGAGCTACATGCAAACATGCTGAATTTGTTGACTTTGCCTATAAAGGGAAACAGGGGCACAGGGATGGTGCACATTAAGACAGCCTTAAGAAAGAAGCAGTGGCATTGAGTCCTTTGCTGCATAAGAATTTCTAAGCATAGGAAAATAAGTATCTGTGCTGCTACGTCCCCAAAAATGTGACATATTAGCTGTGTGATGAATAGTGCAGTTCCCCAAGATGGTTGTAAAATGATCAAGATGTATGAAGAAAGAGAAAGTTTTACTAAAACCAGGCCATGGTTTTAACTAGGGGCCATAGACAGGCTTTCAGCTGTGCCTGACTTGGGTCGACTGTTTTTGAAAACTTGACATTGTTCCCGTTACATTTTTAACGAGGTAATCCGATCACTCCTCCCTGATGACTTTGCTTCTTGTTATGTTTATGAGGATGCATCATTTCAGAGTCTAAATAGCAGTTTGCTTGCAGGTGAACTCCAGCTTTATGGAGTGAAAAACACAGTGTTTCTGGGCTTTGAGCCTACCCCTCTTCACAGGAAAGGTGGGATCTAAGGCCCCAGGACTGCCCAACACAGGCCCCCATACTGCTGAGAGCAACAGACACTTCCTCCAGGTTTAACCTGCTCAGTGACTTCAAGATCTCATGTTTCTACATGAATATGTCTTAATAGTTCTGATTGTACCTCACAGCACATATCAAATTCAGTAAATCTGGGCCATCAGCTCTGAAGATCCCTAAGCCACAGTAGAGCCTTACATTGCTATGTTACACCCTTCTATTAGCCTGCCTTTCTCAGCCTGGCAGAAAACAAAGAGAAGCCGTTTGTCATCACAGCAAATCTTTCGATGACACTGGGATAATGCTTGTGCAGGGTTCCAGAATCTGGCCCCCTCTCTCTGCAGCGACATGTGAGCTGCATTAACCAGAGACGAGACTTTGTACAATGGGAGGATAGGGAACTGGTGTCCTTTTTAAAATTAAAATTAAACCCACTGGAATATTCCAAGAAGAAAGTAACAGGTATGTTTTCCATACACTAGTTCTCATTATTATGAGGAGGGAAGACTGTTACTCTGTCAAAAACTTTTAGCAGAGCATGCAGCAGCGTATACAGAGGTAGGAAACTGTTGTTTCTCTTTAGTTCTCTAGCCAGATCTGTCCTTTCCAGGACTGAGCGATGACCTTGCCAGCTAACGACGGGCTGTACTGTAGTCAGAGATATACCTTTTATTCCAGTTACATTTCTGTTCCCTTTCATCTCAGTCATGCAGCTCTGGAGATCTGCTGCTGATTGTTAGTAGTTACCACAATACCCTTACACTTCTGCTGGGCTTCGTAAGAGATCGTACAGAGTCCTCACAGCAGTGCTATTTTGATCCAGGGTCACTTTGGCGACTTCATTTCCTAGAGGAACCAGATAATTCCATGGAAGAACACTCTGTGATGGACTGCGGGGTGGGGAATGCCAGCCCACGCACGCCGTGTCTTGAGGAACAGCAAGAGGAAAAGCCTGTTTTTTAACACAAGCAATCCATGCGGCACGGGATGAACACAAAAAATGTCTGAGAGGCAAATAGCATTATTCCCAATCAGAAACACTTAAATGAAGTCATTCTCAAGCCGTGATGCGCATGTTAACAGCAGTGACAGCTTGTAAGTTGCTCTCTTTTCTTCTTTTCATCCAAGTGAGACAAAGACAAAAACAAATGGGAATTTGAAGGTAGAACAAAAGTAGCTGGGGTCATAAGTTACATTTCATAAAAGCAAAAACAGTCATCACGTGGAGACATGTCCCTGCTCACATGTAATTTCTCCACTATCTTCTCCATGTATAATTGCTACAGATCTGTATTACTGCAGAAAGAAAAGAAACAAAACAGACGTTCCTGAAGTAGTAGTAGTATAAACACTATGAAAAAAATGGTTTTAACATCAGAAGTGAAGAGCTCCTTCTTACTGATGTGAAGGAGTTCAAGTCTCAAGTGCATTTCAACAGTTTTGTCTTCAATTTACTATAAGCAGTTCTTTTAAAAAAATGTTTTTATTTTGACGTGAATTAACAGCACAGTAGAGTCAGTGGAACGGTTCTTACTGACAAATAACCTTTGCATTAGGAAAGGCTACCCTTCAATCAATGTGCTGCTTTACAGCAGGTTGAATATCCTGACTTAAAACTTTCTAATTCGCAAAAAAAAAATAAAAAAATTTTTGAATCCCTCTTATTTCAAGAATGTCACAAAGACATAGCAATTGCATTTACAACACTGAAACAGCACAGCGACTAACACAAAGTGAAAAGCCTGTGCAAATAAGTAGCTAACATGACAGCAATACCTGGGGGAAAACACTGGTGAAATTCAGCTATCCGAGCGACTCCAAATACCATGCTATACTACTGTTTAGTGGAATGTGTCAGATTACAGTAAATACAGACTTCACAGGGGTTCTGTTTGATCAGTTAAGTGTGTCTTTCATATTTTGAATATTTCAAGAGCATTTTAGGCGAGATGGGAAGTTGCACACCAAGAAAGGTGCTGTTTCACATGAGTGGTACAGTTGCAGTGCTAAACAGTAATCTGAAGCAAAACTCTGCTTTCCCCTCTACCTACAGGCACAGCTTTTGTTCCTAGGCTGAGTTTAAACAAATGAAGAAAGTGAGCAATGAAAACCAATCAGATTTTCAGCTTAAAATACGCTTTGCATAATTGTTTAATAAATCATTCCAATTTTAGCACCTCTCTTTAGCACCTTATCTCCCTCATTAGAAACACAAAAGTGTCAGTCTTGGTAGAGCCAACTAGCTCCAAAAGAATTCCATCTACAGTATCAACATTATAAAGCAGAGTAATGAAAAGCCAGCAAGGTCCAGTTAAGCTCACCACCACCTGGAAGGTGGAAGGGGCAGGTTCTCCTATAAAGCTGTGCTTAGTACACACAGGGGATGTTTAGCTCCTGAGCCTCTCCAAGGCGATTCCTGCAACATCTGGATCTTTCTGACAACTGATTTCTCGGTTTGCTGGCTAAGACAGAACAGAGAGAAAGGCAGGTATTCTTGTAGGTTGCCAGAGTTGTGAATGTCCCTTCATGACAGTCCCAAATGTAACCACGGCTGGAATTAACTCAGAGGTTAAGAGCTTGGTTCATGGATCTAGAATGATGACATTGAGACATCATGGGAGTTGTAGCTGAAATCTCATGTGATATGAGCTGTTTCAAACTATTCTATGGCTAAAATATATTTCTAGCAGCCACTCAGATTCATATTTCAGATTACAAATCACACAATAAAGACCTGAACAATTCAGGCATGTGTAAAAACTCACAATGAATAAAGCGATCTAAGCTTTGTCCTCCTGTACGTCATACGACTGCATACAACGCCTGTACTCCCACCGCGTGGTAAGTTTAGATTTCATTGTGGAGTTAGTGGGGGACTGAAAAGAGCAAAGTACCAGTGAATGCCAGTTTCAAGATTTTTCTGGCCATCCCTTAAAATACACTTCAATTCCTTGTGCATGCTCTGCATGCATATCTAGAGACTTCAGCTGCTCTCCAGCCAGAAGAATAAATAGGTAAGCATAGAAAGCGGAGAAGGAGAAAATGCAACATTGCGTACTGCAATAAAAGGTGCCTTGAAGGACACTAACAGTGCTGACTGAGGCACAAAATGAGAGAAAGGCATCTGCTGCCACTATTTGGCATGTGCTAACTGTACTGCCTGGCTGCAGAGAGACAAGCTTGAGGCTTAGAGACAGTTCTCTGATACTTCCACACCCTACCATGACCCCTGGTCCCAGAAAACAAGGCTAAAGGGGTGTAAAAAAGACAGACACTAATATAAGAAACAATCTGAAATAATCTAGTAATTTGTTTTTTCCCTTGAAAAAGTTGATGAAAGGCATTCAATTTAAGAAATGAAATAGGAGAAAATATGCTGCAGGAAAGTCAGCAATGTAATACAGAGCTGAACAGTGCCTTAAATTTGCTTTAATAAAATTTCAGGTCAGAGGCCACAACTAAAATCAGAAATATATATGGCTAAGAACTGCACAAACACATTGAGAGCAAATGTTCCAGCATCAAATATTTTACTGCCTGCACAGAGAGGACAATGGGGATACACCCACAGCTCAGACATGACTAGCAGCCCATCTACGAGGAGAGGGTAGTGTGGATGCAGTTAAATGGCTTCACAGCTCACAAGTTCATAGATGTTATAGGGTTTTTATCTGACATTCTCCTTGGTATTTACTAACCCGGGAAACCTACAGCCTGCTCCACCATGCAGTGTGGATATGGCTCGAGTGAGCAAAATGTAGGACCGTTTCTACCTCACTGATGAGGATGTGAAACAGAAATGCAATTAATCTGTCTGAGGACTCCCAAGTCAGAGCTGGGGATTCAAGGTCCCCTAAGCCCCAGTGCAGGGATCAAATCACTCAACTGTCTTGCCTTTCCTTCTTTCTCATTACTAGGTGAGAAGAGTCACTGTGGCCTGGTACATCGAAATAGTGCTCCCGAAGGAACACTGATTTCCAGCAAGGTTTTTTTTATATCCACCGCACCAAAAGAAGGGTAAATATTCATGGCACGAATCTGTTACCTAGAACATTTACTTCTGAATCCATTTAATCAAACTTGCACACCCTACAGTTTGGTTTCTAAAAGTTATTTCCTCCCTGCTATCAGGAATCTAAACATGACCCAATCAGCACACACTCTTTCTTCTGGTTCAGGTAGGTGGAATCACCATTTATTTTTAAACTGAATTCCTGTGACACATCCCTACGTACAGTTCTGGGCACCTGACAGTAAAGTTTCATTTTACAGCCTTAGAGCTGAGTGGATGTTAAAAATGAAATATTAAGCAAAGCAACTACCAGTTTGTCTCGATTTTTAAGATATAAGACATTTCACAATTTGGACTCGGACGAAAAGTTACGTGGCTGGAGAAGGCCAAGTGAAGCAGAGTGAAGTAAGAATGACAGGCACTACAGCACAGGTCAAGCGAGGAAGAAAGTCTCTGAATCAAACATCGTATGACTAAGCAGAACATTCAGGCAGGAAAGACAAGCCTTGTTCTGGCCCATCCAGTAGCCAAAGCAATCACTGCAACGCTGTGAATGAGTACACAAGTTGAAGCTTTGGGGTCCTCATAGCTGTTTGTAGTCCATTGGTGTTTCAAAACAATTTTGACTATTGCAAAAATCAAAGCCTTGGGTTAGTGAAAGCAAAGCTCGTGTCCAGGTTCTGAGCCCCATTTGGTTTGAATCATGACTCTGATGTAGTTGTTTTGCACTGTGCATTTGCTCTTCTCTCTCCTTAACAAGTGCTCTTGACACTGTTAAGGAGAAAGCCACCAATGCCACCCAGAGGCACACAATGCATGGCAGAAATCTAGGTGGGCATCCAAATCTTCCAAGGGTGCTTCTCCTTTCAAAAACATACCTGTAGGAGACTAAATAGCAAGGCAAGCCCTGAGGCTGGGAAAACACAGCTGAGCCATGTTCCCACCCAAATACCTTTCATAAATACATTCCTACTCTTGTGCTCACCCCACATGTCAGAAGTCAGACTCCCTTTTGGACAGCATTTCAGTGCTCTGAGTTGTCCTGTTCAGCAAGAGTCCTTCTTCTTTACATTCCTAAGCCACTGGGAATTTAACACCATTCCTTTGAGGGCATGCAAAACATCTGGCTTTAAAACAAAGCCCTGGATGCAGTTACCTAGTCCTTGGGCTTCTCCACTGCTAGGGTGAAAGGCTGGATTTCCATGAGGAACCCGCCTGAAAAAGCATACCCAAAGTCGGCTTGTAACTTGCCACGTTCCGGCAATATCAGAGGACACGTACATGAGCCCTTGTTGCATACTCCCAAAGCTCGCTCTTATCACCATCTCCCTATGCTGACCTCTGCCAGGACATCCTGGCAGAATAACCTGCAAGCTCCAGTCAAACACAACCAAATGTACTTGAAGATGCAGAGCCTATTTTAATGTATTATAAGAAATCACTTGTCTGCAGCTGCTTCCTTTGTGTTACATTTTCATTTCAGCTGGTGTTATTTACATTTTATAGCTTCATAGTTGAATAAATCCAGTTAAAAATTTATTAAACAGGCCTTGCTTCTATTTCTAGTTACTCTCCAGAAACATGTTAGGGAGATGCAGCCAAAAAGGCTCATATATGAATCTCAAATCCAGATCTAATTTATAAGGTTGACTCCATCTCTACAGGAAATCAAACCCAGGCACTCAGTAACTCTAGATGTAGAGACAGGTTTTGAACACCCAGATCCAGAGTCTTTAGATGCAGTTTTACCTCTCCGTAAGAGGCTGGATGGAAATGCTGCATTCAGGAAGTGTTGGTTAGCTTGCGTTCCTCTCCTGTTACACCAATTCCCAGGGTGCCCTTCAGGACCTCGACTCACAGTTTCGAACGCTGTGCACTACACTAAATATTACAACTTTCTCTTCCAAAACAATTAAGGTTTACAATTGTAACAGCAGGAGACATCTTTGCTGACAAAATCAACCTTTCAACTGTAATTATTCATATCTAATTACACTGCCAAATGAGGCCCAAATAAACAGGGTTCTTCTGTGGTAGGTGCTATCAAGTCAGAGGGAAGTGTGGGATTCTCTGTCATCCCAATCATGCAAAAATATCTTTCTCTCAAAACATGCACACACAGCTCCTGCAAGAACAGAGGAAGAGGCTTTCTCAATGACTTCAAAAAAAAGGGGGCGGGGGGGAAGAGTAAGGATGATTAATAACAGCCTGAGAAGAAACGAAAGCAAGACTAGGGATGGATCCTTATCCCACAGTACCTTACTAACGGAGTTTGGAGTCTGTGGTGTCTCATCCTTCAGTGCCGACGGGCTGTTTCCTTCCACATCTTTTCCTGCAACAAACAAACGTGATTCAGAAAAAGAGAAATTCTGTGCAAAACCATGGCTATTCAAGGCCTTAGAAGGGCTACTGCTAACAGCAGGCAAGAGAAGCTGCCATGAGCAGGAGCAGGCACACTAGGATCACAGAGAGAAGTTCCAGAGCTTGAAAGAGCCTGGATGCGTGTGCTTGGGATATGCAACAAGTGCTGCTTAGAAGTTAGGTCTCAAAACACCATGGTAAAACAACATGATGGTTGCAAAGTCCAGCATATGAAGGCTGGAAAAAAACCAGAAATAAGGTTGCTTTTGCATCCTTAACCAGCTCCCTTCTGTGTGTGCATTATGATGTAGTCTTTAATTACATTAGCACAGTCTGTTCTTTTCTTACATACCTGATGCCTCATTCAAAACAAACAATAAATGGAACTCAGTTAATGAACAGCAATTCAATACATTATCCTCCTTGGTCAGTATCTGGCAACTATACACAGCTGAACTTGGATAGCATGCTTTGTTTGACAAATAATAACCACAATAAGAAAACATTACAGAAGACAGAACAGTATCTAGACATAATTAGCAAAACAAAATTGAAAAAATCCCTGCAGATCAATGTCTTATGACCAAGATTTTTGTTAAAATAAGAAACATTTTTTAATTAACAAGTAGTATTTATGAACACTAAAACATTTTCCAATCACTGTAGAGATAGATTTCCACTGCCCAAGCATACTAAATTTGCAGTACATTATACACATTATATACTAGTACGAGCGTGTGCGGTCCTAGCAACAAAATGTAATGATAAATTCTGTTCTTTTTGCCAACTGTAATCATGTCCTTACAGTAAAAGAAAGCACAGAGCTTCTATTACAAAAAACACGCTCAAAAATAGTATCTGATAAGACTAGCTTTTTAGTGCCAACACACTCACTGTTATCCAACTCAAAATCATTAGCAAACAGCGTTTCAAAATACTGGATGCAGTAAAGAACCACTGAGACAGTGAAATACAAACCATTGGTAGCACACTGCAAACATGGGAACTGTTAAAAATATTTTTAAATGTTGAGTGGTCCAGTCTTGGAAACACCACCAAATCCAGCAAGGAAATTCCCGATTCTCCTAAAGTCAGCAGAAAGTGTCACAGATGTGGCAGAAGCTATAATGTTTCCTGGAGTTTTCAGAGCAGCCATTTAAGAAGCCAAGAATTATTACAAAAGCCAGTCACAGAAACTTGCTAGAAACAAATGTCCTCTTGGCCATGCTCTGCATTTCCATGGGACATGTGAGAGAACAAGCATGTCCCATTAGAATCGGAACTGCAACTATGCTACAGGGTTTGATGACAAAACCCATGTCCTTTTTACAGGTATTAACAGACAGTTTGGTGTATCAACTCTTAAATTTAAGAAAAGGTTTTGTGGGACAACTGTCCCTAGAAGGTGTTCAACTTTCCACCTGGTGACTAAGGGGGTGGGTGGCTGTGAGCTGTGTTTCTCACCCCACGCCATAGTGCTGCGCCATGCCACGTGCACGCAGCCGTGCTGACACTTTCAGGCCTGGGAGAAGAGAGACAGCACGTGTGTTGCTCACATGGGGAACTGCAGCTGAGGAAGGACCTACACAGTCACACAGGAAGGCGGTGCAACAACAGGGAATCTAGTTTAAGTGTCACTCCTCCTCTTGAAACACTGAGCGCTATATAACGCGCTCAGAAGCCTTATGTCTGCAGACAGCAGAAAATTCCAAGTGGCTGGATATTTGACAGTCCTCTTGTGCTACTATGACAAGTGGGATGGCCACAAGCACTGCTGTGCATGGATTAGGATCTGCATCTCCAGACCTTTTATTTCTCTGATGGCACTTTCCTCTCTATAGGCCCCCCACTCCCCGACAGGCAGAGGAGGTTGGAATCGGCTCACAAAGCCATGTAAGTGCCACACTTGCTTCCCATGAAGAGTTTTTTCTCTGCGTGTATGGGAAGGTAACATATGGTCTGAAAGTTTCAAGTAAAGTTAATGGGAATCAGCTGCTGCCTGCTCCAAAGGAATGGCATCTATCAGCATAACAGAATTGACATCCATCCTTTATTGTGTCTCAGTTCTTAAAGAAAGCTTAACTCCAAGCTGGTATCCATGCAAAAAGCCTAGACACAAGATTTCTGCCTTCTCTCAGTAACGCAGTTAAAAGGGTTTGCACCTAAACAATGAGATTTTCGCTGTTCCTGAGGTTCTGGACCATCCTGCTCACAGAATATTAAGAAAAATGGGAATATGCAACAGTCCGTTCTTACTGTATCATTTCCAAGGCTTTGTAAGATATGTTTATGAAGTAGCATATACTGATTAGTTATGCCAAGCTCACTAAGCACTTGTGAGAGAAGGGCTGGTTTTCGGAAGAGAGCTATCTCTGCTGTCTGTCTCAGGCAGACTTATTGTAGCCACGTGGAAAGAGAGCGCCAGCCCTTTTTGGAAAGGAAACGTCAGTGAAATGATGTGCAGGTTTCTCAAACACCCACACACAGTCAAGTGCACAAAAAGGCCCAAAGTGAGAATCTCACACAGAGCACAACAGATATAGCCACCTCGAGAAAATAAAAAGCAGATGAAAACATATAAAAAGGTAAATATTAACTGGCTGTAGAAAGTGAAGTTCTTATTACCCTGATCAATAAAACATATGCCCACACGAGAAATAGAGCTGAATCTCTCCTGACTTAGCGTGTGGGCTGCTAGCAGGGCATGCAACGAAGGGCTCTCCACAAACAGGCCCAACAGTTTTGCACCAAATAATGAAAAAGATTTTGGGAAGGGAAGGAAGTCAATGATATTTATGGAAACAACCTTCACCACATTGTGAAGAAATCTGACTGCACTCCAATCTTAAGGTTACAGAGTAGAATCACTGATAACTTGTTTTATCTCATTATCACCATGCACAGGAAAAATAAATATTTAGTTCCTTTCCAGAACAGTAACTTTTCTCCTTCTTTTATTTTCCACTGAGTATCAATCCTACAGGTGCATTTGCCTTTCCCCTTGATAAAGAATGATACAACAAGCATGACTGAGCAGTGGTAACGGGAAGCAAAATTACTGGGTTATTAAGGAATTCATGATTAGCTTCACGCACCATGAACTGTTATTTTATAGGTTTTCTTATAAAGTATCTGGATAACTACAAGAGAAAATACAAGTTCTGATGTGTGACAAAACTATCGTGAATAGAACCCTTTACCACTGTAAATATCAGCCACGTGGCCCGTTGTGTACAGCAGACTGAAATTCAGTTCCATGTACCTACCAGTAAAATTCCCCTAGTGCATCTCAAAGGCTGCAGATAAGATAATCTAGATTTTTATTTAAAGACACTGTGTGACCTGCCAGCCTAGTCAAAAAGAGAGATTCTCTAAAAGTTCTTTTAGCTACTCCCCCAATAAATTTTGTACCCTCTGAAAATGGAGAAAGATTCTCTCCCCTTATTGCTAAGTGAAAGACAGACATGGGCAAGGAACACAAATTCATGTCTCTCAAGTTTGTGAACTTTCTATAAAAAGAGAATGTCTTCCTCAAATTTCTTGTAGTTACCAGAATCATTAGCATTTTTGTATGCTAGCAAGAGGCAAAAAGTCCAAAGTGTGATTTCAGAGTGTGTCCTCTGCATCTCCCATCTGTTTCCTTTAAAAAAAAAAATCCTCTCACAGAACTGAACCTTCATAGCATCACTTGCCTGAGGTGTAAAGTCTGTCACTCCCTTCTCACTGAATTATTCACTCATGCACCTTCGCTGTTGGAGGGCTAATCCTAGGTGTTAGCACCAGCAGCTTCAGTCACCTCACAACCCACCAAACTCCTGATAGGAAACCACTGGGCTTTGCTGCCCTTGGTGCCCACAGAACCCACCCAGCACGATTGGCCCGCTGCCCTTGTAAAGAAAACCTGCTGGGGGTGGGCAGAAAAACACAGACCACTGGAAAAGCCTCAAGACATGAAAGTTCATATAAAATGAGATCAAAATGAGGGACAGAGAAACACTGGATGGAGCTTATGGACATAGACCTGTAGCTTATCTACGGTGATAGCAGCATCCTTCAGAGGGATGGGAGAAGGTGGGGGAAACACACGAGGCTCAGAGGAAAATGAGGTAGGAGCAGCAGCAAAGGAGTGAAAGAGCCTGCCATGGGAAATGGCAACTGAGCGTGAAGAATGAGAGTTACTTCTTATGGGAAACATGAGGAAAACAGACACAAGGCAGCTCCGTCACAACCAGGAAAGAAATGAAAGGACTAAAAAAAAAAAAAAAAAAGAAAAAAAAAATGTACAAGGACAGACAAAGGCCCAGACTCTGTGCAAGAAATCCCCTGGTTGAAGCAGTAACTTGTGTTTTTTTAAAAGGGATAGTCTCTCCTCTACAAACTCTTTGGCCTATGCTCTTCCTTTGCAATACAGAGGCTACTGCCCTTGCTGACGCCAGTGCTGGAGGTTACTGGGGAGAGCTGCACAGCAGAACAAAAGCTCCAGAGTGGCTCAAGGCACTTGTTCTGCTGAGCCCAGCAAAGGCTGTTCGGTCTGGCAGCCAGCAGGGATCAAGGAGAAACAAGGTGATGGGGGAAGCTGAGGAATAAACAAACTCTTCCAGCTACCTCCTCCATGCTGAAACCCTCAACTTTCCCTGGTTTCTGAAAGACTACAGCACTGAAATACATCTGTGAGGAAGTCAGTAACTTTTTTAGCACTGAAAATGCTGGTAAAAACCGAAGAATGGGCAACTCTAAGCTTCAAAAGTCCCTATGGGTTTGAAATGTATGAGATTTTAAGCGTCTCATTTTAAGTTGTTTTCAGCTTGATTACCAAAAGGTTGTTGAAGCTTTCAGCAACCTCAGTGACAGCCAGGATTAGTCAGCACTGCTGAAAATAGGCTCCTCATTGCCTTGAAGCAGATACTCACAAAGAGAACTATCTGTGAAATCAGAGGCCCTTGAAATCTTTTCACTTAAAGGCAATTAGTTCAGGAAACCCAGATCTGGTTTTGCTCTACTTCTGCAAAGCCCAGAGAGTCTGTCAGGTGTAACATCTATAGGAACACTGAAACCTTCTGACAGATGCTATGTCCTTTCTCAAGATACTAGTATTCTGAGAGCTCACGAAGGTGCTGAGAGGTTTTGTTATTTAGCACTGACATAGCAGCTGCAAATGACAGCTCTACAAACTTGTGACTGTTCCCTGAAGCATTTATTTACAGACTGGAACAGAAGTTTTGTTTGCAGACTGCAATCAAGGAAAGACTCAAATGTTTATTGTGAGCAACAAAATCTAAATGATAAAACGAGCTCTATTTCCTTCATAAAGCTTGCCAGGAAATTCAAAGCAAGAAAGATGTAAAGAGGATGCTTAAAGCCTGCTTGCCATTCACTGCAGCTTGTCAAGATTCCTGGTACTTGTAGTTCTTGCAGATATTTACAGAATATTAACCACAGAAAGTCTGCTCTTGTAATATTTATCCAGGGCCATAAATCTGAATGGGGAAACCTGCCATTAAATGCCTGCAAATGGGGCCAGTAAACGTTAAAACAAGTCCAATACTTAGGGTGAAACATATCGAGTGCCTCAAAGTGGAAGCACCCAAAAACATTAGTCATTTTTGACATATGAGGTCATGCAGCATTTATGAAGCCCAACTCCAATGGCCTCCACCCCACTTAATGTCACAGCAATGAAAGACAATAGCACCATGAAAGCAGCACTGCCTGGGACCCAGTAATACCTGTGTTGCAAAAGTTTCTCTCTCTTTCACATCAACGTGCTTCTCTCCGTTTCCTGGCAGCGTGCTACAGTATCTACTTGCAGTTAAAGCACCTGAGACACGCTACTTTCTGCACTGACACACCAGAAACCAACCTGGGCTGAGCGGGTAGATGTCATTTTCCGCCCCAAAGAAGAGGTTGCGTGTCAGCTTGCGAGGATCAACCTTCTGAGGAGTGGATGAGGCCGGACAGAGAGAGAACCTTCGACGAAGAAAGTTCTCCTCCTTCATGGCATGAGCTGTGGGAGTTTTCTGAAAAGGAAACATAGAAATAACAGTTCATTTCAAGACACAGGAAATCAAAGTTTCACACTCAGATGACTTCGCTACTTCAAAGCCGCCTAATTCCAGGTAGTACACGAGATCTTTTTATAGAGTGCCAGAAGGCTACGCGGGGTTCGGGAGGGAAGCGATATTAGTTTGAAGCTACAGTTACGGATTTGTTGACTCTAAATATTTCCAAACTGCAGGGAAGCAGGACACTGCTCCTTGGTGAGCCCAGGCAGTGTAACACCATCGCACCTACAAGGATTTATCTGGGAAAACAGCTACTTATTGGGTCTATCCAGCACAGAGCAGCTAAAATTCACTGTCTGTTTTCGGTTTTGTTTTGTTTTTTTTTTAAAGTTTTGGAGTCTCTTTCATAAATGGAATTCCATTGGTGTCAGTAGAGTTACACCATCTCCACAAAAATCAACATTTAACCTGAGCTGCATGGAGGAAGACCAGCTGCACTGGCTGCAGAGAGCAGCGAGTGGAGATAACACCAGTGTCTGTTCTGCCCTTATTTCCACTTACAGCACACACAAATAATTCCGGTTTTCTTTAAAATGGCATTTAGATCAGCCTTGGAGTTTGATCAATAAGATAAACCTTGCTGCTCTGTCAGGGTGAAGAACAGCATCCGTCTCCCCAAAAGCCTCCCCACATATCTGTACAAGAGCCTGGTGGTGCTGTGCTCTTTAGCACCACTTGGCTAACGCATTAGACTATCCTGGCTGGAATTAAAGGTTTCTTTTATACCCATGCAACAAGCAGTTCTTTCTTACCCATTACAAGAAGATATTACGAGCGTCTCCTTCCTGAGTTACAAGCTTTATTCTCTCCCCACGTGCAGCCAGAGGCAGGGCTCTTGCTCACAGTAAGATGTATTAACCCAGCCTTGGGGTGGGCATTGCAGACCACAGGGGCTGCTGCTTACCCAGGGGACAGCTACCGTCTTAACAAAAGCCCTTTAAGATGGGACACGTTTCATGAAAAGAGCCTTCAATTTTTCCTAACTCTTTTAAGCTACTGGGAAAGCAAAGGGTAAAAAAAGCTGCCAGGAGTTGCAGTGTAGTTCAGGAGGGCAGGACCAGCATCTCTGTGAGGAGACCTGTGTAGCCCTAGGTGGAGAATAGGCTGATTATAGGCTAGAATACCCTGCCCTGCCCCTTCCTGCTCCCAGGGCTACCCTGGGGCTTATACTGGCCCAAGCAACCCAGTTTAATGGTGCTCAGTGGCCTTCTGGAGCTCAGCCCTCCCAGCTGAGACACCACACAAGGAGATGCCAGGCACGCATCCCAGTGTGAGAAATTCTCCTTTTGTGTTTTATCTGAGCTCTGTCCCTCCATCTGCCCTGCTAATCCCTGTAGAAGGCAGTCCAAATATTTCAAGTTTTCATTTTTAAAAATTTATTTACACAGCAGGCTGCACCAGCTTTATGAATTAGCTGTGATTTACAAGGCAAGAGAGAATCTGCTCCTTCTTTCCTGCAAGAGAAGGCCTCAGTGCCCAAGAGCTTGATTTGATCTAAACCAGTCTGGACTCCAACAATGAGCAGGGGTTACCAAAATCACTTGGAGCAGCAGGTCTTTCTGAATGCAGCTCACCGTGCTGGGACGGCAGAGCCATCGGATGTGAGGCTAATGGCTATCAGCTAGGGCTAGCCCAAAACTGGGACTCCCCCAGGCCATACTGGCTGCAATTTGAAGGGGATCCATGCCCCCTACCAGGCCCACATCATCCACAGAGGGTGAATTAAGGTCTGTGCAGTGCCCTGAGGACACAATGTTCCCTAAAAGTCCTAGGTGTTACCATGTCCCGCCCTGTGAGGTGGCTGTAAAACATGACAGGTTCAACAGCAGCATTTCACCATAACCACTTCACATAGCACTTGGGGAAAGGCCTGGACAGCACACACTGGATGGGGCTGCCATGGGCCACCCCTTCACATAGCATCTCACACAAGGCTGTCTTTCAGGCCAATGATGTGTGACGGGAGTCAGGTGAAATGATGTGGCTGCCACGCTTTCCTCTCACTGCTACCCTGCCTCCGGTCAATTCAACTGCTCAGCAAAATCACCCTGGGAATCCTGGATCAGAAAGCCCCCAGGATCCCATTGCGGCCAACAGCGTCTCCGAAGCAACAGGTAACTTAGATACCTAACATTTAGCAGTGTAAATAACCATTTTCTCGCACAGATACTCTTGATTGCCCACCACTGGGTGGGGAGAAGACGCAAAATTAAAGCTAATTTTAAAAAAGGAAAAGAGAGAGAGGAGGAAAGCGCAGCTGGTTATGTGTCTGAATGCAAAATATTTAAAAATAATCCAGGTCTAAATAGCTGGGTTTGGAATGCTAACACTGAGCTATTTTCTGTCCTCGTTCCCAGAAAGGCCAACTTAACTCTCTGCCTCTGGAACTGCTCATAAGTGGCTTGGAGCAAAAGCAGATCTGTGGGATACTCTCCCCAAAAAGCAAAGACCCTGTGAGATCAGGTCAATTGTGCAGGAAAGCATTCAGAAATCTCAGATCCATCCAGTGGAAGGCAGGCTGGGGAACAAATCACAAATACAAAATACCTGCCCTGGTGTTGTGGTGGAGACTCCTCTTGACAGGGTAACAAAAAGGCTGTGTTCAGCATTGTTTTGTCGCAGCAATACCACGAGCCACAGCAGAGGAGAACTGCCAGCCAGCTCACACTGATGTCAGTGGCAAAACCCCTCCACACACCAGAGCAAGAGCAGGCTGCGTACTGGGTCGGACATACCAGAACAGAGTTTTGTTCAACTGCTGCTGTACTTACTAGGCAGAGAGACCGATGCTCTAATGTTTCCCTCATCTATTATTTCACACTATTCAACCACAGGATAATTGAGTGAACTATTGCACTGATGCTCTCTTGTTCCCACACCTATTTAAGACATGGGCTTAATGGCAAGAAATCTGGATGCCTTGTTCAACTGGGAACAGCCACTGGGCAATAACAAAGAAAAAAGACTTTTCTCGAGTCCATAATTTGCTCTGGCTTTTCTCTTACATATCTTAATACAAGTGTGCTCAGTGTTGTTCACAACAGGGCTCTTTAGACACCTAAACCATCCAGCCTCTTCCCAGAATCACCTGTGTGAGATAGGAGGGTCTGAAGGGTTCCAATAATATAGCCTTGTAAACTATATCTACTTCTATACCATAAGTGCTCAATTATCTAGAAAATATACAAAAATTCACTCGTAATGAAGTATCTGATAAGAAAAAGGCACCCATAGCAGGTACACCACTAGATATGAGTGCTTTTGAGCCTCAAATCTTTCGTGGCTGGTTTGAAGACAACATTGTTGTTCTGAAACCCAAATCTACTTCTAAATCAGTATTTTGGAGGTTGCTTAAGGATATGGCAGATGCTTCATGGAAACCCGTTCTGCAAGGGCTCAAGGAATAGAGAGAAGGTAAAAATCAGAAATGGGAGAAAACTGCAGAAGACCAAAACCTGCCATTATCTTATCAAAATACTTATGTAACACAAGGCCACAAATTTCACCCACTGCCCCTGCGTTCCTTTCAAACCCAGCAGATGAGATAGACAATTGTCCGAGAAAGACATCATGTCTTGATTTGAAGCCACCAAGTAATGCAGGATCCACTCCATTCTGTTAGGAAGTGAACCGTACCATGAAAAATCTTCAGTCTAGCTCTTGCACAGATTTATTTGGTTGTTAGTCTTGGTAGATTAAAGCACCCTGAAGTTTGCAGCTCAGGTCATTTCTAGTCTTCTCTTCTGTGCTTCTGATCATACAAATGAAGGAAATGTAATACACAGAGTATCGACAGAGCCACTAAACACTGTATTTTTCAAGATCGCCCCTTTTGTGTTGACAGCTCTCTATGCAGTAATGAGCGATTAAACGTGGGCTGTTCACTGGAGCTTAAGTATGAATATATAATTCAGCAGCAAGAAATAAACTTCTTGATAACCCTGTCTTTGAGATCACTTTATTTTTTAAAAATGAAAAATGAAGTAGATAAAAATGGAAGTGGTGAACTTAACAGGGTGCACTTGCCCAATGGGACTTGCACTCCAAGGCAACTTCAGGAACAGTGAAGGAAAGAGCAATGGGGCAAGAATACGAGTTATTTTATCAGCAAACCTCGTGGCTGCCATAGCAAATGGGAACTGCCAGCACTCTCCTCTTCTGGCACTGGACCTGTTTTGGGTGACAGCAGCGACTAAGACATGCAGAGGCAATCGGTGTTGGTGCAGAGATGCTTTTCACGCGGCTGCTCTGCATTTAGGGCCTTCAGTGCTCGCTAGGAAGCAAGCGGCAGCTTTCGGCATCAGGCTCGAGGCTTCTGGGGATGGAATTTTCCTGGCTCCAGCTTGAAATTTTCTAAGTTCCTGATATTTAATTACCACACAGCTAAACATTGTGCAGACTTTATGCTGGCCCTGTCCTCTACAAATAGGTGGATAGGTTGGTTTGCCTACTCTCATTTCCAGAATTTTAAAATAGACTGGAAATATGTACATCTCTATAAATAGTTAATTAGGGGGGCTGTACAGTCAAGAAGGCTGTGCTAGTTTGAGGGAGCTCTTAATTTATTCAAAGCTTGTTTCAAACAACCTTCTCTTTTTCTGGTCACTAAATATTTCCCAGAAACCACATTTTGTATTCACAGCAGTCATTCACTCCAGAATCTGCATCAATAAGGAAAATTATATTTAAAGATACTGACATTTCTTGATTCAGTTAACCCTGAAGAAGTAAAAATTTCATGAATTAAAAGAGAAGGCAAACTGTGAGCAGATACATTTCTAGCTATTACAGTTATAAGTATTCACAAGGAAAACAGCAGCACAGATTCTCAACAAGGGTAAATTATTAGTTGAGTGGTGCACTGGTGATCAACAACAGCTGAGGAACCACAATCAATTGAGAAAGTCTCGAAGCTGCTCTGAAAATACCTATTTGTAAGATAGCCAACTGGGACAACCAACCCCCTACTAACAGTTAAACAAAACCTGACACAGTGAAAAGTGCCTGCGCAGGGAATTTTTTTTCTCTCCCTAATGCATGGGGTTTGGTTAGGGATACGGCAAAACACACACATCACAGCTGACCCTGCATGTTCCGTGCTGTCATACTCTTAGCTGGAACGTGAAGCAATGAAGCTTCACAAGAAGTGTCAGCTACTCCCCAGAATTATTGGAGTCAGCCATTTCTCTGTGGTGCTGTCAAGGGGACCTTTCCTCACCAGTGGTGGTCCCTGTAGGTTCCTCCTAGACTGTGCCCTGCTCTGCGTGATCCCAAACGAGCCCAAGCAGCTCGAGGGAGCCCCACTCTTGCAATCCTGCCAAGTGCTCCAGTTGAATACACTGAAATATTGGTGCTGCAGAAGTGTTCTGATTTTAAGGCCTGCCATACCCTCTGCTGCATGCCATATTGCTCAGCTTGATGGTGGGTCCAGTCCAGAAAAATCAAATAACACAGGTTGCTGAAGACACTCACCTACAACAAAGGAACCAAGTTACAGAAAGCTGAAGCTACAGACAGCCTTAGTAAGATTATACGGAACACAAAGGATTTCTCTCAGCTGCTCTGGGAACCTCAGGAGTGTGGCTAATTCATCCCTACAACCTAACTCGAATCTCACATGCCCTGCAGCGTCCTTCAAGCTGCCTCTCCTGTGCTGTTTTTGTGGAAGTTGCCTACCACAGCCACCTCCAGCAATCTGCCTGTGCACTCTCTGAGAACACAACCACCACGTCTTTCTGTCACCTTCTGCTTCTCTGCCCGCATTTTCCTGTGCCGGGCAGTGAAAATTATGTAGTAATCAGGAGACAAAACTATTTTCTCCCTTAATTCTCTGTAAGGTGCCTTGATTAATGTTTCCTTTGTATACACCAGCACATTTGCTTTAGCACAACAGCAGCACTTACACACATAATCTTCTCACAACTAATCTCTCTCTACGGTAAGCATTATGTACAAAGACCACAAACAGAACTACAGGGGAAATCAGGCACTGAATGCCTACACTGAGAAAAAAACCAACCCAGTTCATTTGTTTTTCAGATCCTTATTTAACTCAGGACTAAGAAAGGTGAAGTTAGGGTCACAAGGGGCAAAATATTTTTATTTGAGGTGTAGAAAAACCTCACGTCCAGAATCATCTCTGGTTTGGATAAAGACCTCCTGTAAGCAAACACCAGTTCATCACTAAAGTCATGCTGGGTTTGGGAAAAGGATCACTGCAACCTTACGGCTTAGAAATGGGCATTGCAGTAAGTGTTAAACAAAAAAAAAAGCCCAAACCAACATGAGAATTTTGTGTCTTAAAACACTTGCAATTTATTCTGCAAACATTATGCTGGCAATTTCTTCCAATTAAGAATATAGTGGGTCACTGAAACAAATGCTTGATCAGTTTTACATTCACCTCCTCTGCCCTTTAAACTGTAAATTGATTGTTATGCAGAAGGCTATTAATTTCACAAAGCATATTAAGTTTCCCACTAGCAGTGAGGGGCTTCTCCTGAGTTGGCAATTTCACTGGTCTTTCCCCTTGCTAACTGCAGAGATCATAGCTCATTTGCTGTAATTACAGCTAGTACATCAACATGAATTATTTCCCTGGTAACGGCAGGTGCATGTAGAACCCAAAGTTTTACTTGTAATACCAGAAGTCTGAGAAAGTCTCCGACACTCAGTGAAAGATGGGAGAGCACCTTTCCTGTAGACCTTTGTCTTAGTCCCTCACTTTCTTTTTCAGTAAATCATACTTTGAATAATCTCCTTTAGGCCCCACTTTCTGAAGGCATCTCTGCTGAGTAAGGCTCACACAACCGTATTTTCTTGAAGCACCAGTCTACGCAGGAAGGCAGGATGATTTCTTTGCATCCTCTTCAGCCCTTTAATCCCATGTTCTAATATATTTAACTGAAGACAACCAACAGATAACTCTCATTTGTTAAGCATACCTCAAGCACCTGCATGCTTATCCATCTTGCTGAATTTCTGTTTCAAGTCCAACATTATTTGTTACTGCAATCTCTAGTCAGCATTCTTTTAAGCAGGAAAACAAAATCAAAATAAAGATTAGCAAAGACTCACCACCAAAACAATGTACAACGAAGTAGATGTGCAGTGTATAGGAAGAAATGTGCCATCAAGATCACAGTTGATCTCCTGATGCAGTTTTTGTAACACACCAGCCAAGAAATTCCAGTAAGGATCCACTTTGAAACAAACTCAAGAACCAGAGCTCTGCCTCTAAGTTTCTGTTTATCTGAAAATATTTATATACTTCTTTAAATTCAAGTTTCATATAGATGACACAAGGAGTCACATGACTATTGCAGGGATACAGTAGTAAGGCATGCAAGGCATGCTAGAAACCATATCTGAGAAATCAGGCAAGCTCATACTGAAACCTGTGCTGATGTCTGCTGCTGAGCAAGCTCGTTCAAGCGTCCAGGTAAGCAGACAGAAGCCACCATCACAGCTCACTTGCACTACAGGCAATCCCCGAGACCCTGCTGCTTGTGCTGGAAGCGTTGCCACCGCTCCCGGCCAGCCCGCAGTGGTCTGGCACCACAAGCCGAAGCCAAAACGCAACACTCCCTTTGACTTCTGTGGGCGTGAGGCTCAGGTACAGAGACACAGTATGAGGTTAGGCACTAAACAACAGCCTGAAAAGCTTTCTGATAGTTAAGGAAATAAGGACCCATTTATCAATTTCAATATAAATAATATTAGGCCCAAAGGTGAAAACACTGGACATACGACTCAAAAAATCTCCACCTGAAAAGTAGATTCGAAGTGCTCACTGTAGTTATTGACAGCTCATCTGCCAGTGACAGTTTTTGTTTGAGGCTGTGAGCACAATGGCTCCAAGCCTGAGCATTTCAGGGAGCAAGTCTCAGTCCCATGAACAGTATTAGTGAGTTGCATAATGGTAAACCATATCCATCTTTGGCACATTGAGCTTTCCAGTAATTATCCCTAACTCAGTACCCACACCGCTAGGAGAACGGCTATCCCATAGCCCTCCGTGCTCTCAAGTTTGTATGCACGTTAATTTTCAGCAATCCCCACCTCCTGCAGGAGGGCTTCCACCAGCACAGCTCTTCGCAGGGTGTGATGAGATCTGGGAGAAGCCCAGGGTGGTGAGGGAAATATGGGATCAGGCACAGGGAAATACAAATGAGAAATTACTTAGTTGCTTCAGCTAAAAGCTAGCGGAGATTTAAGGTCATGACAAGAACTTGACGCTTCGGCCAGACGGGCAGTTAGGTCATTTGCAAGCAGGCCACGTCTTCAAGGTCATTTCTTGCCTTGATATTTTGCTTTAAAAAGAACATATTACGGAGCATCATTACAGCCTCATACCGCTATCTAAATCACATAATGAGATCATATTCCTTTCTAATGGAAGTATCTTACTTCAAGCTTTAATGACATTTAAAAAAACCCAGACGACTGCAAGCCTCACTGATGGCTTTCTACGATATCCACCTCTGCCTTTACATAATTAAATCTAGAAAAGATTGTGCCTTGGGGCTACACTCCCACCACACAATTACTAGGAAACACTAAGCTAATTTTAAGACCTGCTTTCGTGCTTGATAGTGTCCTCCTGACATTATTCCCCTGTTTGCGAAACATTGCCCCCTGTAACAAAGTACAACAAAATCAGACTTTTATCTCAAGTCCTGCTGAGCCATTTTCAGACTCAGGCTCCAAAGAGAATTTCAACATGGCAGTAAGGCAAAGGTAACAGCAAGAAAGGATGTTTACAAACCATCTTGCTAGAGAGAAAACAAGTGCTGTTCTGGAAAGTCTTTGTGAATCTGAATCAGTGCCAGATTATTTGTGTTATGAGCACACACAGTCTCAAACAAGCTCACAAAGAATGAAACAGACAATCCGAAATGCCAAGAATTTCAGATTAAAGGTGTACACCTGGACACCCTGTGTAAGTACAAAGTAAATTCTAGCCGATCTGGCTCACCTGTCTCTGAAGAACAGCTAAGCAATGGAGCAATGACCACCTCCCATGGTGCTCCCATTGTGCTGAATTTTCCACTCCTCTACTTTCTTGTTTCTCCTGTCAGATTCAGACAGGCTCTGCAAACCTCAAGGGCTTTCACAAGGAGGGCTAAATAAACAAGACCAAATAAATTTTAAGGAAGTGCATCTATTTTTGAAAAGATCCTTATATGACCCTGTTTAGCTTTTCAGACTTTTGGGCGCTGTAGTATACCAAGATCTGCTGTACAGTAGTTTAAATTTAGCATCCACCTATACTTCCTCACATACAGCCACTCTCCCTGAAATTCTACAGGAAATTAATATACTGTGTCTTTTTACACAAACTTCACTGTTTCTCAGAGATGAGAGCAACAAACTCTTCTCTCAACGACAGTTAAAAGATGGCACTGCAGTTATTTTGGGCCTAGATTTTTAATTAAAAATCTCTGTGGGAAGAAGAAAACCAGACAACCCACAAAGAGCATTTAGGGTGGAATTTATGCTGCGTTAAACGAGCCCAAAGGACTCAAGCCACACACAGGCTGATGCAGCACACACAGCGAAACTCACTTTCAGCCTCGGTGCTGAAGCTGAAAACCCTTCCGTGCCTACCTCAGTCCTTTCTTCTCTCCCGGTTTATTCATGACTTATCTGATGAGAACAAGGAGACAGGATAAGCAATTTGCGCTGGCACTTTGCTTGGATTCAGCCGGAGGGAGCTTTAGGCACGCAGGTGAATGCACACACCCATGCCATGCAAGTGGAACCCTGTGTTTGTCTTTGCTGGTCTCCTCGTACCTGTTCAAACAATATTATCCCAATATTTTTGTCAGTGACAACTCTGCTACTCGTACAACTGTCCCACTACCAGATGCAGCCGTGTGCGTGCCGGGAGTATTTCAGACAGAAACTCTTTGTGTGGGTTATCAGCCTTAAGCTAAAGCCCTGGAGAATCCAGGCTCTCAATCTCATGGGCAGAAAACCTGACAATACAGCTCTTGACAAATGACAACAAATTTGAAAGCTGTGGAATTCTGAAAGAGGACTCTTCTCATCACTTTAAAGCTAACCTATACTGACGCCAGCTTTTTTTTGTCTCTGAATGGATAGATCCAAGCAAAGAAAAAAGACAAAACAGAACAAACAACAAACTGAAACAAAGCAGCAAGTCTTGGCTACAAATCCTGCTTGCTACAAGCACTGAAATAAGAGGGGGGTGGAAAGCACCCCTGTCTAGAGAGCTGGGAGTTCCCAGATGGGGAGGGTAAGGAAAGCAGTGACCACGCAGCACAACACCAACACAAGGGCATCTACAGCAGCTCCAGCATTGCCACAGGAGAGGGCAGAGAGCACAGAGGAGGATGCAGAGAACAAGAGCCATCTGCAGACCCCCGTCCACAGATTTATGGATCGCACTGACCTTCAACAGCTCTGTGTCAAAAGTGAAAATGTGGCTTTAAACAAACAAACAACAATCCCTGCCTCCCACACGGATGTGACCTGAGGCCTGGCACAGAAGGAAGATCAGGTCCTTGGTGTCCAGACCGGCCCTGGCTGAAAGGAAGCCAGACACAATGCAGTCAATTTTCTTTATCGCAGCGCTAAGAGCATCCATACAATGCTTTCCAATAAAGACCATGGCAATTTATCACAGAGAGACAGGAGTTAGTAGAAAACACTCCCATTATCTCTGCTACAAAAAGGAAGTAGCATGGAGAACGGCTAAAAGGTGACAGGCAGTTTTTATAAGGCCAGATTTCAGCCCTGCTCAGGGCTGACCAGCTCATCTTTTCTACACCAGAAAAAAAGTGAGAAGCTTCATCTGTGCAGATCTTACAAAACAGGGGTTAGAGTTGCTGCACTACAACTTTTTGAGAGAAACAAAACAAGATAAATGAAAGTATTTCAACAGCAACTGTGCTGCGCCAGACTCCCAGCTGCGTAAATCAGGGAAGTTTTGCAGCTGCCTTCTCAGGGTGATGCTGACCTACAGCGGTGAGCGCAGGGCTGGGCACCCAACGGGTGGGTAGGAGGGAAGCAGTCTCTGAGAGACCTGCAATGCCATAAGGAGGCAACGGAGGAGAATGAGGGCCCATAGTGCTTTCTGGCAGCTCTCTGGTCTGTGTTAGAAAACCAGGCTTCAAAGTGGTTGCTGCCTACATGCTCCAGATGCAGAAGAGTTTATAAACACAAGCATCCAGATGGAAAAGATTTGAAAAGTCTGGGAGGGTAACAAGGGAAGAAATAAACAAATATGTCTGAAACGAAATAAGGAAGCACTTAAAATGGCAGAAGGTTAGATGGTCTGTACAGTTTGTGATGCCTCTAAAAGGTACAAAACCTTTAGCATCCCACAGCTGTGCGCACACACCACATTCCCCTACAGCACATAAACACAAGACTGTTATTATCAGCCGCCAGTAATAAATACTGTTGCTCAACCATTAGCAGTCAGTCGGCACAGCAACCAAAAGTGCTAGGAGCTGTACAAACACATAATAAATAATTGCCCCTGCCTCAAAAAGCATATTGGGTTTCTAATCGTCTCAGGCAGCACTTGGACCCAAACCTATCTGCTGAGGAGCAACAGACACACCAGCTGACATGAGTGAAGCAGAGAAAATTAAAAAGAATGTAACATTTTCACATCTTCCCTTTGATCAGGTCAGCTCATTCAGTGTCTTTCCCAGCAAAACTGATCTTCCACTGCAGTCATCTCTTCATCTTTAGGGAAATGTATAAACACGGATATTTAATGACTTCTCTCCTCCGCTGCTCAGAACGCATCACCGCAGACACCAGTGATGCGGTTGCTGAAAGGAAGATTGGATGTTTTATAATGAACAATTTCATTTCTGGATAAAAGTAGAGGCAACGACACAATGAAAAGGAGCTTTTCAAAACTGCTCACCAATGGATTCTGCAGACTCCTGTGGGAGCAAGGCTGAGCTGATATTGCTTCTGTCTGTCAGTCTCATGTAAACTGTCCCAACTGCAAGCCTTTCTGCCAAGTACTCCAGGCAAGGACCTGTCCGATGCCTCTGCCTCTCCTTCCAGGGCTACCAATGTTGCTGGACTATTTAAGGAGAAAGATCAGCTGTTGACAGGCTGTGGCTCCCACTCGAGGCAAACAGAGCAGGCAACACCTGTGAGTCAGCTCAGAGAGAGGAGTAAGCTAAACCAGTAAAAGGACTGTTGCAGATCACTTTCCTGCTAGCATGAAGCAGCAAAGCCCAGGGTGAGCTAGACGCTAGGCTGGGTTACAGTCTAGCTGCAGATTTGTCCTAGGTCGGCTGCTTGCTCTTGACAATCACGCGGCAGTTTTACCGACTGCTGCCTGCCTGTGCCACCCCGAGAGCCCCGGCACCACCCAACCACAGTCTGCTCTGGGGGGCCACTTCAGCCACCATCATTGGAGTTGTGGTGAGTCAATGAGCTCAGCAAAAAAAACAGCAAAGAAGTTTTGCTCTCTGCCCTGCGGAACAAGCCACCTGCCGTTTGGAAAGCTCTTTCCAAAGGTAATGAAGTTGAGAAATGCGGCACTGAAATGGCATGCACAAGAAACAAACGTGAGAATTAAATGAGACAGAGGTGACACTAACTCATAGGAGGAAATGACTAGGTTCTCTGAAAATTTATTTCCCTCAACAGTCCAGCCAGCTATCTGTGCCAACAGGCAGCACAATATAGCCCATTCCTTCCAGCAAAGCTTTTCAGTCCCCTAACGGCACCAACCTCTCCTCCCCACAGACTCCTTCACCTCACCATCACCTGCCTTAAATAACCTCTAATCTTACAGAAGAAAAAGGTCATATCCATTTATTCATTCCATGGTAGAAGAGAATCTAGAAGTTTCAGTTAGATCCCATGTTTCTAGACATCTGTCAGTCACATGCAATCAAGACACTTCCTCTCCAGAAGCCCCATGTCTGTTGGTGGCACTGCCTTCCCCCAATTGCTCTGCAGACAAAGTGTTTCCCACATCAAATATATTTCTCCTTTGCCTGCAAACACCAAGAGTCTTTCCTACACGGTTCTTGCTACAAGGCACATGCTGATGATCTAGATTAGCAGCAGTACCGGGGGAAAAAAAAACATCAGCAAAGTGGGATATTTGGGATTAAAGTATCTGATTGGAATTTTTTTAAGTTTATCTCTGTACTTGTTGCCCACTGATCTCCAAACTGCCCTGCCCAAGCCTGAGGCAGATGACCACAGATAACAAGTGCCAAGTATTTCACAGCCACCAGGCACTCAGTTTTCACTGGTGCAAATGGATTTTCTGGACCCAGATTTTCATTGTTTCTAGAGCACCTCTGTATTTCCCTGACAGCTCCAAGGCACATCCAAGTAAGCATTACTGGAATTTGCATCTCTGTCACGCCCCTCTGACATTGTCACTATGCTGCAAACAAAATAAAAGGTCAGCAACCAGTCTGAAAGCAAATAAAGTCTTACGTACTTTATTTAAAAATAAACTACAGCCATGACTCGCATGACTCACAGCCATGATGTTATAGCCAAACACGGACCAGTCCTTAGTTTCTGTGAGTACATAACTGAGTATATAACACAATAACAATAAGTCTTCCCACCGTAACTCCAGTCACAAAGACAAGGTTATAAATACACGGCATATCCAGCGCGCTTGTTAAGGAGTTACTGAGGCAGTCTTCAGCCCAAGACTTGTCCTTTATATGATTTTACCAGTTCACCCACGTTAAATTACAAGTATTTTTTGCTGGTATATTTCTGCCAATACAACAAAAGTGTGGATGTAGTCAGAGCCAAACTAAAGTGCTCTATACTGGAATAGCTTGTTCTCCTTTCCCACAGGGGAATAAGCTGCGCTAGTATAAGCATGTTCATACTGGCACATCTGAACTCGCACTAGGGGAGGGTTGTATCAACGTTGCTGAACAGCAGGTAAAAGTAGTGCAACTTCTTTACATAGGCAAGACCTAATTTCATAGAGGAACTGCTCCTGATCTTGAAACCACTACTAAAACTCCTAATTCTACACATAACCTAGACATAGAGCAGAACTGGGCTGATATCAGGGCTTTAGCTGAATAAAATATACCACAAATCAATACAGACCACTGAATATTGATAATAATAATAACAACTACAGCAACAGCAAGACAAGGAGGAGGCACACTTTCACTTGGGCTCTCACTAACAAAGGCAGGTATATTTAGGGGACTCTATCCATTTAGGCAGGTGAGAAGTTACCCAAGTCGATTAGCAGCAAAGGGCAGCAAAATGGCCAAACTCATTCTATCAGACCAAATTCCTGAAAACCTCAACTGATGAAGCAAACCACAGGATGCCACCGTCACAGCTGCTTCTAGCAGAATTCAAGCCTCAAAGGAGCGGAGTGCCAGAGTTTTGAAGCAGGCAGGCAGAAATGAAAACAGGGTGTTCAGGTACTTCTAAATCCATTATAGACAACTCTTGCCAGCTAACAGTTCCCAAAGCATATGGCTACAGATGTTCAAAGAATCCACTGCATTTGCATGAGACCGAGTCCAGCCTCAGAGGCACAGGGACTGGAACAAAGAAAGAAGGGAAGAAGGAGAGGAGAGGACTAAGCGATGACAGGAGAAGATAAGGACAAGTAAAAAAGGAGAGATTTAAGGGCACGAAGAAAGCCTACAGGAAGGGAGGATTTGAAAAAGCTAGAGGAAAGTAAGAAGGCTGGGATTAGTCTCGGCGAAGGAGGAAAGGACACTCACCGCAGCGCTCGCTGTTTCAGATGGCAATGGCTCTGCTGCCCCTCACGACACCCCAACCCAGAGCCACCGTCCCTCCCGGGCTACACGCACAGCGCCTTCCTGGTCCCCTCCTGGACGCTCCACTCCTCCAAGCTGCGGATCAGCGCAAGACCCAGAGAAGACACCCGCAGGCTCAGCCTCTGCTCCAGGGGCACATGGCACTGGAACACACCTCCCCCACACGCTGCCAGCACGCTGCCTAGGATCCCAGAGCTCGCTCGGAAAACCAGAGCGACTCGCTAACCATGGTGACTGGGGAAGAAAATCCTAAAAAGAAGCGCAGCGTGGTTCAACCCAGCCACATGTCCAAAGAAAGCCCAAAACAATAGCCCTGAGGGGCGTGCTCCGCCACTGTTTATCAGGGGAAGTTTAAAGGGCCGTGCCCATCGACAATTTAACTGTCAACACCGTTAACACCTTCGCTGCTGATCAAGTAGCGGGGCAGCACAGTTGCAGCCACTTATCAAAGTGCACCAGCAATAAATAACCTGCGACTCTGTGACAGACTATTCCTGTCACACAATTTCTCGCACTCTTTCTGTTTCTTGGGAGTAACTTCTTGGCACACAGAATCACAATGCAATCAGAAGAAAAAAAAAAAATCACAATAGTTCACTCTTTTCTGTAATTAGCCTGTAAAGAATAAAGTAAATCCTTGCAAGAGTGGGCCAGTGAAGGTGGAAATTGCTTAGTGTAATCTGCACAGAGCTCAGATCCACCTGAGCTTGACCAAGATTTCTCAGCCGATGCAGCGAGCGCAGTGAAAGCATCATTTCCTAAGCTGCACAGAACCCAAAGCTGCCATGCAGAGGCAGGTTTGCCAAGTACAGGCACAGACCTCAGGGATCCTAGCAGGCTAGTACTGCTTTAGCTTTAAAAATAGTCCAGTGTTGCTGGTTACAGTATCCCGTAGCGATTGTACACATATTTCAGTAGGCAAGCATGCTTAATTACAGCCCTGCTTCTTCTTGCATCGTTCCACACCTGGAAAATATCCAAATGTTTTGCCTTTGCGGGTTTTCCCGATATTACTGAATTAAGTGATAAGCACGAAGCACACACCTCAGCTAAAGCTCGCTCCCAGGGCTATTCGCTTGGCTGCCACTCTCCACAGCGATGTGCTCTTCCTCGGCCCTTGCGCTCTCACCGCAAAGGAAGAGTTTTGCAAATGACGTCTCTATCTGCTGGTGCCACTGGCTCCAGCATATCAGCCTGTGTGTTCTTGTACACTCTTTTACAGTGACTTGTCTGGGTTTGTGTCAGATCAGATTCCTCCCAGACATCGGCATAACAAGACGGAGAAGAGGAACTAAAAAGCTTTGGAAGAACTCCCACTTGTTGCGCTCATTTCTCATGAATACCTGATATTCAAAATGATGGAAAATGAAGATGACAGTGGTAACAGGAACAATAAGAAGCCAGCAGTCCCGAGGTATTTTACACCTTGTAAGTACTATGCAAACAGGGATTAAAGCATATGTATAAATACCACCTTCTACACTTGACAGCCCCCAGTTTGCTGAAGCGGCCGCATCTGTTGAGACATGAAGTCTTTTATTAGATCAGAAATTTCAGCTGTTGGAGATACCATCACTGCGGGAAACTGTTGAAATCCTTGCGGAAGGCAATGCTTATTTGTCAAGCAGCACAAACACGGCTGGGATACAACACCGCTGCCTCGGAGGAAGTGATACATCACAGCAGGGCCCTGTGCAAGGAGTGATGCCGAGGCCAAGGGTCTGCAGCTCACTCCCAAGAGGGGCTGGAAGAACCAGGGCACCCAGAGCCACTGCATATGTGTTTACATTAATCAAGCAGAGCAGAGACCATGAGGGGTGCATACTCTGTGCACGAAAAAGTCCAGCCTCATTTAAGAGGGCAGGGAAATCCTACAGTAAATTCTGGCAGTAAACGACAGAAAGATTGGAAGGTATCTTTGTTTTTTTTTCACTGCATGTACCAGAGTTGGTCTGGGCAGGGGGCACCATAAATCCATCCAGAGTGTCTGGAGTCTGCGAGTCAGTGTTTAAACAAAAGTGTTTCTTTCACTTTCAGGCAATTATTAAAGGAGCCCTCTGGGGTTGGGTATTGTGAGCTGGAAGATAACGGTGGGTTGAATTTGAAGAGAAAGGCTCATAAGCAACTGGCAGTGCATGGGGTCTGAGGCCTCCAGCCAGCTGAGAGGATGCAGTCAGGCTCTAGGCTGGGAAGGGCACCCTGAGGCCATTCTAGCTGTGAAGGCACAGGGGATTTTTGAGGGTATGTGAGACAAGATGTTGCCAGGAACAGTTTTGTCCAGGAAAAAGATGTGATGATCTCCACCGGTCCCTTCCAGTTCTATATTTCTTTTGGTTTATAATTCCCCCACTTTCACTGCCGAGCACTGCGAGGATAAGTCCGTCTTTCAGCTGTTTGGCATTTGCAGCAACATCAGCAAATTCAACAGTGCTGCGGCCAGTCACCTCTGAGAGACAGTGGTGAATTTCTGAACAGGTACATGTGGAGTCAGCTCTAAGCAACCCTTGCTCTGTATTGAACTGCTTAATGTCACAGCAACCTGGAGGCTCCCTACAAATAGTTTTGGACCGTGGTCTGCCCTTGGCAGCCACGAGAGTCGCTGGCTCTACACAGAGCACAACAGCTTGGGGAGAGGGGAACTGCTGCTGCATTACCTGTCAGCAATGACACATTGACCTGCACCATCTCAGCCACACCAAGAGGAAATTCTCAAGTTCTTCCCAGAGGGAAGCTATTATACCTTCCAAGGTGTCCTGCCTCGCTTGCATAGTCTGGTCCAGGATTAATACCATAACAAAAGTAATTTCTGCGAACTGGTCTGTGGCTGCTCTCCTGCTCACTAGTACTGCTTGCCTGGATTGGGTCAGTGGTAACTTGCTTGGGGTCACTGTGGACAGGATCAGTCTTAACACTTCTTGATCTTAAAGGGACTTGCTTGAAAGTCATTCTCCACGTGCCTGGTAATCACATTCCCACAGCTTCATTCTTTGTTTATGCTCTATTTCTGCCAAGCAACAGCTTCCTTCCTGTACTTGGAAAAGCACATCTGGGTCCCCAAGCTCATACCAGGTGATTTTCTTTAAAAATTTGGCTGGACTGTTTCCCTCCCTAAAAAGCACACAAAACATCTTCATCTTCAAAAAAAAAAAAAGACAAAAAAAAAAAGACAACAGTCAAAATGACCACTATTAAATGCTGTTAGAAAAAGGACAAGTAGCACATGCAGCTTTGTATTGCTAAATTTACAATGTAAAACCAGACCTTAGAGCAGACTCCCACACTTAAAATTCCTCCAAATTCTGAAGCTTGCAACAAATCCACAGCTTGATCAATTTACAACTAGAAAACAACTGAGCTGGCGCCTGAATTATACAAATAAGTTCAGCTCCCACGCAGCAGCTCATGGTCCAGAAGCAGAGCTGCTTTCAAAGACACTACAAATTGGGAAGAGCTTGTTAATCAGCCTAGGAAAATTACAGCACGCTCCCGCCTCAAATTCCACACTGCCCCTTTTCCTCTGGGTACAACTCCACCAAAGACAATGCCCAAGCAACATAAAATAGCTTCTTTCTGTGACCAAAGCAGCAATGACCAGAGGCCTCCCCCTTTGTGTCTTCTCATTTCCTGGGAAAAAAGGCACACCTTTTCCCTTCACCTCCTCTGAATCACAGAAGAGCTAGGCAGTGGAAGACTCCCTACATCCCTGCTCAGCCCTTCAGCCCCAGGAGCCTTTGGCCAGACCAGTGGCATCCCGTTGTGGAGATGCCATGAGGTCTTCACCAGCAGCTCTGGCAAGGATGGCTCAGCACAACTGAGCCTACCAGGCCTTTCCCTGATAGTACAGTGTCTACAGTGTATTACTAGCTCTAACAAACACCAAACCAAAGCAAACAAACTAGAAACATTTTTCTTTCTCATTTTAGACCTGTAATCCCCTTGAAGTATCATTGAGCTGAAAGAAATTTGGGCTTTCCCTTTTTCTGTGGTTGCAGAGTGCAAGCACATACATATTGACACAAAAGAAAATGTCGGGCTCTACAGTGCTGCTTTTCCATCAAGCAAGATGAGGAGGAGACAGAGGAAGAATTGCTTTCTGGTACACACCCGGCCATGTTTTCTTGCTGCTTCCAGACTCCCCATTAACTGCACGTTTTTCACAACTGCATATTTTGGAACGACACAGTCAAGTTCCTGGTTTCTAGTAAGAGGCAGATTAAACCATTTTATATCCAGAATTTTGATAAAGAAAAAACTTTTGGTTCTAAATTACTGGTCTCAGTTTTACAGTATCTTTCATGCTGCACCTTTTGTGCTGTCTTCGAACTAAATCTGTTTTGTTCTTTTTTTAAACAAATATAATTAATTCATCCGTTTTCTTAAACTGCTTCCAAGATGCTCTGTAAACAGGGTCAAGTCTTAACCAATTCTGTATCATGCCATACAAAAAAAAAACCAAAAAATGTAGAAACTAACATTTCAATTTTCCAGAAAAAACATGGTTTACTGCTACGGTTTAAGACAATTCATAGGTTGTGCCAATGGCTTTACCAGCACAGCGTCCAAATCATGTTCCTGCTATTTCTCTAATTCAATACACTCATCTCCAGCCTCTCCTATATTTAAAGTGGCTGCTGCAGTTTTTATTTGACATTCAGATATATCAGGACAAACACAAGGATAAAACAGAGGCCACAGAAACCAAATAAAGTTCTGCCAACAGCTTCAGCAGTAAGAGCATTTCCCACACAAAGTATAATTTATCCCAGTTCTCTCATGCAGTCCTGTTTCTCTTAGCTCTGTATGACAACAGCCTGCTTCTGTGGCTCCACTGTGGTCACTCCTGAGGTACACGGGTGGCAGGGCAATTGCCATGCAGACGTGGCAGCGCAGCACCCACCCTGCAGCCAGGCACTCCTGGCTACTCTGAGCCCCAGCTGGGAGAACGAGCTCCTCTGAGAAGGGTTTGCGCTCTTGCCCCAAAACCCTCAGAACTTCTCTTCTGAGGAAGGCACAGGTCAGAGGGAGCAGGCTGGAGACACAAGAGCCCTCCTTTATTATGCTAACAGCCTTACATGTTAAAGAGCATCTTTTGCCTGAGTATCACCCGTTTCTGACTGCAAACTAATAGGGGCACAGGAAGTGGGGTATTGACAGTATCGAGATGTGGTTGCTGCTTTAGGCGAAGAACAGCTTTGCTGGGATGCTGCCTGTCACCAGCAATGCTGCCATTGTCACCAATTTAGCTCTTGTAAAGAAAGCGACCTTTCTAAATCACAGCACTTCTGTTCCTGAAGCCAAATACTAGAATTAGTGACAGCACCAATCCCATAGCCAGGTCTGAAAAGGTGACCGTGTGCTTTCTGTGAATGCAGTCTCCTGAAAGCACAGAAATTCAAAACCTGGCTGATTCGTAGCATTAATGCCTATCATACAACACAGGAACTTCCCTGTCATCGCCACTACTAATGCATGCGATGCTTTGCTGTTTTGCTACAGAGCTGACTTCCAGAAGAGCTGTATCTTCCTGTCTTCAGAGGGGCTTCACCGTACATGGGCAGTAACAACGTAGAAAAAGTGAGAAAACACAAGGTGCTCTGCACTAGCAGCAATGGAAGGATCAGATTAGGGAAGTACAATTCTGGAGATTCACAGACACTTGAAGATATCTTTAAAAAACAAACGAGGAGTGTAACAGCCAGTGTTTCTTGCAGTTCAAAGAATCCAGGATCCCAGGAGTCAGAGAGACATGCAATGACACCTAGCCAGAAAAGCATCTGAAAAGAAAATAATAGAGAAGCCTCAAATGGCAGCAAGAGGGGAGAACTAAAAGCAGCGAGAATATGTTAATCATCCAATTCCTCTAGGCAAATTACTCTTCACAGGATGTTTCTGGCTAAGAAGATAATCTTGGAAATACCTTTTCTATATTCTCTGTGCCTGTTTCTGGGAACATGGCTATGAGAAATAACCCTGATAGAAAGTATGGGTAGGCTTGGGCCTTTGGGCCTAGTTTAGGAGAAAATACAAACCTTTTTCCAAATATGTGAGGAGGTCCTATCCAAGAAGATAGCTAATGTGTGTTTATAAATCTTGCTACATCTGGCAGTTGCTTCCAAATTCCTCATTAATAACTTGGTGAGCATCCAGGCACAGGAGGTTTTCCAGGGTGAGGACACTGAGGAAATACCACTGCATGAAATGTGCACTATTGTCATGATATTCCCAAGTGACACAACGTAGTCGAGACAGGATTTGTGCTTGCCTGGTCAGCCTGAATCACTGCCATGCCGTCAATAATGACAGGGCTCTGAGTTTGGGGGGGTTGTTCTTTTTTCTCCGCTCCTTAAACAAAAGCTGCAAGGAGAAATAGTTTTCTTGAAGGCAGACTGCAAATCTGCAGATGAGAAGGAACAGGAGACAGATTGTTTTTGAAAATTAAAACACATCACAAAACTGTGAACCAAGATGTGGTTTCATGCCTACAAAAACCAGCAAAGCTCTTTAGCCAAGCTGGAAGTCATCAAGAGCGGTGTGACACACCCTGCAAGGACTCACACGCGCACAGAAACCTCTGCAACACCCAGCCCCGTCTTGAGGAATTACAGCGTGAGGCTAATTTGCAGTTGTGCTACCAGAGCAACACTGTCCTGCAAATATCAGGTCCACCTTGGGGCAAACACGGGAAAAGTAGATGGGCAAAACTCCAACTACACAACTGCTGCCAGCAAGAAAGAGGAGACTTGGCAGCCCCGAGAGCTGCTGGAGGAAAACAGCCATGGCTGGGTGAGTTCAGTGAGCCAGGAGCAAATGGGCCACTAAACCAGGCAAGCTGGATGCTCAGTCTGGTGGAAATCAGGACAAAGGCTACCGGGACCCATTTTGGAGCCCCACTGCTCCCCAGCACAGAGTGAAGGCAGGACAAGGATGCTGCTCACCCACCCAAGCGCCCTCCTCTGCTCCTAGCAGCTCTAGAGCACAACAGGAGGTTTAGATTGAAGAACTCCATGTGGTGAAACACGTGCAGGCTGCTACAGGGCACAGTAAACTTTCTAAACACACTGAGCTATCGTTATGTGCAACTCTGAATCATTTGCCGTAACTTTAGTTATAAAAGAGGTAAGAAAAAATATCACCCCTTAGTTTTACACATACTATGTGAAAAAGCCAGCAAAAAGGCTGAAGAGGAAATGTTTTTCCTCATGGCCCAACGCACAGGAACTCAACTCCAACGGACTTCTGCAATTAAGAAGGGAGAATGAAGAAGTGCTGTTTGTTAAATCCTGACCTTGCTTTCTCAGCAGTGTCAGTTTGCTTCCATGGACCAGCACATCTCCTCACCTTTGGAAGGGGTTTGGTCCAAATCTAATCACCCATTTGGAAAAATGGTAACTGCACCCACACCTTTGGTTTGTTTCCACACTCACACCTGGTGCCAACATATTTTGTTCTAAGTATTACTTTACAGCAGCATACCACTGAGGACTTTTGATAAGAAATGGGGCCACTGAAGATGAAATGGCACCAAAAAAAAAAGCTTTTCTTGGTAAAATTTATTCAGATTTAACAAATTCCAGCAAAAGACAGATTTATCCAAACCTTCACAGACTCAGTTTTCAAATGTTCAAAAGCTTATGGTTTTGTATCAGAGAACTTGGTAGACTAAAGTAATTTTGATGCCTCCTAATGTGATTTTTTTGATACTACCTTACACAATAAAACCCATATGCTTCAGAATTAATCAATACCTTTTTCAGTGGTCATTTTTTTCCAGTACAGCTCGTGCTGAATGGTTGAATGTATTGGGCACTTATATTAATCTGTCTGTTAGGTTTAATTTGCATTAACTGTAACTGCTTAAAGATGAGTTTATTGTCTGGAGCTACATAAGGATATGGTGTTTCATTATCCTAGTAAGGAAGGAACACCTATAAAAAGTAAACAACCTCATTTCTTCTAACATTCATGTTTTCATTACAGTCTTTTACACAGACAAACATAGCGTGGTGTGGCTTAAAATAAAGCTACAATCTTGGGGCTGCACACAAGATGACCGATGTGTCAGCTTCTTCTGAATCCAGCTATAAGGAACCAGTCAGAAACAGTCCATTCTGCTCCCTGTTCATGAACCCTTCTGCTTTAATGCTTTCAGATCTACAAGGTTTTGCTTTTAAAAAACCTCCCCAAAAGAAAAAAAAGATGTCATAGGAATGGTAAGAAAGCCAATAAGGAAGCCAGATGCAGTGAGAAACAACAGAAAGAGTCAAAAACCTCAGTAAAGGTCACTTTAAATACCATTATCTCTGTTGGTACAGAACATACCAGACATGCGGAGCCAGATCCACAGCTGGGGAACTGACTTTGATGCAAGTGAGGCTATTTACATGATGTCTTTTTATGTTTAGCAGGATCTGTTCAAGAGGACAACTCTGAGGCTCCAGGCTGTCTTTGACATACCATTTCATGCTACAGATAGCTGGGTATCATGTGTTTCATTGGCTTCTGGTTTCAACTGTGCTCCCATGGTTAAGCTGAGCGGCTGCACAGTAACAAGGGACTGACTGACAACCCAACAGAACCAACCACCGGTGCCTGCACTCCAGCTGGGAGAGCTGTACGTGCCGGTGGCTCTGGAGTGCGACGTGTAGCAGGTAACTCTGACAGAGTGAAGACAGTCAAGCTGGGACCCTGTGATTTAGAAAACAGCCTTTCTCTTGAAAGGCTGGATGCCCAAAGGACGTACCTCTGGCCCCAAGTCTGCCTTTTTCATCAAAGGGCACGTTTCTAAATCTAAAGCAAGCAAGAGTGCTCGGAAGAAATGTTTGTGACAGAACATGCCATTTTTAAAAAGGCAACATAACGTGTTTGCCAAAGGACTTTTTCTCTTAGACCACATCTGCTACAGTCTCTTCTGCCAAGAAAATCCATTTCTGCAGCAGTGCCATCAGTGACTCAGAGATTTCCTGGTGCTGAGTCTCCAGACTTGACCCATCAGTGGCCCAGTGGTAGCATGGGCAAGAAGCAGAGATCTACTCAAGCAGACAAGGAACCGGGATTGATAATTTCATCCGAGCCAGGCTGGCTTCCAGAGTATTTTTGCTTGTATTAAACACAGTGAATATATCAGTGACTTCAAGGACAGATTGTGAGCTGTGATCCCATAGCTGGAACATGGCAGTGGAGGAAGGGCAACACAAATGCTCTCTCTCTGCATCTCCCTGCATTTATCAGCACGTGACCACAACAAGCAGAATACAAGACCTGTATAGTCCTCACATCTGCTACTCCTGGTCTGGCATTTTACAGCTTTTCCAGTTGGACTGAGCTCACAGACTGCCAGTATTCAGTTTAAGGTCTGACAACAGGAGAAGTGGTGCAGGCAAAGTGCTTCGCTCTGGGAACAGGCCTGAAGGTGGCTAACTGAGGACCTGCTGGTGGAAATCAATCAAGAATTAAAACAAGCCAAGGGTACACTTCGTCTCTTGAAACCTGTCTTCAAATCTTCCCAGAGAGGTTGTGGTTGCCCCCTCCCTGGAAGTGTTCAAGGCCAGGTTGGATGGGGTCTTGAGCAACCTGGTCTAGTGGGCAGTGGCCCTGCCTGTGGCAGAGGGGTTGGAACGAGATGATCTTGAACGTCCCTTCCAACCTTAACCATTCTATGAATCTATGAATCTTGAGTTCACAGCTGGTGAACCCCAAGTAAGGATTTGCAGAGATGTTAAATGGGCCTGGGATAGCTAAACGTAGCCTAGGAGGGCCACATCCACATTGCAAGCCTAGCACCAGAACATGGCAATTGCTGCTTTGCAGGCCCACAGCATCAAGGTGGTGCTTCAGGAAAGCCAAACCTGCAAAAAACACCAGCGAACGGGGCTGAAATGTGTTCAGTGCTGCCTTGTGCCCAGCCCACCCAGATGTGCAGGCAGGAACCAGTTGGGCTCACACCATCACACTCCTCACGGCTGAGGCCTTCATCTCGCTGCTGAGCACTCTGGGTGACAGTTGACACTGACAGCATAACAGAGGTGTTACAACGCAGATGAAGCTGGACAAAAAAGTAGGAAGAGATTGGAATTTGCTTAGGTCTCTATATGATAACATCCACTGTACTCTAATGGCTCAGTGACAAAAGGATCCAACTTAATTAAATACAAGCTCTCCACAACTGCGCACACAATACATACATGTATATATACACACACACAATACATACCTATGCACACACACATACGGAATCAACATAATACTCATATTCTCACAGGAAGGCAATAAAATCTACCCACAATGTTGTGCTGCAGTGACGATAGCTTAACTGACTGCTATTTCAAGACACTGTCAGTAGAAAAGATTTATATCCCAATCCCTGTGCCTGCCCATGCAATTAGTCTATCTTCGTGCCAAATGATATCCATGGACAGTGAATGGAAAATGTATATTAAAAAAAAATAATTCACAGAAAGAAAAATCTACGTAGAAACATTCCCTCTAACAAAAGAAAAAGCTCAAGATTGAAAAAGTTTCTTGCTATAGATCTCTGCTTAAAACATCAGAAAATTCCAGTTACTGCCTCTCAATTCCTGCATATCAAAAAAGATCACTGCAGTTTAATCAGCAAGGTAATACATTAGCTCATAGCGTGTGGAGAGGCATAGTTAAGCTTGTGCAGTGAAAGTAACTCTGAAGTGAGAGAATCAAATCAGAAAAATGGATCACGACTGCAAAAACTTATCCTTCACAAGAGTTAATGCTAATTGGTGGGTCCCTCCAGGACTCTAAAATAGGAAATTGCCCTGCCATGCACTTCTCTAGATGGCCAAGCACTACTGAGACAAGAAGGAACTGCAGGCACCTTCTGGTGGCCTGTATGAGGCTCTGCATCCAGGCTGGACCCAAAGGAAACAAAGCTGAAGTGAAGACGCGGTCTCCTGCACCTTTCCAAGAGGAGCACTCTAACGAAGCTACTCAGCACGAATGAGGATTTGACCCAAACTCTGACTGCTCTGTACTGAGCTACACAGGCGAGAAAGGAAATCTTTTTGTATTCATTTCATAGAAATTTTGTTACAAAAATTAAACACATCAGAACTGTGAAAAGCACTAGGTGTTCGTTTTCCCCAAAGAGAAGAATAGCTGTATTTTGGCTAGCTTGAGCAGCAGGCTGCTGTTAAAACTGCAGTCTCTGCTTGGGAGAGCTTCCAGTCAGCTGGCAAAAGCTCCTCTTTGATTCTGAGCCACCAGTTTGCTACGGTATGGCATTGAAGAGCAGTGTCTGGTCTTAAATGAAATCGCTGCTAGGATCCTCATGATGAGAAAAGGGCTTCCCTCTTCTTCCCTCAACTCACCTCACAGTCCTTACATGACATTCACAGAAAACAGAGCTCCAGCTTCAGAAACACATACATCTTCTTGGCACCTCACCAACGCTGTGCACTGAGATGAATTTACCAAAGCAGAAGAATATTTCACAGCAACTTTCCTCGATCAGACCACTCAGCTCAGCTGAACACTGAAGGAGCTAACAAACCCAGGCAGCCTCATCAACGCAAATAAAACAATAGTTATAAATGGAGTTTCTTCAGAAGAGAAGACAAAATCCTTGTCAGGATACCTTTCATCAGGTATTAAACAACCAGATTGGCAAGTGCCATTTATTTTACCCTTCATCAAATGCAAGGTAGGTACAGCATTCCAGCAAAAGCAGAAAACCGCGTCAGGATGAACATAACAGTATTTTCACTAAGCACCAGGGTTCAGATCCTGTCCTGGTGAAAGCTGGAACCATAGCGTACCATAAAATTCACCCAGGTTTCTTTTCCAGGACAGCCTGAGTTCATGCACCTAAGTGAAGACGAGAGCAGTGGTTCCTGAGCTGCAACAACGGGACACTGCTGCACTGAAATCACAGTTCATTTGCAGCGGGGAGTCCTTTTACAAATGGCCCCTGAATAAATGAGGCGATTCTATTGGAGATGTTCCAGGGCAAGAAAAATCTTTTTTAATGGGGATCAATCTCTGATAATCTCCCACATGATGAATAATGCTGTACTCCATAAATAGGCTGAATGATCTGAATGGGTGGTTATGGTGAGTAAGGTCCTACTCACAGTGAGCACTGTTGTCTGGTTATCACAGAGAGAAGAATTCTACTATTGCAAATGTGAGACTAGCGGCATGTAAGGAACTGACTCACATTTTGGGTGCACCTTATCATTACAAAGAGTGTTACACCAAAACAAGGAAAAAGTGGATTTTTACTTTGTATACAGCATGGATTCACAGAATCACAGCATGGTGGGGGTTGGAAGGGACATCTGGAGATCATCTCATCCAATCCTCCTGCTAAAGCAGGGTCACCTGCAGCAGGCTGCAGGGAATGGTACATCCAGTAGGTAAGCATTCCAGCAGCACTCTCCTCTTTCAGGAGGATCCTTGTTCCTGGTATTTACATCGTCTAACTTCTCCTAACCAACTACGGGTCCTAAATTGTGAAATTAGTCTCTCTGTTTTTAGTGGAAGAAAAGAGGCTCCTGCCAAGAGTGACTTAAAGCAGCAGACTCTCTTAGGAGGAGACTAGTATCCCTACACTCTTAGGGCAGACATTTAAGTCAGACACTTCAAGGCAGCAAGTGAAAGCACACACTGAAGCTCCTTCCCATTCCTGTCACATACATCTTTTTTGGGGGGAGAAGGGAGCACTACTTTTGGCTACACAATTTTGGCTCCTAAACAGCTATTGAAAGTACCGTTGTACCTTTCTGCCACCAAAGTACCTGTGCAGAGATGCCCCTGGGTCAAGGCTGCATCACTCTCTCTCCCAAGACTGAGTGCAGCTGCATGTGGAAACCTCATGCACAACTGGAAATATTGAGGGGGAAGGGGAGAATTCCAAGTTTGGAGGTTTTCAAGATTTGTGACTTGGAGCAGAATTTGGAGCAGCAGGCAAGACTGTAACATTTGAGAAACAGCACTACAGTGACTTTCGATACAATCTAAATGCAGGACGTAATTCAAGAGCATTACCCCTGTGTCTCCACAGCACTTGGCTGTGCTTGCTGCCTTTACCTCAGAAGCACAATCAAAGCCAACCCCAAAAATCAGCAGATCATCCTGAAGATGCAGCTGCCCCAGAAGACTTCCACTTGATAGGTACACAGCAACAAACACCAGTCAATACGCTTTCTGCCCAAATGCTTCCTTCAAACAGGGTGATCTCAGCTCCGCTCCACAACAGCTGCCAATACCTACACGAAGCTACAAGGACACTCAGAAGAGCACAGCCAATTTGGTGGGCTTTCTGAAGCTGCATCAGCCTCTGTTATCCTTAATCTACTGCATCTGGCAGGGAGCACCAATTCACTATAGTTAGGTGCCTTTTTGACAAGCGGCTGCAAGAGAAAGCAAATTACCACTTAAGGCAACATAAATTAAGCAGAAGTGAGAGACACGTAAGAAAATGATGCAAAATGGTTATTAACTCATCAATGTGTGCTATCCTTCCAGGCTGAAAGAGATCTCAAAAAGTCCTGTTACGCATTTCTTCCCTATGCTTCTGTCCAAAGCAAGACTGAATGCACTCGGGTCATGCCTGGCAGGTACTTCTCCAGGATGCTCTTAAAGACCTCCAGTAAGAAGAACTGCACAACTGTTCCTCCACAGCCTCTTCCGTTGATTCATCATCTCTACAGTTACAGCTCCACCTGCCTCAATTATTTACACTGAGAATGAGAGTGCCATGGGCAGTGGTAGACAAACTTATTAACACCACTACGATAGCTTATAATTAAAGTTACCAAGACATCCCAGTAGAGGACTTATATTAACTGGATTTCAACTGTTTGTGTTGAAATTCAGCATCTCAGTCACCTGCCGTAGGGCTGGTTTAAAGGTATTTCAACCAGAAAAAAATCAGTGATTTCTATGAATGAGTATGGTGTATTTTGCATGCTAGCTAGAGACCTTCCATTTGAAAATTTTAGCACTGACACGCTCCCCTGACACCACTGCCCACACTCCACTCCATTTGGAAGCAGGAACTTAGCAATATAGCTTAACACTGCTACTATGGAAAAGTATCAAAATCTAGCCAAGCCATGAGTTTTCATCCCTATGAGAAACTTTATTTCTGTGATCATTCCTCTTAGTTCCATCTACACCTATATCTGAATCTAACACCCTATTGATGCATACAGGCCTCTGCATACATTAAGTGTTCTTTTTTCACTTCGATCCTGCACAAACATTAAATGACAGAAAAGAATCCTATTCAGACCACGTCCAAGACAAAGGAAGCAGTCCTCTCGGTTTGTCTTTCAAACTAAACTCCCGCAAGTTAAAAAACCGAAAAGTCTGGAGTGCTTTGCCGCCGAGCAGACCTATTCACACCAGGGAAATTACTCAAGTGTGCAAACGTTTGCAGAAGAGAGGCCTGTCACTGTAAGCTTCCCACACACAGCTGACTACAAAGCAGAGGCCAATGAGTGCGTCCGTGTGACAGGCTTCACATCCACGGAACGGCACATCCTGGGGTGTGTGAACGTGTGAGGGATGAAATAAGCACGGCCGTGGTTGGACTCTGCTCTGAGCGTGGTCCCGAGCAGACCGTGCAGGATACAAACCTTTGCCATTTGGAACGGCATTGCCAGCACGTAAAGAGCAAAAACATTGCTGCACTGCTGGGAATGCAGCTCTCATTTAAAATTCATGCCTCTAGGACAACTTTCTAAAGACAGTTCTAGGTGCCAGTCCTTGCTGAAGTTCATGTAAACTTTCACAGACAAGTTTTCTCTATTACTCAAATTTCTAAACACAAAAATGGGGATAAACATAATTTGGTCACTTCAAAAACCCCCAAATGATCAAATAGCTATTCTACCATGTTTTCTGCAATTTGAAAATTATTTCATAGAATCATAATAATTTTGATTGGAAAAGACCTTCAAGATCATTGAGTCCAACCATTAACCTAACTCTACCAAGTCCACTGTTAAACCACGTCCCTCAGCACCACATCTACACAACTTTTAAACACGTCCAGCGATGGTGATTCAACCACTTCTCCGGGCAGCCTGTTCCAGGGCTTGACAACCCTTTCAGGAAAGAAATTTTTCCTAATATCCAACCTAAACCTCCCCTGGAGAAACTTGAGGCCATTTCCTCTTGTCCTATCACTTGTTCCTTGGGAGAATAGACAGATCCCCAGCTGGCTCCAACCTCCTTTCAGGGAGCTGTGGAGAGCAAGAAAGTTTCCACTCAGACTCCTTTTCCTTCAAACTAAATAGCCCCAGTTCCCTCAGCTGCTCTTCATAAGACTTATGTTCTAAGACTTTGTGTGAGCAAGCATATGAAAAACTGTAAGAAGAGCTTTTTGGTTCTAATCACTGCAATGTCACTTTAAAGCTGGAGAAAAACCTTTATTGGAATCTGTCATATATTTACAAGGAAATGGACTTAATCATGTAAAAGGTCTTCTTACATTTTTCAATTCTTTTAGCATATGCTCCCAATTATAGCATTGACATTTTGATAACAGCCAGATAGATATTCAAGCTCTGAGTTTCATAAACAAGCATCTTGTCAGCTTGGAACTACATAGAGAGGAAGCTGTAAAACCAAAACCACGCTCTGCACTACACTGTTTTTAAGACAAGCAAATCAGAGCCCACCACTTCTTCACGAGGCAAACTCCTCTGCTTTCAGAAGGCACCACGACTGACCAGCAGGTAACATCTCTCACAGCTAAAGCACGGGGCTATTTTTCTGTGATTTTAATGGACTTTGGCAAACATGGATAGTACCTACAATGTACGTTATGAAAGCTGGCATTTAAAATGAATAAGTGAGGCAAAAAAATATGCAAAGTAGCAATTTTTTCATGAACAGCTGTTAGGTAGGTATTTATTCAAAAACATCCCGACTAGCAGACATTCCTTAAATGCACCGACAGCTCTGAACATAGAGCAAAGCAAGGGCTCTCAGTGAAAAGACTGACATTTCAGAAAATAAACTGTCATCCCCCCAGCCTTGCCTCCCATAGAATGACTAAGCTAAACAACCAGTATCCACATGCTGTCACGATGGCTCATCCAGAATGGGAACAAGGAAAAGTTTAGGCTTTTGTTTTCAACGTACTGCCTGGGACAGAGGTTCCTGGTGATGATGGAAGGTACTGAGAGGAAAGGGGCAGCTGAAATTAATCTACTACTTCATAATTTGGTTGGGTTGTTTTTCTTCCCTTTGCAGGCAGTTTCTGACTGCTGTAAAGCAGAAAGAACCCTAAAAACTGAATGGCAATATATATCCAAAGGCTGTGACTAACACGCAGCCATGCCAGTTTGGGCAGCAACAGCCAAGAAACGCTTCCTTGGACTGGCTTTCAAATCACTTTTCCAGGACAGCCACCCACAGTGACACCTAACCAAGATGCTCAGCCCAGAACACAAGCTGGGTGACCACGTGGACTAATTGTATAAGGAGGTGCTGCGTAGCTACTTTGCAAGATAAATGAGATCCCAGTTCTTGTATCCTTTGGTACCTTAGCTCAGGCCTAAGGAGGTTTACCAAACGGAGGAAAACATCAGATTGCCTTTGTGTTTCGAATGGCCAATAAAACCTCTGCTGAGATCAGTGCAAGCAATGTCATTTGCTAACAAAAACCCAGTATCAACTGGCCTGGTGACTAGGAGTGGTTTTGAAAATAAGTCTGAAAACTGACAAAGCCAAGAGGAAAAATCTGCAACATCAGAAGCCAGCAGCAGTACGTGGTACGTATCACATCCTAAAATAGTTGTGGTATGTGCAAGGCTCCTAACATACTTCAAATACAATTTTCAGTTCAGGATTGCTACATTCCGATCACAACCACCGTTACAAGGGTAGTCTCTAGCTATGGTGACTCACGGATTTTATGAATCAGTTCTCTTCAGCAGCCTGACATGGCTCTTCAGACGTACTCGGCTGCAAGATGTGACTGTTCCCTCCCTACTGTCACCCTCTAAGTCTCCTGATTATATTTTCTGTTTTCTGTCCTGTTAACCTTCTGCAGCCTATGCTATATCAGGTCTGGTCTCTGAAATGAAACTCCCTGTGGCAAGAGCTCTGACTGCATCTCCCCAGTACAGACTGTAACTTCTCTGCAGGACAGTCACCAGTAAAAGTTATGACACCAATTACTGCACAGTCATACTCACACAAGCATTAAAAAACCTTGGATTGAGGAAGTCTTAAAAATGCCTGCTATTGCAGATGACTTGCTTTTTGTATTTTAGCACTAACACTCAAAACTGATTAAATAGACTCCTTTTGGTGCCCTGCTTACTTCATGATGGCAAGCATTTTCTCTCCAGTTGATGATGTGGCTTTTTGATTTAGTTTGGGTGAAGTGCAAAAGGAAGGAGTCACTCCCTAGGAACAGCAGAATATTTGTTTCACATGTCTCATGCTGAACTGACGACAACTTCATTTTGGTCCTGCATCAGGACCAACTCTTCACTTGGTATGAGCAATGAACTGGCAGTATTTTGAGATTGCTGTTTCCTACATATTCATTCAGCATCTCCTGCAAGAAATGTCCAATGCTGTGAGCCCTCTATCGTGAGCTTTTCTACTGCTTTGCTGCAATAGAAAGGCACGCTAACTAGAGAGCACACCAGCAATCTCACGGAGTCTGCTCCCAAGGCACATAGTGAGAGAATAGTCAAGCCAGTGATCTTCCCAGAGGTATAACTGGCAATTTTCACTAACCTGGAATTGCCTGCATCTAATAACTAACTGTGCATTCTCCTAGCTCCAAGGTAGTGCTCCCAGCTCTAGCCTGTCCTCCTGCCTCCCTCACCCGAAACACAACTCTATAAGACATGCAAATACGAAACAAGCTAATTGAGGTATATTGTGTCTCTTCCCTTTTCCTATATATAAACACGTACATACATACATACACAGAAGAGGACATGAAGAGAGATACTAGCACATATTCATGCTCAGAAAAGTATTTTATCCCACAGCACCTGTTTGTTTTCAAGGTAGATACGAGTACGCTCAGGACCTGTGACTATCAGCTTTAGTGAGCCAGACCTTCAGCGCATGTCATTTTCAGCAGCTCAAAATGCCTGGTTCCTGCAGAACTGCCCTCCCTCGACACCACCTGAGCAGTTTTACGCACCTCGTAGAAGCTTACAGAGAGGCATGTCAAATAATTTTCAACCTCAGTTTGGTCCTTCTCTTGTCTCCCATTGAAATTCTCATTCCTGAGGTATTAGGCTGAATTCAATCATGCATCTATCTACGCACATTCCAAGAAGTGGCTTACATTCCAGATGAGCAGAACTGAAAAAGAAAAACCTGATTTGCTGACTACTCGCACTTATTTCACAACAGTTTTTGTCAATTAAATCCAGGCACAGTGTGCAAAGTAAACACATTTGAGTAGATGCTTTTGCAATGGTCACGTCAATTAATAGAATTTTACATGATATCACAGCTGTAGCACTGTCTCAGACTCCTAATTTATAAATGATTTATGCACTTATTCAGCAAAGACTGATGGATAGTCTCAATGCAGGACACTTGTGTGAAGAGTGCCCTCAAAAGGAGCGGGAATACGTGGGTGCACTACTCAACAAATGCAGAGATACTCAAAGTAGCAGGACTCTAAAACTGGCAAAAACACTTGAAGTGCGTCAGCTTTGCTCATTTGGCAGAAGCCAAAGCAATGCTGCAACCACCAAGAGACAGCTGCCTATTAGGCTGCCACCAGAAATATCTTCTGCTAAAGCTTGAAATGAATCCTTTATATTTATCTTTGGCTGAAATTCGTCTTCTCTCCCATAGCTCACAATGTATTTCAATGTACACAGAAAGATGTTTGTCTCAGCTAACATCACATCAGCATAAATTTTGGGATAAGCTATTTACGCAAAAAGTAGAACTTTTAATATTCTCCTGGTTACAACTCTTTAGAAAGAACAAACAGGCTTTAGTGGTCAAATTTAAATTAGTATTTCCTCCAAGAGGCTCAGTCTCAGAGAGCCGCACATCTTTGGAGGTCTCCTCTTTGCAAAAGTGATTAAAGATTTAATATCTCTGCTTCTGCCAGTTGTAGTTCATCTAATACAGACCTCTGGGACTGGTTTAAAGAGAATTGGTTTTGTTCTTTTTATTAATGTGTTACTTAAAAAACTGTACTTAGGACTAGATCAGCATTTCCACACTAAGGACTCATTTTCTGGAATGTGGAACATGTTTTTACCTGGTGCAAATAAGATTCTTCCCTGCCTGAAACTTAGCGTAGAGTATTCCAGTACTAAATGACACCTTTTATCCTGCTTGCTTTTGTTCAGAAGAGGAGAGAAACTAATTTTTTTGCTTCTGATTTGCTCAGTTCATTTTCACATCTTCATTTTTGTTACTACAATAAGGACATGTTTTGACGGGAGAACTTTCTCATGTGTTTTCCTCATAAACCACAGTAGGGACCATATTCAACAAGCTATTTACATTCCTTATTTTACGACTAATTTCATTAGAATGGGTCTGTATTTTATTGGCTTTCCCATTTATTTCACTTAAGAATTAAAAACCTGGAAAATCTTCTCCTAGTTCTTAATTCTTCTCCTCTCCTCTCCTATTCCTGGTTACTGAGATTAATTCAGAAATAAAACCTAACCCCACAACTCAACGTGGGTGTCTCTGAAGACAGGGACAGAGAGATCTACATTAACAGTGTTTTACAAACTCAGCAAATATATTTGCGGATTCTTTGCCTGGGATCTGCCAGTGTAAGAGAGAGTTAATTTGCAACACATTATCTCATTATTCACGGCAGCGGAATGGGCGTTACTGGCAAGATCCCAAGTCATTACCTGTTTTGTGTCTGGACTGACAAACAGACGGACATCTGCTATAAAAGCAAAGTTGGTCTTTGCATGGAGGTTTTTTTTAAAAATACATATTCTGAGAGCAAAACTCCTTGCTGGCACATGAAAAGGGCTTCCAGCAAGAAAAATAATACAACAGAAGATGAGTAAAGAAAAGCTGCGACTGGAGGATTATCAGCAGAATAGGAGAGCATGAGGATTGGAAAAGAGTCATTTCTGCAACCTGAAAAATACTGCTGATAGAAGCAATAAGGGAATAATTTGGCTACAATTACTATCCTCTAGGTCATGATTTGTGCTGCTGTCATAGTCTGTAGAGGCCACAGAGAGTCTAGCTCATCTACCAACGTTGTCTCGAAGAGACGAAGTGAGACAGTTTTCCCCGGGCTCTCTGATTTAAGAGGTGAGATGATGCCTGGTTCACTACACTACAACAAATTCTGAATACGGAGCCCTGAAAGCAGCTCTCCAGCCCCAGAATCCATAAGCAGCACAGATCATGAGTATTGCCATTGCCTTCCCCTTCAAAGGGATGGGCTCTGGGTAAGACCCACAGGAAAGAGAATGTTTTTCAACGCCAAGATGAGAAATGGAGACTCCCACCTCGGGGAGCAGGGTGTGTGGGAAGCCTGCAGGAGAGCTGCTTTGTGTCAGGAAACCCTTCCCAGTGCACCCAAGCTGGACAGCTCTTCGTTGAGATCCTTGGCCATGAATCTACTTCATGAAGCAACAAGAGCTTGCAGGATGAAGCCTATATTTAAAAGTTTAAAAACCCATACGTGTCCTATTCCAGGTGACCGAGATGGTTTCCAGCTTCTGTGCTAAAATGCAGCTCCTGTTTCCTGTAGAAGTTCTTCCTAGAGAGAAGATTCTCCTACCTTGAAGTGCAATCAACACACTGAGGACTGAGGATATGTGTACAAATTGCGCTTTTGAAATAGATGTCATCATCTTCTGCAAGCAGACCGGGCAGCAGCACGAGAAAAGAAACACCATCCTCTTACACAGTACCATGGCACTAAGCCAGAGCAATCTGGCCAGCATACATAGCTGGTTGGCTAACGTCATTTTCTGCATTCCTGCTGGAGATGTCACAAGGCAAGAGGGGGAACATCACAGAAGCTTAGAAACTACGCAGTTCCAGATACTAGGGCATTTTCCTTGTATGGAAAGACTACAGTAACTATGAGGCTGGATCTGTCCTTCAGCATCACTCCCCGTGACTGCCAAAAGGCTCCTGCATGCTCACAGGAGACACAGAACTGTGTACTCGTGAGTCAAACCATGAAACTCACGAGGCTAACTAAAAAAAAACCAACCACAAGCACAACAAAATCATGAGATTTTAAAATACAATCTTTTTTTCTGTTCTTTATTTCCTTCCTGTTTTTTAAGTAGAAGATGTAAGATATTCAAGATGTTTCAGCACTGGTAGCATCTCTGGGCAATCCCCTAGTTTCTAGAATCAGAGCCTAAAGGAAAACATCAACTACCCCAGGTCTAACACGACAGGAAAGGGAAAGCAACAACTTAGCAAGGCATCTGGCTGAGATGAGAGCCGTGAAGCTGGTTTTTGGTCTGTTTAAATGAACCAGGATTGTACTTTGGATTGTAAGAGAAGCCTTTGTGCCCCGTGCTCCCAAACACCCACGGCAGGGAAAGCCCAGTATATACCACTTTGCCTTGTCTCCAGTCCTTGTCAAAAGAAGAAAAATGTCAGCTTAAGAAAAATCAATCAAGCTTTCCAATGGTGTATCTGAGAGTGTAATGTTAACACAGAAGTTGTGCCCTGTCTTAAACACGGGCACTAACTGCACCCTGGCTTTGAAGAATTTCCTTGAGGCAGCTTCAGAAGTGTTTTTAGGCCAAGATGCTGGATTTTTTACAGCAGCTACTAATGAATGTTTCCTTCTGCTGTTTCTGTTATGGCTCCAGCACCAGGAAAGACCCAGGAGCAGGGAGTAGTACCTTTTACAACTGCAGTAGCAAGATTGCCCAGAGCTCAGCCATCAGTGTCCAGAAGATACAGCTCAGTAAAATGCTTGGGAAGATGGCTGGATTGTTTAAGAGAAGACAGTAATTATTTTTTTTAACCAGTCCAGAGGATTTCAAAGGGTTAGAAGTGGTTCATTCTTGACCATATCCTCACTTAATAGCATTTTCAAGAGCTCATTTCAGAACCATCTAAACTGCAATTTCAAACTATATGCACAATTATTTGCAGCGATCACTCAACTTCCGTGAAGGAGAGGCTGGGCTGAATGTTTGTCTCTCCGTATCCTGTGTCAGAATAGCCAGGATGATCTGGAAGGCTGGTGAGTAAACACCTGTACTGGAAGGTTTCAGAGAGTGAGATTTAGGAGCACATTTATGAAAGCTGGCTGTAGTCTGGGAATACACTCCCCTCAGTTCCTCCTTTATCACTCGGCAATCGTCTCCTGCAGATAACGGCTCAGAAAAACCTGCCCATCCTTGGTCTAATCCTGCCCCATGGCAGCAATCCTCCCTCCTACCCCACTGACTGCAGAGATAGTAAGAGAGGGTCTGGTGCACCTTCCCTGGCTTTCGGCCATTCACTGGAGTCCCCATCCAAGGTGGGACTGAGAATCCAGGACACAGGCTTTGCCCCGGCGTGCAGGCTTCATCACACAACAGCACGGCTTCCACAGGGAGCTGCTCCCAAGAGGGTGACATGTGCTGCGCACTGGAAGGGAAGTCATCTCTGAGCAACTACACCTTCACTGAGAGGAACAGTGAGCTGATTTAGGGAGTTTAACCAGCCCAAAATAACTAACTGATTCTGTAGGACCTGTTTTTATGTGCCCGGGTGCCCGTTCAAAAGAAGAGACAAGAGCAAATGGCGATGTCAGTGGAGGGCAGCTGGCCCTCACACCTTCCAGTGTGATGCAAGCCCAAACCTCAAGTATTGGTGCTATTTGATGTCTCTCCACAACAGATGGGATGGACATGTAACAGACAGGTTTAGTTCTTGCATATGAGTAAGGACGCTGTCTGCCACTCATCCATCAGTGCAATACACCAATCTCTCCTCCTTCAGATATGGAGGAGAGAGATCCCACAGGCACCTCAACTTACAAACATATACAAGTGGTTAGGGCTTTCAATAATCAGTTATAAATAAATTGCACATTTGAAAGAGAAAGATTTCACACTTCTCTGAATACAGAAAACAATCTTTGCAAGCTATTTAAGAGTGTTGGTCATATTCCTAAGTTTGAGGGAAAAAGAATGGACCATTTTTATTATATCAGTGACAAAAGGCACCTAGCAACTTGGATGTCCAAGTGGAGAGAATGTAAGAGATCCTAATTTCAAATAACACAGCAGCCACAGTTTGCAAGCCAAGATCTGCTCCAGCACTTCCAAGTGGAATATCAAAGATTTAAGATAACTTGAAATCAGAATTGACATTTGAAAAATCTTGATCATTTCACATTTGTGAATCCTTTTTGGCTTGTGTCCAGGAATCAATCTGCATATTGGATTTTCCAGGAGCATATACTTCACTTAGCAAAAGAAAGCCACATATATGGAATCTGGATTTCAAGGCAGTATTCCCAATGTATCTGCAATCAAACAGAAACCAAGAAGAGAGGACACTGATGGCTTGGGTCTGAGAAAAATCACAACTCTGCATTCAGACCTGATGAGGAGACGGGGAAATGGGGTAATAAATCTTGAAATCAGTAGTTTAAACCAAAATGTCCTCAGCTGAAAATAAACAGAATCATAGAATAGTAGGGGTTGGAAGGGATATCTGGAGACCATTTAGTCCAACCCCCCTGGCCAGAGCAGGATCACCTAGGGCAGCCCATGCAGGAACATATCCACGTGGGTTTTGAAAGTCTCTAGAGGAGACTCGACAACCTCTCTGGGCAGCCTGTTCCAAGGCTCTGTCACCGTTATAGTAAAATTTTTTTTCCTCATGTTGAGGTGGAACTTCCTGTGTTCCAGTTTGTGCCCATTGCCCCTCATCCTATCACAGGGCACCACTGACAAGAGTCTGGCCCCTTCTACTTGACCCCCACCCTTCAGATATTCATAAACACTAATAAGANTAAATACTAATAAGATCCCCTCTCAGTCTTCTCCAGACTAAACAGCCCCAGGGCTCTCAGCCCTTCCTCATAAGGGAGATGTTCCAGTCTCTTAATCATCTTCAGAGCCTCCTCTGGACTCCCTCCAGTATTTCCCTGTCCCTCTTGAACCAAGGAGCCTAGAACTGGACACAATACTCCAGATGTGGTCTCATCAGGGCAGAGTAGAGGGGGAGGGGAACCTCCCTCAACCTGCCGGACACAATTTTCTTTATGCACCCCAGGAGATCATTTACCCTGGTCACAAGGGCACATTGCTGTCCCTTGGATAACTTACTGTTCTTCTCCACAGAGCTGCTTTCCAGCAGGTCAGCCCCTCACCTGTACTGGTGCAGGGGGCTATTCCTCCCCAGGTGAAGGACTCTACACTTGCCCTTGCTGAACTTCAGCCCAGCTCTCCAGCCTGTCCAGATCTCGCTGAATGGCAGCACAGCCTTCTGGTGCATCAGACACTCCTCCTCATTTCATATCAACAGCAAACTTGCTGAGGGTGCACTCCATCCCTTCATCCAGGTCATTGATGAAGCTGTTGAACAAGACTGGACCCAGTACTGACCCCTGGGGAACACCACTAGCTACAGGTCTCCAGTTTGACTCTGTGCCATTGATCACAACCCTCTAAGCTCTATTGTTTAGCCAGTTCTCAACCCACCTCATGGTCCCCTCTTCTAACCCACACTTCCTGAGCTTATCCACAAGGATGTTACAGCAGACAGTGTCAAAAGCCTTGCTAAAGTCAAGGTAGACAATGTCCACTGCTCATCCTGCATCTACCCATTCAGTCACACCATCACAGAAGGCTATCAGATTAGTCAAACATGACTTCCCTTTGGTAAATCCATGCTGGCTACTCCTAATAACATTCTTTTCTTTTATGTGTTTAGAGATGACCTCCAGAATGTGCTGTTCCATCATCTTTCCAGGGATGGAGGTGAGGCTGACTAGTCTGTAATTTCCAGGGTCTTCCTTCTTGCCCTTTTTGAAGACTGGAGTGACACTGTCTTTCCTCCAGTCTTCAGACACCTCTCCCGTTCTCCATGATTTTTCAAAAATGATGGAGAGTGGTAGAACAACAACATCAGCCAGCTCCCTCAGCACTTGTGGGAGCATCCCAACGGGACTCATGGATCTGTGGATGTTCAGTTTACCCAAGTGACTTCTGACCCAATCCTCATTGACCAGTGGAGTCTTTCTCCCTCCAGGGAGAGTCTTCCTTTCTCCAGGATAGAGATAGATGTCATTCTCTTAGATGTCTAAGGATAAATTAAAGTTTTATTTCACTTAACAGAAGAATAGTCTCCAAAAATATCTCTGAATTAGAAACTAAAAGAATTAACATAGTATAAGGATAATGTGACAGAATGTCTTTGAGAAACAAAACACCAAGAGCCCTGCCACAGAAGTGCCAGCTAAAAGAATCCAGAGAAACATCTTTCTCTGAAGCACTCATTGCCATGTTTTAAAAATTACATAAACTCCACTTATACCACTTTTCTAGGGCAGCAGTTCAGCAAAATATTCAAGCACATGCTTAAATATCCCAGCTGAGCAAAACACAAGTACCTGAGTACACAAAGTGTCAGGAGGGTGCAGGCTAACACAAGTCTATGTAGAGTGTAAGGTACTTTGGGGCCTGCAGAGCAGGCCTGCTTGCTTGAATCAGGATGTAAAACTCTCATTAGCATGTAAAGGTCTATAAGTTACCAGAGTTCTGGGATATCATGATTATTAGGCACCTCTTCCAGCCTTGAAACTTTCTCATCTTCAATAAATGCTTCCGCAACAACCCAAACGTGGAATATTTTCAGTCTTCCCATCTAGTCTGGAAAGATGGGCTTCGATTGCATCTCAGATGTAGTTTGGGGCTCTCATATTCAGTGTATTTAGTGTTATGAGGTACAACACTGCATCGAATAGGAAATTTTGTGACTTTAAATTAGATTTTATTTTCTTTTAATTCACATGCCCAAGTCAGAATGCCTGCCTTTCTTCCTGGTACCTCCTACCAAATTTTAAAAACAGACGTATATGACCAAAAAGAACTCTACATAGTAACCTCTGCTGCTCTTACAAACATCAGAGGTAATAACCTCTCAGCTAATATCACATTTCTCTTGGGGTTGGCCTGATTACAATAATGGAACGATCTCTAAAAGCAATGGGGACTTTAGAAAAGTTATCAGGAATTGCCTTTCCATATAACTTTCCCAGGTGATAAAACAGAATCATGAAAGGACCTGGCCTAAAACCTTCCAAAGTCAGTGAGAGACTTCCTGTTTTCCTCACTACATCTTTAAGGATGTGAGAGGAAAGAGCCCAACCATGCAACACAAAGAAAAACAGGGAGTTCTGTCAGTAGCTTCAGCAGTTGTGAGACCAAGCTACAAGTGAACACAAACAAGGTGGAAGGGCAAACGGGGCAGTAAAGATGATATTCCAGATCTAATTCCTAAACCTAGAACACGATGCCTGGATGCCCACATCTGGTGACCCGAAAAAAACCAGCCTAATTTTCAGAAGGTCTGAGCAGCCACAGAGTTTACCAACTCCAGCCACTATTGCGAGAAAGCTAACAACTTTTAGACAAGGGCCTAAAGGATAGCTCTGCTCCAAGGCACCCAACTCTGAACATCTTACATTTCTTTTTTTTTTTCCTATTGAAAAACTCAGTGACTGTGGCATGTGATAATAATAATAAATACATTAATAAAATAATAAGGTGTTGGTATCGTATTATTTACCTTGTTGCAAAAACTTGCAGTTTCACTTTAATTTTAAAGGGATTTGGTACATTTCCTCAAGGCTGTGCTCTTGGGGACATGTGAACACAAATCCTATCAGCTTTTATTTAAGAAAACATAGGCTTCTAGTTCTCACAGTAACAAACCCATGAAAAGTGAAGAAAAAGCTCAACAAAAAACTAAGAAAGCTGATTGCTAAAGCAGCTCAGGTCCTGAGGAAGCCTAGAGGTCACTTCCCCACTAGTGATGACAATCCAGTATTTACTGTTCTGCTTGGACTTGCAAAAAAACGCAATTGAAATGGTGCAATTTGAAATCAGAACAGAGGCAAAAAATTGCCCCGTGCGCCGAAATATCATTTACCTGCTTGCTAACTGCCTGATTTGGGTACCATTTTGAAGACTCCATGTTACAATAGACGAGATGGGAAGAAATTTAGTTCTGTACAAAACTCGTTGGCTTCAGCTACTTCTGGAAATTGAGCTAGCTAGGTTAGCACTTGCATTTCTGCATACCTCCAGGGGACGAAAGCAACTTGATAAGATTATAATGGCACAGAGAAATCAATGTGAAAAGCCATAAGCCATCCTCAAAGCGCCACTGTGAGCTACCTGCACACAAAGTTCAGCCCCATCATAATCAAAAGATAGATGGTCTTATCAGATGGAACTGGACAAATGCAGGAGAGAAATAAGTCGTACCTAGATGAGCTGACTTGAATGCGAAAACAGCAGAGGTTAACTTTTCTTTAAATGTGACCACGTAGATTTACAGCAATGAAGTGACTTCTCTGAACATTTTCAGTACTATATATCTGTATTTAAGTATTCTTTGTCTTGCCAGAAGAACTATGGGGTGTAATTATCGTTTACAGCAGCTGCCTTTCACTAATCTGTCAGTGTAAAGAGATATAAATGTGATTTCCAAATTTGAAGATCCCTTTTCCTTGCCAGAGCAACAAAAAAAGCATCCCAAGTGTGAGATGTTTGTCTGGGTTTTGTTCTCCTTTTAAAGAAAAAAAGAAATGATGTTAAATAAAATGTGCCAAGTAGGAGAAAAACATAGCTAATCTCTTGATATTCTTTATAGCAAGAATTAATCTAAAAGCTATTTCAAGTAACTAAAAAACAAACAAAGAAACAAAAAACATTAAAATCTATGCAGATCTTATTGCAAGTGAAACAAAACCAGAAACCAGGGAGGTTCTCACAGTGGATCCTTTTCAGGATCCATCCGAAATTTCAATGATCACAGGAGGACTTCTGGTACAAACAGGAAAAAGGAACAGTAACAAATCAGGACTAGATGGTGTTCACTTGAGAATTTTAAGAACGCTCATAGTCGAGACAGCTGGATTACTGGAGAATGAAAGATACGAAGCCATTAGAAAAGATTTTGGGAGGATATGGGGAAGTACAGGCCTATATGACTAAGTTGGTATCTGGCAACTTTGTGAAGCCTCTAATAAAAGGCAGCAGACATCCACATAAATGCAAGCTCATTGCAAAGCCAACACCACTGCTGTAAGGGGGAGCTCTGCCCTTCCAGACACTTGGGAGATCCTGCAACATTTCAATAACCCTGTGGAGAAAAGTGATTCATCTCACATGGTCTGGATTTCAACAACAGTAGTGACAAAGACTTTCATCTAAAGCTGTGGAAAGCTAAAAGCAGCAGGGTAAGAAGGGAAGTCCTTGCATAGAAAACCAATTGTTCAAAAGTCAGGAAACATAGGACAGGGGTAAGTGCTCAGTTCCCTGGGAAAGGGGTCATCAGTGAAGTTTCATCAGGAGCCCACACCGGAGCAGAGGAGATGACTTCATAAATCCACAGCTTATTCACACACTGAATGTTGCATGAAGTTCTGGTCCTCTCATCTCAGACAAGATAAATTAGAGCTGGAATACGCTCTTGGAAAGACAGTAAGAATGATCAAAGGTAATGCTCTGTATAAAGAATGACTGAATAGCCTGGGGATCTTAAGTCCAGAAGACACCTGACTTAGGAGGACAGAACAGAGGTCTGTAAAAGGATGAGCGGTGTCATCGTGGATAAACTGCTCCCCGGGTTTTCCTGCTCAAACAGGGCTTTAGATTCCAGTGTCTTGCAGCTGGGCAGATGCAGCTGTTCAGGGGGTACTGCAACCCGGAGGTCATGCTAATAATGCCTCCTGTGGCAAAGTAAAAGCAGCCCCACATTGAAGCTTCATTTGTACCTTCCACTTCGATCTCTTCCTCAGATCTAGGAATATAGAGTTGGGATGCACACAGACATCCACGCTGAAATCTTTCCGTATGCTGCTGCATTAGGGAACCGGCTGATGTTCATTCTGCAGTTGGTATCTCTAAGATAAGCAAACAGCACAACAGGAACAGCAGCTGTTGCAGAATTATTGCTCATCTCCTGGTTTATCCCATTTTCCCTACTGAGGAAATCACAGCTTTGTCCAGTGCAGTTTGAAAGCTGCAGTACGCACTTGCCATAAATGCTGGTCACATTTCCCCAGCTTCATGGCAGGTTCCTTGCCTGGTCTAGAAGCAAAAAGCTCATTAAATATGACTTGTAGGTCTAATAGTTAACTTACAGGACAACAGGAAAAGTCTGTATTAGCTCAGTCCAGAAGGTGGCTGCACTTAATTGCTTCTTTCAGAGATCTGCTCCTTTGTGAAGAATGGTAGAGAATTGCTGATCATTATTACCAATTTGCTGAGACACTTACAACATCAATCTCCTCTACACAGAAAGCCTTCGCTGAAATTATCTCAATTTACACTGTCTGATGAGCTTTTGCTCCTCTTTGCAATTTGGAAGTAGGCCACCCCATTAATAGATTCCTAGACAGGTTTAAGCAGGAAGGCATTAGAGTGTCCCTGTTAGTAACAACAGTGTCGTGGCATAAGCACCAGCAAGCCCACTGAAAGGCAATCACCAAAGTGCTGTAAGCTTCCTGTGCACCAGAGCACATGCAAAATGAAATTCCAGCCACAGAAATTAAAATCAGGACTGGTTTGTTAGCTTAATGAATGGATGAGATCTTACAGAATAGTTCTGATTTTAATGAACCGGGAATAGAAATGCCAACAAAGCAGGCATTTGACCCTAAAATAGAAAAAAAACCCAAAAATGGTTCTCTATGCCATTAGCTCCATTTCCAGCTTAATTCAGCACGGACCAACGACGACACATTTCAGTCCAGATTTATGTAATCTTATTCCAGGTACCCCTGCAAAGAATTACTTTGGAGATATGCTTGGAGACCAGCAGCAGCACTGAACCCTTCACACCTCACTGAAGAGCCTGAGGTTTAAGAGGAGGACTCTAGGCCTCTGTTCCTTTACCTGACTACTCCAAATGCCATCCCCACTCCCTTCCAAGCATGGCAGCTGCTGATAAAGACAAACCAGCCACGCTCCCAGATCATTTTCCCAACCATATCCTCAACAGCAATGAATTCAGCCCAGGAAGAAGAAGCACAGAGCAAACAGTACCAAACAGAAGGGTGAGGTTCTTCACAAAGGGCAGTTCAGGAGTCATTTCTGCCATTTATCACTGCAGTGCAATGTCTCAGAGTCCTAAAAGCATCCTTAGTTCTTTTCCATGGCCCACTCACTGATGCTAAGGCCATAAGCAGAAACATCATGATATAAAAACAAGAAACAAAGGCACAGGACGTACCGGTCCGGGTGGCTATTCTCCCAAATTCTGACTAAACATCCTTCAAATCATTACTACCTTGTTCCCATGGCAGCAGCTCATTTTATAGCAGTTTAATTCCACCCAAGCCTTATACGCAACGTTGGGTATTATTTTAGTAGCTACCATCATCTTCATCCCACATCCCTGCAGCATGTGAGGCAAGATTCAAAGCTTATTTCACTAATATTGGCTAAACTTCTGCTACATGAAGAACTGTCACAAGACCTGATACAGTTTCTAATGTCAACCTTTCCAGAGCCAGAGGAGTGTTTTGGGAGTAGAGGTAGGTGGGTGCAGCGTGCTGCTGGCAGCTGTGGCACAGGGTGCTACTCACCTGGCACAGTCCTTGTGCCAGCCAGCAGGCTGCCAGGCTCAAATCCCTTTAATAAAAAAAGTGAAGGAGGCTTGAGTATTAAATAAAGCAATCGGTGACAATGTGATACCTTTGCTCAGCTTTTGCTTACTCAAATATCAGCTACTGCAAAATTCAAGAAGAAAGAAACAGAGTAACCAGGCACACCAGCAGGTAGGCTCCTGGAACTGCACATTTCTCATCACTGTACTACCAAAGAACATGGGCAAAGTTAAGCTAACTGTAAGCCTGCAGGCTGACTTTTGAAATGTGCTTCTTGTCAACTGTGGAGAGCTGTGAATTCCCTTATAGTTTAGATGTTAAACCTGAAGACATAAAGGACTTCAAGTAATAGTAAACTGCCAGACAACTTTAAAATAAAATCATTAACACACACACACACACGACACTTGTCTTGCAATTACTTACATGTCACATTAAGTTTCTCACCAACCTGTTGATTTTCAGCCCCTTTCCTCCTGCTTCTCAACTCTGCCCAAACAAGCCAGAAATAGCTCTCTGGTTTTTAAAATGCCCCAGCTCCTACCTCCAATCATTCTGCAACTCAAAACTGTCCAAGAGCTACATAATACAGCCCTCTGGGCTACAGTCCTTACAAAGGTACGTGCTCATTTAGTTTGCATTAGGGAAATTATCTCTGCTCCACCCTTTTATGCCATCTTCTACTCAGGAAATATCCTTCCCTGCCAGGTTGGAACAAAATTGCACCAGCATTTCACTAGGAGTATGAAGAAAATTGGTGCATCAGGAAACCAGTACATCAGTTAAGCAAGGAAACAGGCATGGGTGGGATAAGGTGACCCAGAGCCTTGAGCCTCCCACATCAAGCCTGGCTGGAGGCTTCTGCTCCCAACTTCTCCTTGGGACTGCTGTCACCCAGGGCCATCACCACGGCAAGTTATGAAGGCATAAAAGAAGAAAAGCCAAGTGTCCAGCGTGGCTGGGTCCAAGGATGCTGTGCAGTCTCATGCGCAGCCAATAAGCCTCTGTTATTAGCTATTCTGAATAGCTACCCTGGAAAATGCCTTCTGTAGACCTTCTGTTCTGTTTAAATGTGGAGGGACCTAAATTTGGATCTGTCTGCTAAGCCTGGCACATCTCTGAAATTAAGCTCACCAGCAGCAGTAATAACAGAAAGGCAAGTGTGGGAGCCAGCAGAAAAACAGAAGTGCAGGCTGCACAGTTCCAAGGTGGAAGAGATGTCTGCCTCCTTGCTGGCAAGACAAATATATTGTTGTTCCAAAAAAAAAAAAAAAAATAAAAAAATTCCAAAACAAGACAACAAACAAAACGTGACCCCGAAAGCTTTAAGCGCCCCCCTATTGAGGTCGATTATGCAAAAGCTGTTTCTTTTCCAAGGAAACCATGAGACTTAGGTGGCCAAATTCCACTGGTACAGGCAGGTTTACTGAGAAGGCATTTAAGATGAAGATAATATTTAAAGTCTCCATTCCCACAGGAGGGGAAATTCCTAGACATTGTGCTTGCTGGGGCACATTCAGCTTTCGCTGTGTGGTACTCTGAACACATTATGACTGCTTTACTCTCACACGAAACACGGTCAACAGGTTTGGGCCCTCTCAGCTTCTCCACAACCCCCTTGAAGTGGGATGGCACCACAGGGTAGGAAAAAAATATTCCTCTCCTCCAACCTGCTGGCAATGCTCCTTGTAGTGCAGCCCAGCATGGAGTTTGCCTCGTTCACAATGTTAGCTCATCTTTAACGTGGTGTCCACAGTGACTCTACGGTCCTTCTTGGTAGGGCTGCACACCAACCAGCCAGCACCCAGACTGGCTAATGCTACCATCCAGTTCAGCAAACAAAAAAATACTCAGATTTATCCAAAAACTATATCCATGTAATCCCTTTAAGGTCAGAGATACTGCCTCTTGTAACACAACTGTAGCAGACATGCCAAGCAGCACTACCATGAGCAGTGCCAACTGCTCTGCAGAAGTGGTCAGAAGACGCAGAAGCTTCCTGGATCTGGACCAAGGCAAGAACTTCCTAGAGCTCAGGTCCAGTTTTAATTCAAAGTCGTATGCATTTCACTAAAGTTTGTCATGCAAACTCCTTACCTGGGATTTCCTAACTTCTGTTTAAAGAAACCTCTTGTGCCCAGTGCTTGATGTTGGCTGTAGTCCTGTAAATAGCAGCTGGAACAGCACTGCAGATATTTCACAGTGGCAAAAAGATGAAAACACTTTCATAATTGCTGTTTTGCTGGGAAAACCATTTTCTAGCCATTACAGTTTTGTTGGGTTCTTTTGCAGGCACAAACCTCTGCCACTTCAAAATGAGAGAGCTGGTGTGCACTGATTGCTGCTTATCACATTGCCTGTCATGCTTTCCCGTTACCTGCTTCTGTCCCTTTCTCTAATCATAACGTAAGCCCATACATTCCTAGGATAGTGACTACTCATCCTTAGTAAGTTAGGTTTGTGTAATATCTAGCATAAGGGAGCTTCGATCACCGGTCAGCAGCTCTAGGTGTTACCATATAAGTAAATAACAATATTCAGCCAGGATAATAACAGAAGCCTAGATCCGCAAGTCCTAGCTAAATAGCTGCAGCAGGCAATTGCTTGGCAGAAAAACAGGCACACAAAAATGAAAAATAAAACCAAAAGGATTAGACTGAAATTGCAATCTTCCTCTTGAATGTTCTATTAGAACTGACAAAAGACTCAAAATTCTCTGAAAAGAGTCTCTTCGTAAATCATATTTCCTAATATCATCTCTAATAACTGACAAAGCCCTCCAGCCCAGCAAGCCACGGCAGTCCGCTCTCTGATTCCTCCTCACACAGATATTCCGGCTGTTCTCTCAGGTTCTCTCCAGCTGCCTCAGCGGATAAACCACAGCATAAATCACAGCAACTAACTGAGCTCCACACTCCCTGTCACCTGCCTTTTCAGTTACATTTGTATAAAACCACACAGGACAGCAAAATATTTTCATAGGTAGGAGGCATTTAACCATCACAGAACAAGTGAAGTTGAAGGTCAGAAAATCACCACCCAGCCAACCCAGCTGCAGAGCAGCACCGCAGACTCAGTGGGACACACTTCCCACAAAATGCAACAGGGAAAATGCACATTTATGACAGCATTTCTGACTTACAGCTCTTGCGCCTACATTTATGTGTGAATTCAGTCATTCCTGAATCATCTCCAAGTTATACAGGTAAGTTATAAAATGCGTGAATAACTTCCAGCTATTTACCTAAAATTGGGTGATGCTTAAGCCCCACTGACTTCAGCAGGGCCTTCACTTTCAATTCAGTGAGAAGACCTGCATGGTTTAGTAAGGCTTTGGAGCTATGGACTCCTCTTTAGCCAACATAAACAAGGCAGATGGGACAAGCTGCCACCTCAGATATGTTTCTAGCTGAATCACATTGTAGACTTAATTTTGCTTTTTGGGACAAAATCATCTGACCTTGTCTCCTTTGTCTGTAGTAGGAGTTCTGCTACCACTTTCAGGGGAGGAATCTTAGCGTCTCACTTCACATTCACTGAATTCCGTATTAAATAGATAAATCTAGAGGAGATTACCTGAAGCCAGCTACCTCAGTGAAACCCTCTGGTAAGGATCCTGAAGTCCATGAGTAGAAAAGGTCCTTTCCATGCTCATTAAGGATAACATTGATACAGCATCAAGCTAAACTTACTCCTTCGCTCAGATGCTTCACCGAAGAAGAGGCTGATCTCAAGCCAGGTGACCTCACTTACCTTCTTCTTCTCTTCATCTGAGGAGTAACCAGATGCTTTTCTTAAGCACCATGCATCAAGTGCCCACTTGCCTGCAAACACTGTTTCTTGGAAACCAGTCCCACCTGGGACTCGGGCTCCCAGGGTGCGAACCGTCACACTCCCCCAGTCTAATGAGGAACACTCTCTGATTTCTCCTATCACTCCTTCAAAGCCTTCCTTCTCTCCTTACACTTCAACATCAAGGGTACACCACAGTGGGACACTAATCCGCATGCACTGCAGTGTCTATCAGCAAGGCCTTTTCTTGCAGCTGCTACCAAAGGAAAATCAAACAGGATTCTTCCTTCCAATTAATTCTGCTGCTGAATTGGTGAAAAGAATCAATAGTGAGCAGCGCAGCACTTCCCCACCACTAAAGAACAGATCAACACAAATGCCAGGGTTTGACTATGCAATTTAACCACATGAAAAAAAGAAATAGCAAACCCGATCCAATTTCTTAGAGCAGCACAATAAGACACAGCAATCTGTGAGCTAACAAGCTAAGTGTTCAACAAAACAAAGGGAGGTATGTCTAGAACCATATGGATGGCTTGAATTAATATGCTGACTGGCACCTATCAACTGTGATCAAAGGTGTGTCTTAAGATTCACCATAGCAACACCATGATCCAGCCACTCACTGCCTATTTCTGAGAAGGACAAGAGGAGAAAAAGGAAAGCAGCTAAGTCACTACAAAATGCATTTAAACATTTCTGCTCCTCAAAGCACATCTCATTTAACAGAGTGGGTGCAAACAGGACAGAGGGACATGGGAAAGAACACTGCTCACTCAGAAATTTGACAGCTTGTATCAATATTTTGGATCCATCTTGAGATTGCATTTTGCTGCAAAGGAGGGAGGAGATGACAGAGGAGAGGCCAGGGCAGCGATGCTGTCACGCTTCCTACCAGCTTACAATTGTAGGGATGTCAGACCTTTCAGCTCTTATAGCTGACAGGCTCAGCGGTACAGCTTTCAGATTTCCAAGGTCCCCATTAATCATTTCCCCTAGAGCTCCATAGTAGACAGCTTCATATTTTGTGACCTTAGCAGAAAGGGAATTGAATTTTCCCAATATATCTTCCTGTGGTACTTTTCCCCACTGACACAATGGTGTACGCCTTGGCAGTCAACCGATAAAGCCTATCACTGCAACAGATTCATCTCAGCCTTGAGCAGCAGACTTAGCTGAGAGCCATACCTCCAGCTCCCTGGGATCCTAGAGGTAATGTCCAGACTCAGTATTGACCTCAGGTCACCAGTGTGTCTGGGGAAAGGGTCAACAGCTTCACTTTGTTTTGTTAAAACTCATACATCTGCTAAAACAGCACTTTGTTTCCCAAGTTCTCCCATCCCCAAAGCTTAGGAGAACCTGTCTTCATTGCTGGTGCCTGTGTGAGAGCCCAGACCCCAGGTCAGGGTTGCACTGTGGTCTCTCTGCTCAGCACTACTCATGTCACCCTGAGGGGGCTTAAAACCTGGTGCTGTCAAAAACACAAAAGGGGAGCCTTTGTTCCACAGCAGTTACAGTTTGGAGATTGAGTGTGGAGGAGTCCAGAGGAAACAGAAATGCAGATACATAACAAAAGAGCCTCCATTTATAATGCAGATGGAGGAAAAACAGATTTACTTTCCAGAAAGTCCCAGAGATAAAGAACAAAAGAGGGTAAATTTATAAAGCTAAAGGAGCCCCATCCCACACCTACCCTGGAGATGTTTATAGGCAGACTCTGATTTTCTACATTTTAATTCTCAAAAGTAAGCCAAGATCTCCAAGAATCCTGCTGCCAATTCAGGCACCTGAATAATACGTGGAAATATTTATTACCAAGCAAGTCTGTCTGGGACACAGGCCCAGTTCATATTCCAAAGCCGGGAAAAATCAACACCCCTTTCAACCTTTAACTACAAAGGTGTCACTTTCTAGTGCCTAGTTGTACTTGACATGAAATCAGCTTTGGGATCCATGTTTAAAACGGTTTCTAGCAGTGTCTGACCGAGTAGCAACAGCCAGACTGTAGAAAATAGCTTTGTTTCTTAACTCAGTTTGTTCCTCACTGAGGCTGGGGAATTTAGCCAGATGGAGCAAAGCCTGCAGTACATTTTCCTGAGAGTTGTGCAAGGGTAAGTCAACAAGCAACAACTTAAGACTACACCAGCCCGGTCCAGCCCAGCAGGAACAACTTTCTACTTGCTAACTGCCAAAATGTAAAAAAAGAAAATATTAAAAAACCCACCCTATTTAAGTTTTCAAAAAAGAACATACTAAAGAAAAGATCAGTGTTTCCTCACAGCAACCTATTACTTGCAATATTGTCTGCATGACACAGAGCACTGAAGAGGAGGTCCATCCTTGCCTCTTCATTAATTGTAAATCTGCTCATGCAGATTCACCTACAGGATGCTCTGAGGTTATCAGTTGGTGTTCCTGGTTGTCTAGTGAAATTTAAAATAGGTTCATTCAACATAATAAAACAAGGAAACTGAAGCCACTGGTAAGACATAACCTTTTCAGATAACAGCTGTGAATGGCTTCTTGTCCATATGACATTTTACACCAATAAGAACCTTATCAGCAGAAAGCTGCAGCACAAAAAGATGCTTTTGAGAATGAGGTCAGCTGGAGCTGTTCCACTAACACCTCTGCACCTTACTGCAGCTACACATCCCATGAGGTATGGGACACTAACACCCTTCCCCATGTTCTGGAGGTCTGACTGTGCAGCTTCTGTGTAACCAGAGAGGGCGAGCGCCTAACAGTGGATGGGGAAAAGCACTTGCAGAGGGTGTCCCTACAAAAGAAAGCCCTGGGATGGGATGAGCCACTGAGTCCTCAACCTCTTTCAGAATCCATTAAAGGTTTTAGGAGTGCTGCTCAGAGCTGATTCAAATACTGGCATGGTTAGGTCTTTAAAACTTCCTGGCTTTAGAAAGGCACGAGCAAATGTTTCACAAGGCAAACTATTCCCCATCTAAGGTCACGCAGATATAAACGCTGAGGCGCCGGCCACAACAGCGAAGCAGTGACGGCACACTTGCTGCTGGTTCTCTTCCCTTAAAACAGAAGTCTCATGTTTTGGTTACCATCTTCTCTTTTTTGGCTGGTAGGGGACTTTTCCCCACACCTTAGAATGCCTTGACCCTCTCCTACAGACTAATACATGTGAGTAGACTTTCCGGTCCTACAGCTGAATTATGCAGGGCTTTGCAAAGGCACCAGTGATGGACAGTGTCGGGGCAGGGAGAGAATATCAGAACTGAGTTCCCAAATGTGAACTGGTAGGCGTATAGTTCTGGGTTTTCATGTGTCCCAGAAAAGGAGGGCCTAGTTTCACTGGCATAGCCAATGAGACAAGAACAAGCCCAAAAAACTAACACCTCAATCCACCCTTTCTTACCTGAAATTGATACAGTAAAGATTCCAGATGTAAAAGGAAAAAAGCATATTTAGAGATTAAATTTACAAATGTACTTTACTGCCAAGATAATCTTCTGTATCCTGTGCTTCCTCTGTGTTACTTGTTAGTAACAATCACACCGAAACAGCACAGGAGTACTGTCTCCCCTAAGTTTAGGTGTTAGCTACAAGAAAAAGCACAAATACTGAACTCCAGTTTGGAGAAGGTTAAAAGACCTCCAGTTTGGCCTGGGGCACAGAAGATCCACGAGAATGAAACTCAGCTCTAACATTTGTTGGTCAGAACTCGGCAACATCAGTGATCACATCTGAAATACATCCCACTCCATTGGGGCTAAACTTAGGAGCAAAGTGATAACCCACCATACTTCAACCCTATTAATCTTTCACCACCCTTGTGAAAGGCCCTCAGACAGCCTGGCTCCTCTGGGCTCCCACACAGCACCCAATGACTTTAACACCAAGTTGGTTTCTCCACGGCTGCTGATGGGCTGATTTCTTTTGCAAACATGAAGATCCAAACTCATGAACTGTAATTACCGAGACCGCGGATGAATCCAGGTTAGGGAATTGAGTTGCAAGACAGGTTTTACTCTGAACTATCTCTTCTGGTTATCATAAGCACAATTTAGTTTCATCTGAAGGTAATCCAGTTTACATACTCCAGAACTGCTCCACAACATGAAATAGAGCACAGGAAGTGGGGATTACTCCCCACGTGGAGACTTTATCTGCCAAGCACAGTCATCTGAATAAAAATGCTACTGGAAACATTCTCAGTCCCCTCCCGCTGCACCACACACAGCACAATCCTCAGCCTCAAAACCAAACAAGACCTTAAGTATATACTACGCTTTGGTTGGTGCTATAATTCTGGCAGTACAAACACGCGTGCAAAAATAGAGACCTGCTTTTTTCCTTCCATTCTGAGACTTGTAACTCACACACGGACCACACCTCATCTAAACAAGACACGGAAAATCACTAGTGCTGAGATCTCAAGGGGGATCACAGCTCCCTCCTGCTAACACCATATACTATGTTTTCACACAGGATCTGCACATGTGCAGGTAAACTGGAGGAAGACAGCCCACTCTCACAATCCAGTCATTGAAAATGCAAATGTGACAGTCTGGGACATGACTCAAGCCATTAAAAAGGGACATTTAGGTTTTGGGCTTCAGATGTATCTGCTTAGTAGTGGCTCTCCTAGATCCTACACTGTAGGGTCTCGAAGAGCATAGCAACACTACCAGGAGTCCCAAGCGCTGCCTGCCTTGACCACAACTCAACTGCGCCTGCATGTCTTTGGTCAACAAGCAACTAGGAAGGAGTCTTTCTTTCCAGCTGAGCTTCTTTCTCAGTGTGAACTGCCCAGGCTCTTTTTCAATTATACTGCACGATGCCAAACGAAAAAAAAAGAAAAATGAAAAAATTCCATATATCATGCATGGAAAAAGATGACAAAAGCCTATTTTGGGTGACAAAGGCCTGACATTTCAAAGAGATGGATCTGTGGTCTTTGTAAGGAGTCAGCCTTGCAATTTGCAGCCCACATTACAGCCCTCCGAAGTTATTCACGCTGATTTGCCAATGCCAGTATTGTGTCTGCATGTTTGGCACTTCTGGACTATTCCAGGATTTCCCCCAGCGCTGACTGGACACATTCTTCACCATGTTAAGAAGGGGATGACCCATCACCTCAGGCTGGGGGGAAATGCGGGTAATTCCTTTTGAGAAGTACAATCACCATATTTCTGGCTGGTGAGGGAACAGCTGAACCGTGCTCTCCCAGCCCATAGACCACAGCAGCTACACCAGCTCAGCGCAGCTGCGCACGGCCTGGGATTTATAAGGAATTTGACATTTATGTACTGATTTAGTAAAGCACAGAGCTCAATCTGTGAACCTGCTTTATCTGATTTGCATTGCCCTTCTGCCCAGTTGGCTTTGCTGCATGCCACCCGGCACTGGTGCTTGTCGGGGTGGGAGTGCCTGTGTTGAGCAGCAGCCCCGAGCCTCAACCTCAAAACTGTCCTGGGCTCATCGCCTCTCAAGAGTCACTCAGAAAGACTGCACAGAGCAACAACAGATTTTCCATTCACAGGCAGTTAAAAAAACCCCAAACCCCAAAATCCTAACAAAAATCCTACCTACCAAAATATAATTTTAATAGGCTGTCCCCCTTTGATTCATTCCGTGTTTACGCAATTCCAGGGCGTGTCAGCACTGGCAGCTTCCCGGCGCTGGCAGTTCCCCAGACAGGTGAGATGCTCTGAAGAAGCCTGGTTTCAGTTACAGCTGAGCAGTGGGATATTTCCACTTGAAAAATCCTATTATTTGACAACAGTATTTTATCCTTGACCAAATATAGACCTTCAGCTTTTCCAGTGTATTTGGTACATATTAATTAAACTTACTGTGCCTCAGTGACAGAAAGGGGTATCATCCCAAAAATGCAAGGAAAAAAGCACAAGAGTGAGAGAGAAATAAAAATTACTTCCAGACAGGTCAGAAAAGAGTCAAGTGGTAGTGGCCTTCCCTGGATGGATCAGCAATAAGGAAAGAAGCTCCTGGGAGCCATTTCCCACAACAAAAGAACTTGGAAGGACTAATTTATCAGGCTGTGCTGGAGAGCGCAGGGAAGAGCAGAGGACAGAAGAGGCCAGCAGCCAGAGCACCCACACTACAAAGGGCAGCTGACCCCAAGGCTGGTGGAGGCGCTGGCCGGCGGGGCTGCCCAGAACACAACAATACCGTTTTGCAAAGGAATGCAGGGCCTCAATGTTTGCTTTCACACCACACTAGAAGTCCTGATGGCGCTGAGCTCCAGCAACACTTCATATTTGAAGGACCAATGTATTCAGCTTGCTCTTTGCAATGAACAAGCCCTAAATGCTCAGAAGCAACTGCCTTTAAGGCCATCAACTCCCTTCTATATACATCCTTTCCAGGAGAGGCAAGTGTAACCTATATCATGGCATCATATACACTGAAGTCTTGTTCCTTCAAGAACACCAATGTAAGTGGGTAATGAAGTCAATGAGATTCCACAACCAGGACCACGCAGGCAAAGGAATCTCTCCTTGAACACAATATCATTTACACAAAATGACTACATTATAGAAAAAAATCTATATACAGAAAGTACTGTATTTATACTCCTCTATAGATATTAAAATACACAATCCTAGTATGTACTAAAATGGTTGGAATTACTTATCAGCAAGGCCAACACAGTGAGATAAAGGGGCATCTCCTTGGTTAGCATCACAGACCACGTGTCTTACAAACTGCAGCCTAACACAGAATTTATAGTATTATTTTATAGAGGTCAAAATGAAAGGTCCATTTCTGCGTAGCCTATATATCTGCCAGTAACGGGGGATAAGGGGGACAGAAGGACGTGGACAGACATATAACCCAAATATGAAGTGAACTGAAAATGATTTCACAGATATTGAACAAAATGTCTATGATGTCTAGTTCGATAGACAGAAGGCACAGAGTGGAAAATGACCTTGTTCTGTACAATAGTGTGATTCATATGGATGAACCAGATACCCCAAATTACCAGCTACTAGAACTGTACTGCAAACGTAGCTCAACCTCCAACATACTAAACATTGACTCCATCCTATTTGCAAAATCAGAAAACACGGACAAAATAAAGTCAGTCACATTTCTGAACCCGACCATTTTCTACCTGGTGAAAATGTAGCAGCATAACGAGCAGGAGCCCCAGGCAGCATAAATCAGTACAGCTCTCTTGTCACCACTGATGGCAAAGGATAATATATTTTTGCAGTTGCTGCTTTTCCACAAAATCAAGAGCACACATTGGGCATACCCACACTAAAGTTTGACAAACCCTCTCTGTTACACCCTTGTGAATGTTTCATGTGAGGGGGTCTTAGCTCTGCTCTGCCATGGTCCTCTTCTGGGCATCAAGGGAAGATTACATAGATGACACAGTTGGAAAAGCTCTACTTCAATTTATGCAATAAAGATGTTTTCTTCGAAGAAACTTTAATCTGCAAGACTGTAACTTTCACTCTTCAAATAGAGCTCAAATTTCTGACCTTGGCACAGCATCACAGAGGACCTGTTTTCCCTCACATGGATTAACTGTCACTGAACAACTCCAAGATAATTGGCACGACCGCTCCTCTTCTTCAAAGCTAGCATTTCTTCACGTATTTTCCCTTCTTCCTTCGATGAGTACATAATGTACAACAGCGAGTAGATAATGCATAACAGTGACTTTAATTACCATCACATCAACTGGCAAGAGTGTTACCCTGAATAAAGTCTGCCGATTCCACCAAGTGAAGGAAAGCACAGCACAGTGCTCTATAAAAGCCACCCGCAAGCATGCTGCTCTGAGCACCAGCCGCAGCAGTGACCATTGCTACAGACTCTGCCTGCCTCCTGAGAATGGAGATGCTGCAGCCCAGGAGGACCTGCCTGGCACCCAGGGCTACCTCGCTCCCAGACTACAAGTAAGTGTGCCGGTACTGATTGCTTCCTACGGGCAAACCCAAAGCCATGCTCTGATCTGCAGCCAGCCACCCAGTTTAGATAACGACAGAGAGGCCTACCACCCATCTGGAGTAGTATCTTGGAGTTATGTCCAATAGATTTTGTTCTTCTAGTGAGCAAATGGTTTCCTCTGACACTGAAGCTACTGTTCATAAAGTTGAAAGGTTTGAGGAGTTTAAAAGAGGATCCTAACGAGATGCTGGCTTTATTTGGTTTAACTAGGGCTGCCATGATCTGCTATTTCATAATCAATTTCTTTTTTTTTTTTTTTTGCTTTTAAGTCTCAGGGGAGTGCTTTGAAAAAAATGTATGTTTGTTAGTAAAACCTGAAAGAAAACCAAGCAAACAACTTTTCTCTTTGGAGAGAAAAGCTTGGGAGCATGCATGGAACATAAGCCAGAATTTTTAATTTAACAGTAAAGAGGGCTCCTTAAACCACTCCTTCAATTTCCTAATTTTAAACTGAGCGTCACAATTTCTAACAATGTTGGGATCTCTGAGACTGACAGTATTTTTCTGGATATTTAAAATCATCCCTAACAAATGAATGAGCAAAGTACTTTTTGAGCAGCACTGTCCCTGCTATTTTGACTATACTTGCACACTAGAGCTTTCATTCTGAACATCTAGTCAGATGCAACCTCTCAAGCCTTGAATTGGTCTCAGTCTCATTTAAACTTGAAAAAAAAAGTTGGAAGAATGGCTAGAAGCTCTGAAATGGGGCAGTTTTGCCCAGTCTCCCACCAGCAATTTTCAATGGGTTGCAGTTCAATGCCCCACCTAACTGCGCAACCACAGGCTTTCCCCTCTCCCTCCCAGCTGCACACTTCCTCATCTTAGATCTAGCAATCACATGTCCTCCAGGGATGTCCCTTGGTTTATGCAACAGAAAGGAGCTGGAGCAGCTGTTCCTTGGATCAGCTCAAGGAGTCACTGGATTTCATACGCGGGACACAATGGGCTTGCACAGTGGGGTGTGCAGAGGAGCCCCGTAGCCCTGGCTTAGGAGTAATATCAACTAACTTCCAGAAGAGTCAGGAACCCATTGCTCAGACCATTTTGAGGAATTTACTCAGCTCAGGAAGATTCCCCCGGTAATTCTCAGCCTGGATCAAATAAAAATAAAGCTGATGACAGAAAGGAGTGAAGCGCTGCTATTGTAAAGCACCTTCTTAATTTTGAGCATGTCTCTGAAGCAAGTAGCAGCAATTAAAGCCTTTTTAATGACAGCACTGGAGCTCATCTCCACCCTCACAGCTACCTGTAACTGCTCACACTTAGGAAAGCTCTCCAGCAGCCATGCTCATCCACCTCTGTGCTCCAGCTCCTCATCCAGCTCATTACTGTCCTCTACCACCAGCTCTCCAGAGCCTGTCTGAACAGTGTCTTGCCCTGACCAAACAGGAGGATTTGGGGACACGAGTAGCCTAACATGCCAAGCATCTTATTTCAGATGAACTGAAGCAGCTGTAAGGGGAAGGGAAGGAGAAATTTTAGTCATCAACCAATGAAATCTTCCCTGACTTCATCCACTGAAAACAAAAATGGTAACACAGCCTGATTGAGGCCCACAACAATTTAGGTGATTTCTGTTCCGGCACCAGCTGCTCAAGACTCTGCTGGGCAACTTACCTGGGAATTTTATACATTGAATGGCCCATTTCAACCACAGTATGTTACTAGCTTCTCACAAATACTCCTCTCTCCTTGGGGAAGGAACACTCAGCCATCAAACACCTTGGTGCCTTCCCTGCTTGCCATGTGCTGCAGTAATTTGCTTTGGCACAGGAGATCTCTGGACGGGAACAGGCACACTGGTATTTTTCCCAGCGACAGCACCCAAAAGGGAACTTATATAAATTATAGCAGTCTTGGGATTGCCTTCATTTATCCTGCAAGGAATTGGGGGGGGTGTGCGTGTCCAGTGCTATTCGTTTTAGGAAAAAAAAAAAAAAAAAAGCCACTATATCACTGCTTCCAGCTTCCTCCAAAAAGGGGCAGTGCCGAATACATACTCAGCCAGGGCTTCCCAGTGTGCAAGTAAAACTTCACGGAAAAAAGCTTTTCAGCACAAGGTACCTGAGCTCTTGACACCCTGGGGGAAGACAGGAAAAGGTTCTCTACTCCATTTTACATCCAGTTGGCACATTTCACACTTCTAGAACAGCTGCTGTCTTGTACACTGGAAAATTCAAAAACACCTAGTAAAGGGCATGTCCCACTTGCACCTACAAACACAGCACGTTCCCAACATTCTACAGGTCCATTGCATCACCCTGTCGGGCCATGACACACGCATGGCTCGGAGAAAACAAGACCACAACGAGAGCCCCAATGTGTACAAAGATAATGCCTTGGGTACAGGTCATAGGCATGATTTACTTCTTGTTCCCATGGTTTGTTTTGTGCTCTCCCTCCCCCTTATATTTTCAGTGATATTTAGACCGGGGCCTAAACGGAGATATATAATTAAAAAAACCACTTCAAGCTAAGGAGAGACTGGAAACAATTTATCGCTTTCTTTGAAAGTATTTAGATCACCTCTCCTGGGAAGGACTTCACCAAAGCAAGGAAATGTGAATACCTGAGTGGGGTGTCTGAAACAGCAGGAAGAGAGCCGTGGAAAAAACCCAAAAGCTCTGGACTATGGTAAATCTAATTAAACCTTGATTTAACCAGGGCTGCAATTTTTAATCTCGATTTTATTACTACTAATAAGGAGATCTGCTGAAGCATTTCATATGTTTCCATAACATCATTTTATACAGCAGTCCCTGGAATGTATTCAACGTAAATTGGCGTTTCCCTGGGACAGACATCTACACTGGCAGCTTCCAGCACTGACACAACCACTCACATAAAGGGGAAAAAAAAAAAAAAAAAATCACTTTTAGCTAAAAATACCTGAATGAAAACAAAAAAGTGTTTCAAATGCCATGGTATTACCCTGCTTCCTTTCCTTGGCTCCATCATTCTTTTCTCTGACCATTGAGATAGCCTCTGATATTTGCATAACTGTATGATTTATTATTACTTTTTAAATAGATGTGGAGACATTACCTCGAATTACTTTTATGAAAAAAACACAACCTGATAAATGTTTTTTTTGTCAACAATCCACACAAAGTCTCTGAAGAACCAGTGAAAATATCAAGAAAAGACCCAGTGCACCAGCTGTGAATGAAACCAGTAGCAAGTCACAATGCGCTTTTTTCAACACTTTCCAGAAGCTGCTCATTAAGTTCAATTTTGAGCTGGGGTGGAGACAAGCCGCAGAAATTCCCAGGATGAGATAACACTGGTATCTGATTAATGAGAAGTGTAACATAATCAGATAGACTTGCAAGGAAGATATCAGTGCTATGTGTACACAAGCACCCGCATTACACAATGGGTTTGCCCCAGCACACCCTGCCCACCTGCTCCCTTCCTGTTCCACTCCAAACTGCCTGAAATTAGGACCATTTCCCCAGTCTCAGTCTAAGTTTCCACCTTTATCTCTCAACCTCACTAAAGATAGTGCTGGCTAAACAAAGAATTTAGGAGAGGAAATGACTGTCTTTCATGAGAGATGTTCTCCAGAGAGCAGGAGGACCAGCACACAAACCCAAACAGCAATGCCGGATGCTTGCACAAGGGAAACTTCTGCATCCTTTCTTGCAGTAGAAATGATCTTAGAGAGAAAAGAATGACCTCCAGATGGAAGACATCCTAAGCAAAAGATATTTTAAAGGTAACACTTGAGATTTTTACTTCATGTGGTATATGTAAACCGTTAGAGGATTTCTTAATAAGCCTGTGTAGGTTCTCTGCACACATTTGCCTGGTGAAGAGCAGCAACATGTTTCTTTGGTAGGAAGCAAGCACAGAAACGCACTAGGCTATTCTGCACAAGCACGATAAGCTTTTAAAGCAGGCATGAATGCGACTCCCCATATCCCTTGGGATGGCAGGAAGCTGGGGATGCTCCTTCAGCCCACACAGAGCCAGCAGCTCGCTGCAGCTCCAGCACATTTCAGCTTTTTATAATGCAGCAGCCACTGCCAGGATCAATACGCTCAGAGTCCCAATACACACAACGTTCTATAAAAAAGTAAAACCCACTGAGTTGCCCAAGAGCACTTTGGCTGAAGTCATTCAAACGGCAAAGCAGCACTTTTTGAAATAAATCCATTTCAAGTGTATCTCTCTGGCTTGTTTCCAACACCAATTAATAGCAATATTGAATTCTTGGGCAGCTAAAGATGCCCTTCTGCCCAGTGGACTGTCATGTAACGACATTGTAAAACACAAAATAAACCGGCTCACTTAGCCAGAGACTACACATGCTGTTTTCCCCAATACAGACCGCTCAACACCTCCTTTTTAAAAGTATTTCCATTCAAACTCATTTTGAGGGTGGTTTGTCAGTAAGAACTGCAGCACACTATTCCTGTCCACCACAGCCATATAGTTATTGGCCATTTTTAGCCATTGCTAAAAATTAGGAATATATAAGGTCTTGTGAATCTGAAAGCAGAGAGAGGATTCTAGTAGCCTTTTAAATCAACTTAGTGTCTCATTTTCCAAGTATCAACTTCTGCTCGATTCTTTTTGCTACTGTATTCAGTGTGCCAGGCACACTCTTTCCTTGCATCTTCCGTGTACCCCACTTTGGGAAAAGACAAGCAACTGGAACAGGGACCAGTGGCATACAAAGAATGCTTGGGAAAGCTGCTCTAAATTTTATTTTTATACATTCGTACCAGCTGGTAATTCATCTTTTATAGAGCTGTGAATGGCTGAAATTTCATTTCAAGGAAACCATGCTCTGTTTAATAAGAACAATCAAATGCTATCATTTGTAGGAAGTAACTTTTTTCCTTGACCTTTTTATTACTGGCAAAATGTCAGCAGATTATTATAAAGGGCACAGAGCACAATCTGTGATAAATAACCTTGTGTTGCCACATACCAGACCAGAATGCCCCCTCCTCTCTGTCCAGACACATACCTTAGTTTTCCAAAATGGCTCTGATTTATAAAGAATTACAGATACCCAAAAGAGTCTGAATGCCAAGTGCAACACCGTGGGTGAACACGACTTGCTCAATTCCTGGAAGCATAAACAAGGAGGCAAAGGAACAAAAAAATAAGAGCCAGAATGCAGCCTTACTTCTGCGTGCAGCAGCTGCAAGATCACTGCTGGCATAACTCATGCAATCTTTATCTGAAATACAGCATCCTGAAAAATTGAAAAGAACCCAGAAAAAAAAATGGAAGGCTGTCTCCAGGTCTTAAATCATCTACAATGAGAGATTTAAGGTGTTCAATCTACTTAACTAATCAGACACTTAAAGCATCACCTGATCACAGACTGCAATTACTTAGAGGGAAAAGATGTCAGAAAGCTGGAAAAACGAAGCTAGAAAAAAGGCAGGTTAGAGCAGAAGTACACATCTTTTATTGTAAAGATAATGACCCTTTTCACACATTGCTGAAGAATCACCAACAAAAATTAAAACGTGCTGCGTGCCCAAGATACATACCGCAACTCAACCAGAAGTTACTAGACGTGAGGTTAAGAAACCCAGACTAAAATCCCATGGTTTGCAGATGCAAAATCAAATGAGATCAACAGAACTGATACTTCTGGTTTTAAAATCCAGGATGCAAAGAAAAGGTGAGTTGTCCAAAGAGCAAACTCTGGCATTCCTACCTGCACCTGCTCGCTCACCAGCTAAGCACCTTACGAGATCACCATGTCCAGCGCTGCAGGCCCTTTCTCCTGGCTGCTCGAGAGCTGCACCTCGCTGCGCTCTAAGTAAGCAGCTGGGCAGCCTGAGACGACCAGCTTGTGCTGCTTGTTAAACATTTCTAGCCCCTAAATACTGTATTTATTCTCCACTTAATTCTTCTAAGGTCCATTTCCAAAACAGCCTGGAGAAAAAACAACTGCTTTAGTGACTTCAGTAAAACAAACCTTTTTATTATTTCATATGGTGTTTCATTTTCTGGTACTCAAAACTAAATGGCATGGATATTTACAGTACTGGGAGTCTCATCTGTAGCTCATCTAAGATAGACTTACTGAGCCAACAGCTCAGAGCACAGTAGGATTGCCCATTAAAAATACTACATTATAATTCAAGGCACCGTCTGTGTGTGCAGCTCAGTTCATTTTCAATACACTATTAAGAGCTGCAATACTTAACTCACCATTCAATTTTGATGTTAAATGAAAGCAAAGAGCACAACAAAAAAGTGACAGTGAGGACAAAAAAAAAAAAAAAATAGAAGTAGATGGGCCTGAAGATTTCCCACTTGCTTTATCCAGAGAGTAGAGGGACATATCCTGGCTGAGCCAGGGCAGGCAGACAAGGCCAAATAACCCAGAGAAGAGATCAGACCCTCTCACTATCCTCATAACAGAGTTTTGCAGACCAGCCAGTACAGGAAAATAAATAAAAACCCAATCCCCAAACTCACTTTCTGTTCATTATTTTTGCAGTGCAAACAGAGACGCAGGGGTGCAAATCATCTCCCCACAGCTACACGAGGCATGGGATGGAAGCAGGAACTAACACTGATCTCCTGAATCCAAAGCCAAACGCCTTAACCACAAAATTATCATACTTCCATTGTCTCAATCTGGTCGATTCCAGAAGTACCAAATTACTGGGGGAGAGAAGGAGGGAGGGAAGAAAGGAAGAAAACAGAATATTCATCAGGAATACTTCTGTCCCATCTAGGAGACACTGCTTACATTGGTGTAAGTCTCCCATACCAGTCCATAGAATTTGGAATAAGGGTATAAACTTTTACTGCTCAAAATATTCAGCTTTCTAAAGTTCAAGTGAGGCTGACACAGACCCTCCATGAAACCAAGCAAAAAGCTCCGTGTTGCTTAATGCTTTTTAGACAGGGGACTGGGATACTCAAGAGATTAAATAATTCATGCGCTGCCTTTCCCCACGGGTTCACATCCAGCCCAAATCATAAGTGTCGAGTACAATCATATGCACTCTTGATGGACTTTGAGAGGTAAGAGAACAGCCCAAGTACAGTTTCCAAAAGACAAATGTTCATATGGGACAAGTCCCCGTGGATCAGCTTGGCAGCAGTTCCATGAGGACAGCAAGAGAAGCCAGTGCAGGGAATACCTCAGGGCAGCAGTGTCTTGGAGCCCAGGATACAGAGGTGAATAAATGAGGGAACATGCTTTGGCTTCTGCTTGACAGTTTCAACTTCTGAAGACCCAGTGAAATCCTGTCCCAAAATAAATGACTTTTATCCCCGTGGAGAGGCAGGGTGAGCTCGCAGCAGCTCCACATTAAAAGCATCAAGATACCGTTCTCTTTTGCACCAAACATGCCAGAACAAAGAGCTGCTGACATTTTATATAGGACAGATGACTCTGCACACCTTGCGATCTGCTCAGGTACTCAAACAAGGGAGCCAGAAGGACCCGACCGTCCGCACAAGCTGCCTGCAGCTCCAGCCAGGGAAGAGCAGCAGAGGCAGGTGCTGGCAGGGCGAGCTGCTGTGCACTCACTCGACCAGCCCGCCCAACTGAGCTGTTCCTACTTGCTACGAGCAGAAAACAGCAGCAAACTACACCTTGCTCTGCAGCGTGGGTGAAGCATGGAGGGAGCAAAGCCTTCAGGAAGCCATGACACAAATCCAGTGCCTTCAGAACCGACTCCTGCAAGCATTTCCCATGCCGTACACCTGCTTAGGTAGCTCCAGGCTCGGCTTGAAGGTGCAATCTGCTGCTTCACTCTATTTCCATAGCCACTTTCACTTGGAGCGCCTGCTGTTTCCTTTCAAAAACTGCTGCGGCCCTGAGGTACAAAGGGTAGAAATCTCTCCTAGCAAAACCTGGCAGTCAGCAATAGAGAGGGGAAAATAAATTATTAAGGACCACATTGATGCAGATTTTCTTTCTGCTAGAGTGAAACTTAAATCTCTTCTTTCTTCCCCCATCGTGGCTATGGTAATAACACCCAACTATTCATTATCCTCATCTTAACTAGACAAGCCTCTTTCAATTTAGCACTTAATATAATTATGGTAAATTAAATGGTGTCTAGAAAAAGAGTCTTACTTTTTCAGAGCTATTATCTTACCTCTATGAAACTCTATCAGTTAAAAGTGAACCTAGCTATTAAAGAATAAGGGTTTGTTATCTATTCAGTGAGCAGAAAAGTGAGATGTTCAGCTGAAAATTGTTCAAATTCTATTTCCAGACTCAATATCACATCTCCAAGGGAAAACAGGAGAATCTCATTAACGAAAGCACAATGTCCTTTTCGCATTGCAGAGACAGCACTTGAGCATCAATTCTCCGTTTACTTTCATTCATCTCAATTAAGTTTCTTTTTTAATATGAAGAATAAAATTGCATTTTCAGCTAAAGTGCTCTCTGGCTACCAATGTGCTAATATGATTTCCGAGACACACAGGATAAAAAACACTTTGCTGCCATGAAGTCAACAGTAAAACACAAAGACTTGAAGACGGTCAGGATGTCAAATGCAACACAGGCCAGGAGGAAATCAGGTAAGAAACCATGTGCATTTCTATGCCATCTAATAAATATATGGTGCTAAGTGGTAAACGTTTGGAAGATCCAGCTCTGCAAACACTGATTCACACAAACAAGTCCCTGTTTAGAGCAAGTAAAAATGATTTTGTTTGCGCGAACAAAGTGCAAACATGGATTTCATGCCTATACGCATCTGTACCACGGAAGAACATGAAAATCCCAAACACAGGTCTGTCCTAGAAGCTCAGTCTGTTTAAAGTGATTAATTTCTACACTGTTACTCAGTAGAACAAAAAAGACAAAGCACCTAAAAGAGTTATCCAAGAGATGCTCTTGGTAAATGGTCATTCTATGTTATCATAAACACCGGCTTAGTAACACTTGAATCGATATTAGAAGCATTATTTTTAACACAATGCAAGCGTATCAGCCATTGGGAACAAAATATTAAGCAGGAAATATCTTTATTATATTGTTTTCAACAAGTGGGAGTACATTAGTGACAATTAGCAGGTGACACTAGAACTGCTCTCTGCTAACTGTGCACCTTGTGGATAACAGCAAGGTTTATATCAACACAAAGATGTCAGCTGACGACACTGTGCATTTCTGGGAAAAGGAATCTTTAGCACTGTGGGAATTATTGTGGTTAAATTGCTTCTGAGTCACAGTTGGTTGTTGCTCAGTGTTTCTCATTTGGTCCCTACCTACCTTTTATTTCCTTGTGAGGATGCACCTGTTTGAAGAATAAAAGTGGCACTGTTGCAGCCGTTCTCTTAGCTAATGAGAGGAGTTACTCAGTATCTTGCTTACACAATGAGATTATTTTTATTTATACTACAGAAGCCAAGGCCATAGTGCACTAGAATTGTGTGAGCTTACAATAAAAGATAGACCTTGACACCAAAGAACATGTAACCCAAGGAGATATGAAGGAAGATGAAAAAGGCATAGGAAGCTGAGCTTAACACACCCTGGCCATGGACCTTCTCAGGACACTCAGGAATAGGAGACCCTACATCACAGCTCTCGGATATGCTCATGGCCAGAGGATCCTCCCAGCTTCTCAGCATACATCACCCTCCTGGAAAAGAAAGCTTTCCACACCTCCACTGAGGGTTTCCACAAGCCAGAACTTGAGTACTAGGCTTGGAAAAAAAATAGGTTAGACGCCTGACAGTCTGGACTTGATTTACACAACCTCCAGCCCTGTCCACAACTAGAGCTCCCCGAGCCTCCTGCAATGCATAGATGGATGAATAAATGAGTGCAGCTACACCAAAATGCCTCCCATGACCTGGAGTCCGGAGGCGAATACAGGTGGTAACGGCAGTTTGATTCCAGGCAACAAAGACTGCATGGATTACTAGTCAAAAAAAATATGGGCCATGGTTTGCATTCACTGAACCCAAATTAAAACAACAAAAATCCATTTAAATCCATTCTTATCAAATTACATCTCCTCTTCAGTGAAAATCTTACAAAGGCCGAGAAAGACAAGGAAATTGGGCCAAGTTAACAGATGTTAAAATTGAAATAAAATCTATTTTAAACCAAACTCCAGAATACAAAGACTGTGTGTTTCATGCCTAACACACCTGTGTCCCACTCTAGACTGACAATAACAGAGAGCTCCATGGAAGGCAGCTTAAATTACTGCCTTGCCCACTAGGGCTGTAATTTGTATGGTGCGTTCAGTGTTTACAGAAAGCCTTTGTAATCCAAGTAAGGATTTACAACTTTATGGGAAAAAAATGATATTGCTTGGATCCGAACTGTCTTCGACCCATATATGAAAGAAAAGGTCATTAAATGATCTGCAAATCCAGATTTCTTTCTTTAGTAAAGTAAGAGGAAAAAAAATTATTCACTATAGCAGCACCTGTCAGGCTTGCAGCATTTCGTGAGGTTCTTTTCAAAGTAACACAGCAAGAAAAGGCACAAGGACTCATCTTATAAAATGGAAATCTCATCTATTTGCATCCATGCCAGGAGCTTACCAGAATAACCCCCTTGGCCCAGAATTAATTCCAGTGGCACTTTCACATTCAGCTGCCAGGGATTTTCCACATGAAGCAGAAAGAAATTCCCTAGGTAAACAGTGCAATGTTTGATAGTGTCAAAAAGCCTTGGTCACCTCCTCCTACTACTTAAAAGTGATTCTCTCTTGATGCTGAAAGTCATACCAAAAAGAAAAAAGGCAAAAATAAAACAATAAAAAAAAAAAGAAAAATTAAATTGTTCTTTTCGTTCTGCCAAGATTACTCGCAGTGAATAACAGTTACCCGCACCACACACTGCAGCTGAACTCCCCTCCTCTCCTCACTGGGATGTACCAATTGTTTGCCGTGAGGAAAGAATTCCCTGTCATAATCTGAGAAAAGAGAAAAACAACTGAACAGTGCAACTCTGGATTAGGTTTTGGACTCAACTGACATCAAACAACACAGGTAACAAAAGTCAAACTGTCTCTGGGGCACTGAAGGTGAGAAAGAGCAACAGCACACCAACAGTTGTCTGGAACAAACAGCACGGAAATGAAAAGTACCTTTTAGAGCAACCTCATGGTTTTGCAGTGAGAAAACAGAAGGAGAGTGAGCTGGAGATTTTTTCTGAGCTCCAAGTGCTGAGATGCAGAAGGACCAAGTTCACATTCAAGCTTTCCACTCAACACAGAACAAGATGTTTCATGACTCAGTGCTTCTACTTCACAGATAAGCAGCAAGTCTGCCTTTACCTTCACCGCTGCTGATCAATTCAGACAGCACACCCTTCAGGACTCTGCTACAGCCGCAGCCCATTTGGGGAATATAGACACAAAACAGCTATTACTTTATTCCTTGGGGGTACAATTTCATAGTGATTGATTCACTGACAGATTAGACAGGACAAAGCAGTCAGACTCAGTGTTGGAGTTGTCGATCCCCGCCAAGGATAGCTGCACGTGTCCCAGTTTATTAAGGATGCATGCATTTCTCTTTTGTCTTTAGCTGGTTAATTTTACACTGATACTATAATCATGCAAATGGTTTGGGTTGCCAAAACACTCAAATTCAAACAGCCAATCCCCAAGAAGTCAAAGCTTGGCTTAGAGTTTAATAAAATACAAAAAAACCTATTACCAAGAAGGCTGCCAGCACGGTAAGGTTATTGATAGTGGCCCATAGCACAGACCTCAGTGACGCGTTTCAGAAAGGAAACCTTGGTAGACATCTAGCTGCCTATTAAACAAGGAGAAGAAAAGAGCCTTCTCAACCCAGAGTCTGATTTATACATCTATAAATCCTTCGGTCCAAAAGAAGTGCAAAGGAAATGATGGCACAACTTCAACTGTAGCTCTACAAACAATACAAAACCATCTGAGACTAGAGGTCCTTTTTTCTTGCAGGTTGCAAGAATAAAAAACAAACCAACCCCACACGAAAGTGGCTTGACTATTCTAACCTGAAAAATAAAATAAAATTTAAAAAATCCACTTTCCACATCACTCTCCTTTTGTGAAGGGTAGAAACCATTTTAGGGTAACTTACTAGCCTGCTGTTAGCTGCTTCCAATTTTACAGAATATTCCCCTTTAATCCCCTGATTTTTTCATATTACATAGATGCACATACAGTACCTAGAGCCTGATGCAAGCACGTCACTCCTACACCTTGAAACAGTATTCCAATAATTCAGGAATGTGGAAATTACTGACATAGTTCTGGCTTTTGAATCCCTCAGTGATAAAATACTCCTGGTCAGGAAGCATTATTTTGGGAAGCTTTTGCTATTTCCTGGCTCATCTGATCTCATGTTCCAAGCTTGGGAGAGAGCGTCCCTGAGTTAATTTTACTCCCACCATCTCCAGAGTAGCAACGGACAGAAGCATTTCAACAAGGAGTCTCTGAGCTGCTGCTCATTGAAGGCTGGCAGAAAATATACAGTATACTAAAATGTGCTGGGTTCAATTAATATCACAGCAGAGGCATGTGGGCAGTAAATTTTGCAGGCAGAAAACTACTCCTGAAGAGCAACCCATTGTCATGGCAAGGAGACATGACATGAAGCAGGCAGGCAGGTACAGTGGGAAGATGAGACTGCAAATGCAGAGCAGCATGTAGACAGGGGTGAGGAGAATCACTCTGGATTTGGGAGAAAAGTCCTCAGCAGCTCACCCTCCAGAGCAATAAAGCAGAAGACGGGAAGGTCTGGGCAGGATGTACGTGCTCTGAAGTCTTCCACTGGAGGCTCAGCAGCTGCTTATCAAAAGGCTGTTGTTTTTCAGGATGGTTGTCTCCTTCCTCATTCACTGCATAACCAGAAAGAGCCACAGTGGTGGGGAGGGGATGGGATGAAGGCAGAACCTGTGATTTAGACACAGCCTTGCACAATTAAATGCACCACACGCTGCCGCCTCCATAAGGAGGGCTGTGAGCTCCACACGTAGCAGTGCCTGGGAGGAGTTTGCTCAGTCTCAGCAGCTTGGGGCTCTGGAAAGCGCAGCACAAATGCCAGCAACGACAGTCAGGAGCGTGCACCACGAGTAAGCAAGCCCAGCCCCTCACTGAAGCAAGGCTGGCATTGCTGGTCACTGACATTCTTGCCCAAACCCACATGTATTTGGCATTTGGATTGTCTGTTCCATAACTCCAGCTGCTTCTTGTATTTCTTTTACCTTAGTAACCACAGTGGGCATGCACAAACACCTACAATGTGCTGCCAGAGACGTCTCATGTTGAGGAGTGAAGGCGTGAGGAGCAGCATTTCTGGCTGAGAAAACACTGCTATTAATGATCCAAAGGCAGGGAGGTCAGGAGAAGAAACACTAAATGCAGCTTCCACCTTCCCCAATAAAACAGGAGATCAAATAGCACAAATCTGTGCAGTTGCAGAAGGAGGTCTGTGCCCCATGGCTCAGAAGCAGCAGGACCCTGCCGACACACTTCAGGGCAGTCTCATTTTCGCCTCCTAAGCGTCTGATCCAGACCTAAGAGACCTTTGCCACTGGTAACACTGACAATCTCACAGTTGCCTCCAGCAGATACCAGGTCCCTTGGATACAAAGTGAGTCTAACCCAATTCAGATCAGCTTAACTACATTTTTTATGATTTGTGAACATAACATGGATTAGTCGAGCCTGAGTTTTACTCTGGACTCAGCACATTGACTTCAAACACTGCTCACTACAGATTATAGGAATGGCCTTTCCCTAGCGATACTCCAGACCCCAGACCATAGCAGCGTATCGGACACTGAGCCATTTTCCCCCTGCTGTTGCCAGGAAAGCACCTTGCTAAAGCCCTAACCCAGCAATGGAAGCTGAACCACCTGTAGTTTACAAGCCTCCCTCCTACTCACCTGATGAATCAGTGTTGCAACAAAGCACATGGAAATTAAATTAAGTACCATGAAAAGATTACAGCAGTAAATCTGCCTTTCAGTTACATTCATGTAGCACCAGGATTAAACCACTCCTTAGGTTCATACTGTCTACTTCAGATCAAAACAAGCTGCAGGCAGAACCAAGGCCTGCATTTTTTTCTCCTAAATCAGAGAATTGCCATCCCTGTCTTGATCAGTAGTGGCACAAAGTAACCTCTGGTGCTGAATCAGACTCCCTTGCCTCCCTCACGCCTTTCTGGCCCTGTTCAGCCATCACTCTCCTTCTCAAGCTGGGGTGAGTGTACTCTCAGGGTCACCTACCACCCCACAACAAGCTGTCCTGTAGAGAACACCCATTCCCCACTTTGGGGAAGAAAAGTCACCACACGCAGAGGAGAAGTCACCTCAGAGCATAACTTGAGGCTTATCTCCCTCTCTTCTCACACCTCTTTGGAAACTTACTGCCAAGGAGGAAAGGTGGCAGCTGGGGACACATTCAATGTAGCAGCTGCTCTCCGCTGAATACTATGATCTTGTGCATCGGTGCAAAGAGCAAAGGAGTATTTTCAGAACAAAGATACTGCCGCAGCTGCATGAAGCGAGTAGGTGATTACACAGCTTTGGCAAAGTTTCCTCCTCGCTTATGTTAAACAATTGTTTTACACTACAGCACTTGACGTTTGCGTAGCACTCAAAAAACATGGTTTCTGATCCAGCAGACAGTTGTCTGTGCTCATATATTTATTTCTCTGGGAACGCTGCCTTGGCTCACATTAGTAAGCATTTCCAAACTCAGATCTATCTGGTTTTTAGATAGCAATGCAAATGGTTTCCAGTATGGTATCTCTACAAGTGCCTATAGGAAAAGTTATTACTATCCTCACTTACACATAGCTTATTAGTATCAGTGCAGACAACCTCCTGACTACTTCCTCTCCATCCTGGAAGAGGTACACTAAAAATGAGTCCCACCGACCAGATATGCCCGCACACCTAAAGAAGCCATGTCACCTTGGCAGGCTGCAATCCCCCATGCCACGCCAGCCACACACCAACCACCCAGCCTTGCCATGCAGAGATGCTGAAGAGTGTGACGGGTGGGCCACCAAACCTCAACAGGCACACAGCAAACAGTGAGACAGCTTTGCTACGCACAACCTGGGCACAAAGCATGGGCATAGGCAGCGGGATTACCTTCCCACTCTTCCTGAAATCACTCTGCTCGTAAGACAGCCCCGGGGCACCACGTTATGCTTAAAAATAGGCAGCCTGGTTCTGCGCGGGGGTTGAAGGAGAAGGGCTGGCTTAGAGGGGGAATGGATTTACTGGGGTAATTGGGGAGGGTGAGGAGTATTTGCTTTTAGAGAATATTTTCGGGAGAGTGGCTAGGAGGGAGGAGAGTGGGTTTTGGGGGAAAAAGGCTCGGAGAGAGCCANGCGGCGGCAGGAAATACCAAAAGACTGATCCAACCACGCTAGGGAAGGAGGGAAGCGAGAGTGGAATAGAGGGAAAAATAGAAGAGGGAGGGGAAAAAAAATGGGGAAGGGAAAAAAAATAAAAAGAAAGGAAACGTGCAAAATCCGGGCGGGATCAGCCTGGCGCGGAGCTCGGATCCCCGCGGAGTGCCCCTGGGACCGCCCCGGCTTCTCCCCGCCGGCCCGGCTGGGCTCAGCTTGTGATTTCCCCCCTGGAGCTCCTTTCTTTCTTCTCGGCACAGGCAGAGGCTGAAGCCGAGACTGAGCAAATAAAGCAAAAAACCCCAAACCCTCAACAAAAATCGTGCAGACACCCCCCTCTAAAGCCCCCAGCCATCCTTGGGGTTCCCCGGCGCCACGGGCAAGGTAACGGAGAAAAGGCAACCTGGGGAAATGGCCACGCTGAAGCCCTCCAGCTGCAGGAGCACTTTGTCTCAGCATCCAGCCATATGCCTCCGTGACTCAAAGGCTCCCATGCAATCGGCAGCCCTGACACGCAGGCGGGAGCGCTCCCAGCTTCGCCTGTGCATCCAGAGCGAAAAATCAATCCCATGGCAAGCACGACTCCCTAAGCTCCTCCAGACGAGGAGGACAGTCCAATCACCGCGTCCCTGGCCGCAGCCTGCCTGCCCCTCGGGGGAGGCACGGCTTTCTAGGCAGTGCAGCATCTGGTCACACGTCGCGGCACAGCCACGCACATTTCCCTGCCGCTTCCTCTGCCGTCCGCCCTGCGGGTCCCACAGCTCAACGCTCGGCCGAGAACAGGAAGCCAAGAGGGGCTTCACGCCTCCTACACTACCGCGGGAAAAGGAGATGCCAAAAGTCCACCCCGACCTGGAGTAGCAGAGTTAAAAAGCACCAAAACTTTCTGAAACCAGAATCACATGAGGGAATAATGTGACCGACACTCACGTCTGACTTTCATCGCTGAGTCTGAATCACCCACATACAACTGAACCCTCGGTACAAAATGCAGTGTGGAGCTCAGGCTCACAAGAAATGAGAAGTGTGAAACCAGATGCCTGTTGTGTGCTCTGCTACCCCACCCTTCACAGAAAAAGCTAGATCCTTTTTCTCACCAAGTGCATGCAGCCTCTAAACCAAGACAAAGACCCACCAGCTCTGATGTTCCTCATGCTACCCAGAAAGCCAGGTGCCAGCTCTAAAGAGGAACAACTCATAAACTGAAAAAGTCTCCCCGATGAAGACAAAAACCTTGAATTCATCCAAAGCTGAGAGCTCAACTTGGACTAGGACACAATTTATTTCATTTACTACCTCCAGCCAGCTACAGCCGATCCAGGGACTACAAGGGCTTCACTCTGCATCACTGATCACAGAATGGGAGAGGCTGGAAGGGACCCCATGAGATCATCTAGTCCAGCCCCCTACTGAAGCAGGTTCACCCCAGAGCATGTTGTCCAGGATCATGTCCAGGCAGGTTTGGAATCTCTCACAGAGAAGGAGACTCCACAACCTCTCTGGGCAGCCTGGTCCAGGTTCCATCACCCTCATAAGAAAGAAGTTTTTCTTCATGGTTAGGTGGAATTTCCTGTGTTCTCATTTGTGCCCATTGCCCCTTGTCCTGTCACTGGGTACCACTGAAAAGAGTCTGGCCACACTCTCTTGACTCTTGCCCATTAGATGAACATAGAGAAGATCCCCTCTCAGTCTTCTCCAGGCTGAACAATCTTTCAGACTTTCCTCATCAGAGATGCTCCAGTCCCCTCAGCACCTTTGTAGCCTTCACTGAACTCTCTCCAGTAGTTCCCTGCCTCTCTCTAACTGGGGAGCCCAGAACTGGACACAATACTCCAGATGTGGGTTCACTAGGGCAGAGTAGAGGGAGAAGAGAACTTCACTGATATGCATGTACCTAACATTAGCCCATTGAGGTAGCTGGTTCTCCCCTGGTGAGCTCGGTGGGACAGTATACCAAGCAGGGACTACAGCACAGTACCGGAGAGAAAATTCACCATCTATTTTTGCTCTTTCCTAGAAGCCCTAGTACAAAACAGGACTCTAAACAAATCACAAACTAGACTACAAATTACAGAGCCAAAGCTATCCCTGCTATTCAGGGCTCACCACAGCCCTTCTCTACCCACTAAATAAGCCCCTGAGTCAGTGGCACAGGCAGGTAATTATTAAATTCACCTGTATTTGTAGTGATTTCTGCCATCACCTGCAAGGTGAGCAGAGCTGTCAGGATTCCACCTCCCTTCAAGTTGGTTGGGTTTTTGACTCAGTCCTCACCAAAACTGTGCCCTGTGCAGTGCAATGGAGCAGGCCACTGCACGGAGGTGCCAGGAGGAGCACGAGCCATGGCCTCAACGTCACCTTGTCTCAGGGCTCTGCCAGGTAGAGCTGCCATGTTGGAGACAGAAGCAGCTTACACCAGCTCCCACTGCCTCCTGCCCTGTCTGTTCCAGGCCACGTCAGGCTCCTCTCTCTGTCCTCCACTCCCTTCATCCTTCTGCTTTTAGGGCTGTCTCTCTCAAATTCAGGCAGGTAGTTTGCCAGCGCCTTGTCTGGTCCAGAAGGCTTTTTCAGTAAACCATGGGCTCGACATTGTTCCCCCTGTCTGCATCCAGACTGGCTGCACTGCATCCAGATTCTGTGATACACAGAGCAAAACGCCTGCCAGTTAAACTGTCAATGTTTTGTACATGAAACTGGACCATCAGAGAAAATATCCATCAGACCGATGTTTTTGCATCATGTACCCATTGCCACGTACCCATTTTGCATCATGTACCCATTTCTGACGTGGTCTGGGGAGCCCTGAAACTGAGTTCGCTGTGTCTTCAGACCTTGCACAAGATGGGTCCTCTGGGTTAGACAAGAGCAGCAATATCCATCACTTCCCTGCCTGTCTATCAAAGATAGGACTGGACCCATTCTCCCCTTTCTAAATCCCCTACAGAAAAGTGGGAAAACTGAACCATGCAAACACTAATATTTTTGAAGACTACTTTCCACGGCCCTCTAGTGTCTGTTCTGTTCACAGCCATTCAGAAGACATCACATCTGCTGGTCACGATTCCCTTGCCTGCGCCATCTGCAGTTCATGCAGATGTACCCGAGCCGCCCGTAAAACCCTAACGGGATTGCTGGGAGTACAGAGCTCATCACCCAACTCTACATTTGGGGTGAGGTTTGCTCTGTGCACCAGCTTGTGTGCTACCACCACCTGAGCTGCCCAGCTTAAAGGTAATTTATTAGTGTTCCCCAGATAGGACACAACCCTCTGACAAAAGCTCTCTGATGGATGGAGCTGGCAGTTAGGGCTGAGGTCCCTTCTGGCTTCAGTTCTCCTGTGCAAGAAACCAGCCCTTCTTTTAGGGGCTCTGCAGCTCTGATATTTTCTTTGGGCATTTGCCAGCATTTGCAACACTTAACATTTCTCACCACAGCAATATAACACTGTACTAAGAGGGCTTGTAAACTGGTATGAACTCTATCATGAGTAAGGGTAACAAAACCAGCAAAGCACAATAAGCTGTAATCGTAGTGCTGGGAGAGTGAAGTCAGAGTGATTCTGTTGTGTTACTCCAGTCCTCACAATCCAATAATGCAACCCAGAGAGCTTAATAGGGCACTTAAAACCAGTATCTAATGTCTTTTTAAGACAGCCCTAGAAGATGTACACCACCACACTATCAGTGCTGTTTACAAACTGTGCTAAAGGCAGCCAGAGAGGTGAGCTGCAGCAACAGCCGGATCACTCAGTTCTTTCAGGTCAGGAGCCTGCTGTTTTCTCCAGGAAACGACTACAACACTTTCCCCTGCATGGAATCATAGAATCATAGAATGGCTTGAGTTAGAAGGGACCTTAAAGACCATCTAGTTCCAACCTCCCTTCCACAGGCAGGGACACCTCCCACTAGACCAGGATGGATCTCCCTTTTGAATCCTTCACCTTTTGCTAACTGCAGAGCTCCTCTTCTCCCCAACAGAGATCAGACCCCACCTATGTGAAATGCTCACATACTCATTTTGCAGTGTCCAGAAGACCTGCAAATGTTACTAAATACCGTAAAAGCCATCAGATATATTCATTGACCTCTATTAAAATGGAAATCGAGAGGAATAATCTTATTCCTATCACAATAATTAGTACAATGTCTCTACAGCCATAACCACATTAATCAGACATCATATGAATGGTTGTTAACATTGCAAGATATTTGCCCTTAAGCTCATGGCACATAGTGAGACAAGAAGGAGGAAATTTTAAAACAAATAAGTTCTAAAAGTTATTAAACACAAGTCTTTATCATTAGCCATAAGCTTCTATGTAGCTATATACAATTAATGATAAGAAAAGGATCATTTTTACCCGCATGCGTTCTCTAGTGCAAGGTCCCTGAGCAAAAATATTTAATGCCATAGCTGGATAGAGCAGGAGTTTCTTGTTAACAAATAATAGTCTGTCTGTTTAGAGCTCCAAAACAAGTATGTCCACAGCTAAACATGTTTGCTCATTTGATACTTCGAAAAACAGAGCTGCTGCTAACCTAGGTTCCTAATTGGAAGTTTGAAGAACTATTGTAGATATGTTTTGAGATAAAGGAAAGCATAAATTGCAGGTCTTCTGGTCCCTGCAAAATGAGGTCTTCCGATCCCTGGGGAAGTTAGAAAAAATCCCCAACCATTTCCCTGGGAGCCACTGGAGACTGGAGGCCTCTTGTGGCAAAATGTAAAGTTTTCAGCGACTGAGGACTGCTGAAAGTTTGGGCTCTACACAGGAGGTTGCACGGTGAGTGACAGATACAGGGAGTGTCAGCTTTGGACAGTTTCACATCACATTGCAGAGTATAAAAGCTGCAGTGTGAAGACTTTGCAGCCAGCAGCGGGCAAGCGTCAAAAGGAGCAGAACACCACAGTGTTCTGATAGCGCAGACTGTGCGGCTGTTTATTTCAGCAGCTCCTGTCTGTTAGTCTGCATTTCCTGCTGAGATGAGATTTCTTGCTGTTTTGTTTTTTTTTCCTCTGTTAGCAGAGAGACCTTTTCCTGAGTGTTTCACTAGCAAGAACTTTTCTCCTGGCTATTGTATTCACCGTACAGTAACACAAGCCACATCCTGTCCTCCTTCCTGTCAGTCTGCTACTGGGAGGGGTAGACAACACAATTCTAGGATCTTATTTCGATCCTGCTGCTCCGTATTTCATCTCCTTTTGTCTTTTCTACCTGCAATAGTCCCTATGGAGTGCCTTGCTTCAGCTTAGGAGACATTTGTATGAACAATGGATGTTGGCCATGTTAGCGCCATTGTTCCCTGTCTCGAGCAGTGCTAGACAGGATGGAGTAAGTAATCAATCAGCCTGAAGGTCTTTTTTTACCCACACACAGTGGTCAGGAGATTTTCATATGTCAACATTTGATCTTTAGGTTACAGCAATGAGGTTATCTGGAGAGGAATTTCCGCTGGTGGACTAAGCTTTCAAAGGGCTCACGAGCCACTCACAGCTCTGATGGTCCTGTAGAAGAGAATTTGGGCTTTCAGGAAAGGGTCTCCAGCAACAGACTGTTGCAGGGACTTTGGAGGCCGTTTTAAAGACCTTCCAGTAACACAATAGAAGATCACAGATGTTCTTACCTGTTTTATTTTCTCTATAGGACCTGTCATATCTTGGATGGTGGCCTGCTTTATACAGCCTTAACCCCCAGGGGTGTTTTTAAGGAGTCTAAACACAGTGTCATTTCAACTGCTATCCAGATCTCATCCCAGAGAGGTCTTCTGTGAACTTAGGTATCTTATATTAAAAAAGACTTCTTGGGCAGATCTCACCTTCCCAACCCTGCACCCTCTATAACATAAATTTCTGAGGGAGCTCACCTTTAGCAGTCCTGGGATAAGGTCTGTGCTGGGAGGCAAGACTATTCTGCCACACACCTTGATCTTGCTACAGCTGGAGTCAAAGGAGGTTTAGTTGTGACTATCAAGGTCGTCATTTCTTATTGCTCATCTGAAGGCTGTTTGTATGAAGCACTACAAACTTATTTTACTTTCCTCTAAGCGTCTAAGTAAATTAAGCTGAATGATGCCATTATGGCTTTCATGTGAAAAACAAATCAATTTGGTCGCTGCTGATTTGCTCCCACTGGCCTGGCTAGTAACTAACAGTGTCTTCTCTCAAGAGGGCAGCCCAACATGCCAAGCTGATTTAGAGAGTGAGGTACCTTCATCCAGCAGGCTGGAAAGCAGGCAGAGGTATTCAGGATCTGACAAATTGTCCAGCAAAATCTGGGCTAGATTTCAAAACCCGTGATAAGACATGACAATTTGCTATTCAAAAACTTTCCAATAGCCCTTGCTCTTGGTCATATTTCAAGCTAATGGCAAAGCAAGCTACCTGTTACAAAGCCTGAAGGAGAAAACAAAACCATACACATATATGTAAATATATGTATACAAATAGATATCTAAATGAACTTTCTGCACAACTGGATAGCTGACATGATGGACAGCTGACACATGTCTGAATAATCACAGATTTCCTCAACAGCTGATGGGAAATGTCCGTATGAAGTCAAACTTTACAGACAGGTTTTTTTAGTTTATTTTTCTTCCTACCCCAGATAAACTGTATAACAGATACCAACAAGTTTAATCAGTCTGGACTGAATGCTGTTGTCATATAGGAAATATTACAGCAAGAAGAAACACAAACACACATCTCTCTCTGTAAAAGATTGGGTTATCAGACTCAGATATAGACAGAGAGATCTTCGTATAGGCCAGTACCAGTCTCTCTACACATATCTATTTATTTATTGACTGGTTGATACCCTGTCCATAGATAGATCTGGGTCTCTAGGCAGATGGAAAATCACAGCTTAGTTGTGCTTTGTTCAGTACTTCACTCACTCCAGAGAGGGGCATTTTCTCTTACAGATGTCTGAATCTAGTTCCTGACACCTAGCATATGGTATTGATCTGGAAGTCAGACCAGAGTCACAATACTGATCTGTTAGTGGCTTTGTAATATCACTATATCATATTCCGGAGCTCTCAGCTGCTTCCAAACATTAGAAGGATGTGTTTGTTCTCATACTTGACCCCTTTTATTTTGCCTGACTCTTGTCTCGCTCTTGCATCCAGCTCATCTCTGGGAAATTATGGAACATCTCACAGCTTCTTTCTTGCTCTGCTCTCTGAAATTTATCTTCTGTCTCCATTCACGATCAAGCAAAAAAATGTCTTCTTGAGTGTTGTAACTCATTTTAAGGATTCTTTGTTATTGCTGATGCCTCTCCAAAACAGGACACCTGGCACTTGCCACAGGGGCTTGAAGGAGATCAGAAGGAGAAAGTATAATAATATTTTCTGCTACTGCTGAAGGGCAGCTGGCTTATTAGTTTGTCTGCACAGAGGGATGCCGGTATTTTTGTCCTCTTGCTTCGAACAGGGAGACCTGTCCAGTGTTCCTGTCACAAATTACAACTGTAGAAGTAAGACACAAAAGAGTGAAGCCTGGAAGAAAAAAAATCTGTTTCCCCAGAACAGATCTAATACTGCCAAAGACCATGTTCTGACTCGCAGCCCAGAAGGGCAACATACAAAGGTTTGTTCCACAGTAAAACACCCATCTCTTTTATGTCACAGAGGATCTGATTTGATCCCAGAGTCAATGATTAGATCTGGGTTATTGAAGTCCAAGCACAAAGGCAGTCTCACACAGGACGGCTGGACTTAACTACTATTTGAGCCTCGAAATAGTGGAATAATAGCTCAGGAAGTATGACGGTGACTACAGAGAACTGTAGATATTTGCTCCATTGTTTTGCAAATGAAATTATCGATGTCCTAACTGTTTTTAGCCCTGAGGAACTTTACTGTTCCATGGCCATTTATTATGTCTTCTGATTCCCTTGTACGGTGATACCAGGCCTGCTGTGCTGTGTGGTTTTCTCATGCTATTGCTACATTAGCAAGCAGGAACAGATCTGTAAGGTGAAGAAACTGGTAGTGAGGATGCGACATCCACACTTTGCATTTCAGAGAGCTGGCTTTGGACTACCTTTAGTCTGGTCCCATCAAGTCAGCATCTGTCAGCAGCTACAGTGAATTAGGTATGCTCCTCAAGTACATCCTCCTATGCTGTTTCACTGAAAGGGAATCCAGGTGCGTATACTCTGAGCCTGCTCTGGCTAGGAATCAAAGAGCAGTAAATAAAAATAATCTAGAGACTTACTCAAAATCACACTGCTGAGCTGTCTGAAAAAATAAGGGAGTGACACATTTGAGATACGAGCAGGCTGCTGACTGAAAAAAAAAAGAGATACTGGTGGAAAAAAGTACTGCTGAATGCAGAGGCAGATTTTAGAATAACGTGTTCCCTTATCTACTGACTGTTAATAGCTCCTTAGGTTTGTACTAGCCCCAGAGCATATTGCTTAGCCCTTCTATCATATGCTCCCTCAATTGCTACCTGGCAATGAGAGTTGGGCAATCATGACCTCTTCACACTTAGGGGAAGAAGGCAATGTGGCAAGTGGGGCAGCTAGCCCCCACCGAGCACCACTGGAAGTGGAACCCACAGCCCCATACTCCACTCAGGCCTCCACAGGGTGCAAGCCTCACAATGGGGCCAAAGGCTGCTTCCTTCAATCAGACACTATCTCAGGGTGGTTTTATGCTACTATTTTGAAGACGAACCATGTTAGATGTAGCAGCTGCCCACTTTGAACTCTCACAGTAAAGGTACAAGCGTTAAAAGTAAGACCATCTTCAAAGAACAGATGTCTCTCTTTAAAAAGACAATGAAACACAAGCCATAGTTTTGAACAACAAATGTTATCTGTGGTTACTGTAATAAATATATAAATATATGAAATGTGCTAGCTTAAAGTGTTATTACTTGTATTGATATTTGTAGGACTAGAGGAGTAATGTTGATCAGGCATATCTGAATGAAACCAGAGTTCAAGACCATCAATAATCCCTTGCTACTTAGAACAAGAGACCCTCTGGGACTCTGTGACATACAATCAATCCTTGTCCTGCTTGCCATTAGACCCTTGGGTACAAAGAAGAGAGTAGTCGAATAACCTATTCTCTTTAGTTGATCTCAGGGGGAGACAAATATTTGCCTTTGAATGCAGAGAGCTAACTTCGTACTACTTTGCAGGAGTACCTTAAGCAACTCTTGGCAAAAGGGTTTTTTTAAGTAGGCCGGAATCCAAATTAAGCTTCCTGGGTGTGGAGTTGTATTAAAACCTTAAAATTCAGCCTGTTTTCACCAGAGCTGTGCCAAACATCTCGGCCAACTTAAGGTTCTGCAACAAAACTCTGTGCTCCTTTCAACTCTGTCAAAATTTTCAGTGAAACCAAATGAACTCCGTAGTTCTGGACTCAGTCAGAAAGCTCACAGGAGGCCTGTATCAGCAGCAGCACGTATACAAGGCTCTGCTGGTTAAAGCCAGAGTGAATTCCAGAATATAAATTGGTTTCAAAAGATTCCACTTGCCAGTGGTGGGAAATGCTTATTATCAGGCAGCAAGACCATAACAGACTAGGTCTGTAATGGAGCAATACCATCTCATGTCAGCGGGGCGTTTGGAGATCATCATGTATTCTTTTTCTTCATCCGAGAAGATTGCTCCGAGGTTGGGTCACTGGATTATGTTGAATACACTGGTAAATTTAAAGGGTATTTGAGCAAAACTGTTTTCTTTTCTTCTCTCAAATACATGTGCACACAGTTTCTCCCTGAACAGATGTTACTTTTCACAAAATTATGAGGCTATCGTGTGACAAATGCTAAAGAGTTTCAGAAAGCCTATTCTGTGAGCTGGTACAAAGCATAGAGCTTGAAGGAAAGAAAGGAGGGCCTGGTGAGGAAAATAACATCGTCATCAGACCTGATCCCAGTTCTGGCCCCTGCTACTGAATTCCTCTGTGCAAACCTTTTAGCCTCTCCCAGTTCTTCATCTACAGGATGGAGCCTTTCCCACAGACTTTGTTAACTTACATTTTCAATTCCTGACGTCAGTGAATGTCTTACCTACTATGTCTAGAACTACAATTACTCCTATTTTTATATAAATAACAATTTCAGTTCATTATTGCACTTTATTACTTGTAGAGAGAAGCACAGTGACTGACTTGTCCTTCTCTGTTGCTTTCCTGTGGGTTCATTAGATTTTTTTCTTAAAAACTTAAAAAAAATTGGATTTTCTCTTAAAAGTTTCTAAAAGTACCAGTGAGTTTTTAGAATGGAAGATGGTATTTTCCAAAACTAAAAGGAACTGCAAAGAAGAAAAGTTTAAAGAGACAAATCAATCAGAAATGGTGTTTCTTATTTCTGCAATTAGGCTGTTGACTGCCTAGAAGAAAACCTAATAAAGGTCATTGTATGCTCTTTTTTCATAAGAAGACCAGTAAGGTACACCCTAAATAATGTAACACTAAAAGCATAAGGCCAAGAACTGGCAATAATTTCTCTTCCTCTCTCTGCTCTCTTTTTTTTTTAGCAGAAAAACCCAACTCTTTCTGGGTATGGGAGCAGTGTGCTTGGTAGAGGATGGCTGTGGGTGGAAAGGTAGGAGAGCACCGTCTGGGGAGGGAACAAACCCTCCACTCATATACAAAGCACAGGTAAATGGCATCAGCTCCATAAAACAGGATTCGATGTCTGGCAGTTGCTTGGCAGACTCTCAGCTCACTTGTAAAAGGAAGTTCTGCTCTGTTAAAATGGGAAAGGACCTTTCTAAACATAAAGTGAACATAAATAGGTATCTGTGAGCTTGTCTATGCAATTTTTTTTTTTTTTTCTGGTTATACTGGTCTAATTAAGTGGTTTATGTTAGATCAGGGTGAACATTCTGATTTTAAATGAAGACTGGATTTTGTCAGCATAGTTTAAAGAATTCATGCAATGATACAAAGTAAAAAGGGTAGGCCTTGATTTTAGACACAAAAGTGTCCTGGGAACTACTGCTGGTTTAATTACAGAGGTTCAAAGTCTTTCCCTTTCTATTATAACTATCCCATGTTGATAAGCCAAGTTTGAAGAGAGACTGAACTGATTGCTCTGCTGCATGATACTCACCCTTCATTTGAGCAGATGCCAACTCAGACAACAAGTATTGTAGCTGTAATGCCAGTAAACATTAACTATTTCACTCCTCAGCAAAGCACACCAGGAAATCAAAGGACCAAAGGACATGGGCTTGCAGCAACACCTCCCAGAATACGAAGCTTGAAGAGCACAGACCTTGGTTGCTGATACGCATAAGATAAATATATTAAAGCCTCCCTACAGTGAAACTGCAAGGAAGTCAGAGGGAGGGAACCAAATGAAGTCATTTTTCTGGAAGAGGTTAGAGGTGTGTTCAGCATTTAAATGCTGGAGAAATGAGACTCTTGTTAACAAGGTTCTCTCTTGTTCCCAGAGAGACACCTCTCTTAGGGTCTGGAAACTGAGCCCTTCCGGTGCAGCCCCAGAGGTACAGCACTGATCTGAAGGGTGGGCAAGGGTTGTTGGGGTGTTTTTAATGAGCTGCAATGGCTTTCCTCAGGGACTTCTAGAGCTTGAGATGCTGAGAGCAGTTTTTCTCAATGTATGACAAGGGGGAGGACTGATAAAGGAAACAGGGACGGTTAATCTGCTGAATTCATTGCACCGCACAGAAGTTACACCGTGACAAACTCAGTTAACTGCTGATGAAAAAAAGAGGTTTTAAAATGACAGAAATAGGTAGTATTGACTGTTCTGGATGAATCATATTCTGTGGTTTTGGAGGAATTTTGTGAGAAGCCTACTCTGAGGGTTTCAGAGAATAATCACTGCCAGTTTTCTGAGCATCTTGTGACATAAGAAGCAAAGCTGGAAATCCCCTCTACAAAGGGGCACACATAAAAAACACACACACCAGCTAGGTCTGAATATAGCTGTCTTCCACCTCTAGCTTTCCAGAGCTGCCACAACACCCAACGTGTTCTCCAATGCAGAGAGGGTACCTGGTACTCATAAATCCTCACAAAATGGAGCAAATTCAGCCCATCGTGCTGTAAAAATTCCCTGTGCAACTGTCAGGGAAGTACACATGGTCAGCCACGAGCCCAACTAACCACCCCACCCAAAGTGTGGGGATTAACTCAGCAAAAAATTTGCTTAGAGGACTAAATCTTATGACTCTTAACAAACCTCCTTGAATGAAACAAGACAGCTCCCTGAAGTAGCTGTTTGACTGACACCACAGAAACACTGATTTACTGACTATACATTCCTTCCAACAGTGCTTGAGACTCATATTTCTAGGTAGGAAGGCAAATCTTTACCAGACAAAAGGAGAAAGTGTGGTGGAAGGGCAAACTAGAGATAGATGAAGTTCACTAAAAAAGATTTAAATGTACAATAGCAAGTGAATTTGGAGGGAAAATTAAGCAGTCTCGTGGTATCTCATGCTTAATTGCTCCCATGAAGACAGGGCTAGAGATTATTCTTAATATCACTTAAAAATTAAGAGTCCAGCTACCATGAGACGTGCCAGACCAGTAACATATCAACACAGTTCCTCACCACATCTTTCCAAGATCTGTGAAAATCCAGGAACTCTGGATAGAAAAGGCCTATTAAGTCAGCTCATTGTGTCTTGGTCCGGGATTGTTCCTAGGCCTTGCTATGTTTTCTCCTCCCTTGCAGGAGAGCCTGGCCACAGCTACCCATGTGCAGCATGAGGCTGCACCGGCTCAGGGCTGGAGATGGAGACGGGAGCACAGAAAGCCTGGAAAGAGAAGCTTTGTTTATCTCCACTCTCTGGTAACCACAACCAAATTGAGCTAAACAGATGCGCTGTTTTGAGGTTAGTTCTTTTTTAACATTTCTTTTAAAATAGACAGGACAAGGTTTTATTGTGTCTTTCAAACAAGCAGAAAGAAGCAAAATTTATGCCCGATAACAGGACTGGCTTTTCAGGCGAGCTGCACTGGCAAACCCAGCTATAGCGCAGCAAAGCTCTCCCTCTGGTCAGATCCCAACGGACATTTTCTCAGAGAGTGTTCAGAATCAAAAGTGCATTTAACTTTTTTTTCCATTTCACACTCCATTTCTAGTGATTTATGCTTGTGTTCTAGATGGATGAAAGCTGAAACAGATGTTATCCACTCACAATGCCATTCTGATAACCCTGAGCTAAAGGCTGAAATCCTTAGCAGATTAGTGGCTGAAATAAAAAAAAATGGGTAACTAAAGAGGGGAGCACGGGTGAACAAACTCTTGTAGGTTTGATTTCTGTGGATAACAATGCACAGAGGATATGTAATCCCTGTGCTAATCTGCCAGAGGAAAGATTAATTGGCAGAATTCCAGCACTGAGTCCTGCAACTCTTTGTTATACTGTCTCAGTGTGACCACCTATCTTTTTAGCAGAATGTCACTGTGTAGACTCTATTATGCTGCTAAAAACGGGGGTTTCCAGCTTATTTTCTTTATATTGAAAAAACAGTAACAGTTTTTCTTATACATTCCTGTGAGTTTATGCTATTTCTGCCATTAAACGTACTTGCTGCCACTGCATGATTCAAATGATGCTGAGGAAGTTAGGAAAAGTATTTGAATTTTCACTTAAATTGAATTTTGAGTGGCTTTTACCTAATAAGAAGACACATTTTTTAGAGAATTTGGGATAGTTTTTTATATCCCGTCCTTCAGACTTTGGAAGTCCTTTGGAGCGATGAACCTGGCAGTCAGAGAAAAACTTCGGAGTCTCCGTCCTTTGTTCTTTACCTCAGAGAGCTAACAACATGTCAAAAAGCTGCAGTGTATTAAACTGTAGGCAATAAACTGTTGGCAATTGAGAGAAAAGGGTGAGATCTGCAGCATCAGCACCCTGAAGAGCTGAGAAGAGGCTAGGGATGAACTATACTGCTCGACCTATCAACTAAACATCTTTTTTTTTTTGGACCCTCCAGTTACTCTCTTTAAAGCATAGGAATGGCAACGGGGATGCAACACTCTAGTCCATTATGCTGCCTCAGAGAGTAGCAGATGTTTCTGGGGAAAGAAATAACAGTGTGCAGTAGGCTGATGCAGAATAACCTTACCCCACATCAGATCACTGAAGCCTGGTCTTCAGTAGTTAGGAGACTGGCTTAAAGCAGAGCATTTAACATTTTTGAGGGGGTTTTGTTACAGATGATAAGATGACTTAGCTGAGAACTAACATAACATTGCAGATTTCAGGGTATTCATTCTCTGATGCAAAATTCTCCAGATTTTGAGTCCCCGGGTAGCCACAGGCATCTCCGGCTCCAAATTGCTTTCAACCCTATCCAGGCTCCACTTCACAAGGCTGCAGTTAAGACTCCAGTTAAGGCTTTTGCTAAACCTGCAGCTTTCCTGGCTCTTCAGTGACACCTTCTGGGACAAAAATAGACGAAGCCAATTTGGGGTTTTCTGCAGCTGTTTTTACCTAAGTGTAGGAGTCAAGTGAAATATTTGGAAGCTAGTTCCCAAGAAATGGCAACAACAGAAGAAACGCTACCCAAGCACACTGCAGCTGCCTGTACGCAGCACCCTGAGAAGTGTGATCTCTTTGGAGACTGGGCAGGAGATGAGTTCCAGATGGCCACAAATCCATAAGCTTTCACATCTCCCGACACATCTTTTGATTTCCTGAAATTGCTAACTGGGTGGGAAGAAGTCACACTTGAACATCTAGATCTTCCCTGTAAGAGCAGTAAAGATGAAGGTGGTAGTTTATATTAAAATATTTTATTCTTAGTGAGAGTGAGCTCTTCTTAGCTCAAGGACAAGTTTTACATGCAGCTGTCGGAACAGTGACACCAGAGCACAACACCTGCATTTCACTGTGGCAGAAGTACTATAAAGGCCTGGACTGCCATTCCCACTCCCAGGCACCCCCAGCTGCAGCGCCCAGGCCACACAGGGAGGTCCCCCCACCCACAGGGGGAAAGACATCTCTTTATTTGCTCCCAGGGATACGTGCTGGGAAGATGAGCAGCTTGTGCTAGGCAGGGTATTAACTCACTGAACAGGTTGGAGCTTAGCTGAGAGACAGAGCACACAGTGGTTGAAAAAAACAATGTTTAAAACCTGTGAAAGTCTTCAAGTTTGACACACAGCATGTTTTTGTCCAACCTGAGCAAAAGGTGAGGCAGGAGAAGGGTATCCTCTCCAGCCAGCGCAGCTGGCAGACTGCACCACTGACACAGTTACTGTGCTCCATGCCCGAAGGTCAGCACTAGCAATGACCTGAGTGTGACCTGCTCTTGCGTGTGCACAAGTTCAGCTGCTCTGCATAACTCTTTCTGTACGCCAGCCCCATGCTGCCTGCTTTCAGCAGTGCATATTTTCCTGAAGTGGTAGGGCTTCCTTGTAAACAGGGTGTATCTAGCGTGGCATGCTGGAGCCTGGAAAACTTACTTCTTGTAAATGGGGAGAGCTGTACAGACGAGAGATGCAGGCAAGGTTGGCAGCATGCAACATGAGCAATGTGATTAATGAAAGCAGAAAGCTGCCACTCACATCTCCTCTGGACTGGTGCATTAATGATCCCTGTCCTTCTGGTGGAGGGATGCTAATGTAAGCCATGAATCGTGCATAGCTTAAAAAGAAAAGAGGACCGGAGAATAGCTGCCCTATTGGGTCCCTTCATTTATTCTCTGAGCTTTTTGCCCGGGTGTTGAGAGCTGCTGAGTACACTGTCACAAAGTGGGAAATAAAGGAGAGAATTCTCTGTGTGTCAGTGCTTGCCCCGTGGCTCCAGAGCGGAGGAGTACAAATCTCCATGTGCTTCTTTCCTGGTCACCTGAAGATCTGACTGTCTAATCCCAAAGCCTATGGTTGGGGTGTGTGGGGGTGTGTGTTCAGCACTGCATAAGTAAATTGTTTCAATGGCCATCAGTTAGCACTTGGGTCCTGAGTGGACAAGTACTTGTTAAATAGATGAGGCCAGGAAATTATCCTCCTGCTGTAGCTCTTGGTTTAGACACTGAAGAAAACACCGCCCCTCAAAACTTCCCTGCTTCCCTTTTGAACTACCGTTTTCTCCCTCATGTAAATCCCCAAATATATATTCTGGGCACAAGCCTGATTTGTTTTCTTAGGCAAGATCGTATTTGGGAAGCCACAGAGAGCTTTTCCTGAGTACTGGGTTCTTCCAGTGTATCAGAGCTTATCCACACATCTGAATGCAGTCTGCTGTCACTCATTTTTTCCAAGGTTAAAAGACAAATACCACACAAACTGCAAATCCCTGTGATAACAAGAGTGCTCAGTAATAATATTTTCTGGCTTTTCTACTTTAAGGAGACAGGATCTTTCAATTATTCTTTACTCCTGATAACGAAGCAGTCTGACTCAAACTGAAACCCCTCCAACATTCTGCATTGTTTCTGTACAGACACAAAATGAAAGCAGCTCATGAGAGTAAAAGGTATCAAAAGCAAAACATTGAAAGAGTCGTGTTTGACCTCTCTAAAAATTACTCTTGGGACTCTGCACATTTTCTTTTTAGAGTTCTTTTACTAGTAATCTTTGCCATATGCTGCATCCCACAAGCTCTGGTTCACTAGGACCTGCACAGCTATGGGTTAGTGCTCCAGAGAAAGAGCTAGAGAGCACCCTCTCAGCCACCGTGCCCCAACCTCAGAGGTTACGCACTGTGGTATCTCCACCCTCCAAATCAGGTTGTGTCTTCTTTTTGCAAGTGACTTAGAAGGCATCCCCCTTCTGCTGTCCGATATACCTGTGTGAGAAGTAAGCTCGCCTCTCTTCCAGGGGTAAATGCACTAACGGGGCACAGCCTCTCTCCGTGCAGATTGCACCAGCTGCCTGGGGTGCCATGGGTCTCTCTGCCTCACTTGCAGGGACACATTAGCCTTGGGAACACAAGTGTGACCAGACAAAGCTGACTGAGCTGCCTACGCTCAATCTGGGCGCAGTGAAGAGTGTGCTACTGATGTGTATCATTTGGCTATCAACACATATTCTGGTGTGCTTGTATTTCAGGCACCCTGCACAGATATTAACAAGTCGCTCAAGGGCACAGCAGTGGAGCATCAAGACTTAGGGTAGAATTACAATCGTACTCCACATGACATTTCAAGCAGTGTGCCAGTTATGGATTTAGACATTTTGGGATAATATTTGCCATTGATTGTCACTGCTCAACAGGAAAGGCAGTGTGTATTTTTAAGAAACTTCAAGACAAAAGGTAGATAAATTGTCATTACAGCAGTCCAGTGACTTCTGGGCAAAAGTTATCTTTGTTTTCTCCACAACTGTAGATTGTGAGGGACTGTAACCTTACCGGGCATGGGGAAAGACTTCCCGTATCTTATAAGATAATAAATCCTCAGTAAAGCAGCATGCTGGAAATGAACAGAAAAATTGTTCCCTGGGTTTTTTTCAGATGCTCTACTGCAACTGCCAGCAAGAGGGCCTCTGCCCACTGACAGTAATGGTGACTGCAGAACAGCCGTCCTAGAAACAGAGTTAGGCAGGAAATACCATCTAATTTTACACCAGTTAGCCACGACTAAGCAGATCTCCCAGTCTGCCCACACTGGGTCAGACCCTGCGCTTTGGAAGACATCAGAGAAACGAAAAACAGGTAAAGTGCTCGAATATTAGAGTGCTGTGAAAGCCCAAAGGCTTTGGCCTCCCCTGGTTACTCCACACCTTTGGAGCAGAGGAGATGGCTGAGGTGGCTGCACTTGCAAAGGGCCAAGAGAGGGTTTACTGAGCTCGGGCAGGCTTGGTGTACCCTGCAGAGGCTCTGGGACAGCACTAAGTGCCCTGTCATCACTAATTACGAGCTTGAAGAAACTCAAAAATTTAAAGCTTAACAGTCTTTGCAGACATCAATCTTTCTAAAAGATACAACAACAACAGCAAAAGCTAAATAGAAGTTTTAGCAGCAAAACCACTTTAGCAGCTACTGTAGGTGTAGAGAGACTGCTAAGGAAAGATGAAAAGTATATGGATTCAATTTATTCGTATACATCTGGGGATATCAGCATAGCTGCAGAAAATGCCATCATCAAGTCTTTAGAAATCTAAAAAAATATAGTACAGCAAAATGGGAAAAAGGAGAAGATAGGATATGGATAGCTCAAAAGAAACAGATACCTATCTTATTTCATATATATGTTTCGGATCCATTTTCCCCTTGCACAAATCAGTGAAAAAGTCATCTTCAGCAGCATATTTAAATACATAATTAGCTTTAAGTACAGGCTTCATCCTGATTGAGATCAATATGTGTTTAATCACATTGCTGCATTTGTGTCTAAAACAAAAGTGTACTAAGGCTCTTAAAACTACACTGGTATAACAGAGGTGTAAGAGGTCAAAATCAGGTACTCCAGGGTGGAAGGTAAATTGTACCACGGATGAGTTGTTAGAACACATGGTGTTATTTTTTTTACCAAGAAATTATACTGTGCTATGTTATCACAAAGACAACTTGTCTTTCTAGCCATTTCCTACTCTGGTTCTTGTCAACTGACAATGACTCTGCAGGAGTCAGAGGCTAAATTACAGCTCAAATCCTTGGGACAGAAGCTAAAGTGGAGCAAACTCGTGCATAACATTAAAACATACTTAATGAATTACATGAACTGATTGCACAGCTGGTAATTGCTAAGAGTCACTCAGGCTGACCAGATATTCTTAGACTCTTACTGCTGTAAAACATCAGAACGGATGTTGCATCTCTAAATCACAAATACCACAATTCAGCAGAATAGAATCATGGAATCATAGAATGTTAGGGGCTGGAAGGGACCTCAAGAGATCATCTAGTCCAACCGCCCTGCCAAAGCAGGATCACCTATGGCAGGCCACAAAAGAACACATCCAGGTGGGTTTTGAAAGTCTCCAGAGAAGGAGATGCCACCACCTATCTGGGCAGCCTGTTCCAGGCTCCATCACTCTCACAGTAAAGAAATTTCTCCTCATGTTGAGGTGGAACCTCCTGCATTCTAGCTTGTACCCGTTATTTCTTTTCCTATTACTGGGCACCACAGAGAAGACACTGGTCCCTTCCACTTGACACCTACCCCTTAGATATTTAGAGACATTAATATGATCCCCTCTCAGCCTTCTCTTCTCCAGACTAAACAGCCCCAGGTTTCTCAGCCTTTCCTCATCAGAGAGATGTTGCAGTCCCTTACTCATCCTCGTAGCTCTCCGTTGGACTCTTTCCAGTAGAATCCTGTCTCTCTTGAATTGGGGAGCTCAAAACTAGATACAGTATTCCAGGTGTGGTCTCACCAAGGCAGAGTGGAGGGGGAGGAAAACCTCAACACGTGTTCAACGTGTTTCACTTTCATTGAAGTGGGGATGAGATTGGACAATAATTCATTCTGAGGCAGCTTATGCCTTAACATTGCTCATTTCAGAGAAGAATAACATCAACTTCCAGAACTTACAGAAACTGGAGCAGCATCTAAGAAATCCACATTAAAAACAAGAAAAAGACAATTTCGCTACTTTTATCTACTACTAAAAAATGCACCTTTAGTTCATACTAGTATCATGGAAAGCAAAATAGATAATCATTCATTGTTTGAATTACCCTGTAAGTCAAGAACACAAAAAGATCCACAACTTGTTTTGAAGCTAGTTTCTAATGGGATGCTTAAACAATCAGCATGCCAGAGAGCTTCTTGGCAACCCGGTGCTAGGTGTCTTCACTTTGTTTTACCTTTGTCATTCTTCAGTCAACTTCCACTTTTCCAAAGCAGAAAATCCTCCTTGAATTTTCTACAGGAAGAAACCTACACACACACCAAATCCCTTCCTATATTCAGAATCTGTCCCTTTTTTAAAAGCCCAATAAAAGTCTCCTGTCCCTTGACACCGTTCAGGGAGGAAGGAAAGCTAATATAAGCACTGCAGGCCTAAATTACTTTAAAAGTGATGTCAGCTTCACACATCGGGCTGATGCCACACTGGCTGAAGACCCATGTTCACCATAGTCTCTTCATATCCCTTGAAGGCACTTCCATATCTCCCTGCCTGTCAAACCCCTGCTCTGGGAAGGGCCTCTTTTCTGTTCTCTGTTTGTACTAAACTAAACACCGTGAAGCTGCCTGGTGTTAATTAGCCCAACACAAACACCCAGGCCAGACCAACTAGAGCAGCAAGCCGCTATTGGCCGCTGCTGTATGTACCCGTGGGCAGGCATTGAGTGGAGGTTCTAGGACCAAAGGGCAGGAGCATGGGGGTGAAAACCAGGCAAATGAGGTAAAAAAAAAAGTAGAGGGGAGAAGGTGATGTGGGTGGGGGAAACCAGCCTTGGTTGGGCAAGAACGATGCACACACCTTAGTGAGTGTGGGTGGTGTGCACAGGCGGGTAATAGTAGAAGACATCATTGTTATCAATGAACAGAAACAAGACAGTGATTAGCCCATGGCATTTGTCATTAAGCCTTGATGAAACTCAGCATGTGCAACTATCTTGGTTAATGAGAGCCACTGCTAGTGTAGTTATGGACTAAACCACCACGAAACACCATTGACGTGGGAAAATATCCCTTAGTTTTGTCACACCCTTCATTCTAAGGAAGGAAAATCATGACAGGTATGACATTGCACTAGGACTTCAAGAGAGCAGATGGAAAACTTGCCTCTTCCAAGGAGCTGTAACCTTTCACATGGTAAAATCTTTGAAATAATCACTCAGTACATGCATACTCAGGGTCCTGGACAGGCTTGTGCTTCTCTGCAGCATAAAGTCTGCTTCTGCATTACTTGGTCACCCTCTAGCTAGAATAAATCTGTCTCAGGAGCATCAGTCCTTTGAACTCATTACTTCCCTTCTTGCATGGGACAAGCGCCTGTGTCTCAAGCTACCACGTTACCATGCAGGCTGCAATAAATTGGGCACACGTGCAAACATTCAGGCACAACATTTATTCACCTGCAAAAAGCAGTTTGGCACTTCTTGTTCAGCACAGGCAGATGTGGAGCCGTTGAAGCTGAAAGGTTTCAATAGATGTTAAGGAAAACTGCCTGCAGGGTGCTGGCCTGTATCCCCATCCCAAAAGGGGAAAAAAAATGCTGTGCTTATTAATCTTTCCTGGATCCTGTACGGTTTAGTACAAAGCTCTACAGAGAAACAAATACAAAGAAAAACAGGGGACAAGCCTTCGGAAAAACTCCAGAAATGCCTAGCACAAAGTTTAGAGAAAGCTTTGCTCTCAGAAGCCTGCAGTGCACCAGAGGACATCTTTACTAGGAAGGCACTCCGGGGGCTATTGCTCACCCTGAGCTCAGTGCTCACTTAGCAAAGTGAAACCCAAAGTGAAAGTCCAACCCTTGGCTACCAGCTGATGGCTGGGCCCAGCATGTGGTCGGTATGGGGGCTGCTCAGGTGCTGGAAGTAAAAGAGAACAATGTTTAAGATGCTCGCTTTTATCTGTAAATTGTATGTCTTCCTTCACTAGCTGTTTCTCTTGGGCAACAGGCTTGCCATGGTCACCATCACAGCTCACTTGAAGCCAGCTTCTTCATGGTGATTTCGGCTGTCTCATGTTTAGAGATTTCAAACTTCCAGAAAATTTTGGGGGTGAGATTAAAAAAAAAAATTAAAAAAAAAAAATCAAACAAACAGAGAAGGTGCTACTTTTGCACATTAATGCTTCTGACTTTTCTTCTACGCACATCTTCTAGAAACACGCTACGCACTGAAACACAGCCCTGCACAGGAAACCCAGACACGGAAGCATTCGGAGTCAGGGCCCTGGTGGGAAGGCTTAGAGGGAGCTTTGCAAGCTTTGAGCCAGCATTAGAACTGAGAGAAATGTCTCTCCAGAATATAGAGCTCTCTCATTTTCCCTATGGTCCTTTCCTCCCTGAAAGAGCTTTTTAGAGAGGGAATGTTATTCCTGCCCCAAAGAGACTGACTAGTACAAACAGAGGCTAATGTAACTAAACCTTGGAATTACTAAAAAAAGATAAATGAGACCTCAGTGCTACCAACAATACAATTAGATGGTTGTCACATGGGGCTGTTAACAAGAGATGGTTTTCAAGAATAAATCCTTACACTTTCAAGAAACTGGTCTTTTCAATCACCAGCTCTTTTAAGAAGCTTCAATATAAATGAGTGCAAAGTGAATTAATGGAGAACAGAATGTAGTCACTTAATATTCCTGATATTGATTCTATTTCATTAGTTGGTAAGCACTTTATACTCCCACAGAGAGATTTTCTTCCTTCCTCAAGTATCTGATTATAAGAATAAAAATAACCTTAAAAAAATCTTCCCCTTGGAGCCTAGCTCTAGGTATATTTCCAGAACTATACCTTCATGTAATTTTTTTTTTTAGTCAAGATTATGTAGAAATTTTAGTACTGAGAGGGAGATATGACTCATTTTCTGCAGGCCTGGAGCACTTGATTGCCCCGTTAGCAACATTCTCCATTAAACCTACACTCCAGTCCTCTTGTCCCTCAGATAGAGTGGCAGAGAAAGCCAATAGATGTGTCAGAACAGTATTTACTGTGCCCAAATTAGCAATGGGTGTGTGCACATCAGTCTGTGTCTTTGAGGGTTGCCTTCCTGTTTGTGGAAGTCGTTCCAGGACAAAGCTGGAGCCTCTCTGAGTCACATTGTCCATTTCACGAAGACCACAGGAGTACCGATGCAGGGAGCTGTGTTTTAGCCGGAAGACAGAAATTTTGTCTTGTAGTACATCTATCAGCAACACAGCTTTTCGGGCAACCCAGCTGAAAAGCAGGGTACACTAGAATTGTTCAGCACGGCTATATGACTTCTCCTATGGCCCTTGGGGATACCCTGTGCAGAGCAAGCTTGCTGCCTTTACACAGCCCACTGCTGCATCATGCAGGGATAGCCTCAGCTCTCAGCAAAGGCAGAATGGGTCTCCCATGCAAAGTAGGTGAATGAAAAGGAAAGAAGACTGAAAACCAACATGTCCCCCACCAGCAAAAGTTATTCAGGTCTACAGGTAACTTAAAATTCATAAGGCCTGATAAGAAAGGATATACTGTTCAAGAAGATTTGGGATCTATTCAGATCAAACTTTTTTTTTTCTACTCTTCTCTGAATTATTTGTGAGATCAACACACATTTGCAAAGTGTTTTGCTGATCTTAAATTTGCATTTTTTGCTGAACAAGACTCACTTACTTCTAGGTCTGACTAGAATGGAAATGGCAAAATAACTACAGGAAATTGCTTCTTTCTGCCACTCTCCACAGTAAGTGGTTTGAACGCACAGAAATTAGCACATTGTTCAGAAATGAAAATCATCCAAGAAATGGGGGAAGCACAATATGCCTTCAAAGACTAAACCTGCTCCAATATTTTCAGAAGGGCATGCAAGACATGCATGACACCCACTAGCATCAGGGACAGTCACCACACTGCAGTACAGCTCTTAGAGATGAACATGTCTAAGACGTGATTTCACTGAGCTTTAAACCAGCACTGCCTTGCAAGAGCTTACAGCTTTCTGTTGAGTACAGATGAAAAAGCAAAGAAACAAAGCCAACGAGGAGGAAAACATCTGAGTAGCGAAGACAATGTGCAAGGGAAGGGTAAAAAGAAAGAACAGTATTATTTGCATTCATTGCCTAGAAAATTGGCCACAATCAAGGTGATGGCTTTTAAAGGAGTAATCCCAGTTCTTTTAAATTAAATTCACCACTAGTATGAGCTATAAATATATGTACATTTTGACAGAGGCAGCCTGATTCAGTTGAACCTTTTTTTATAAGCACCTAAGGATATATGATAAAGAATAAACATTTGGAGTGAACTACAGGCAACTAGAGACATCTAGTCAATGGTGCAATCGCTCCACTCAGCGCAGAGTGACCCAGATCTTCAGTGTAGTTAATCCTATTTTTAAAAGGGCATCACTGATGGGTACAATGATTTGCTCTCTGAAAACGCTCCCTCTCCACTGACTTTTGGAAGATTCTTACTAACAGGGAGTCTAACTAAAGTCGGATTAAAAAGCCCCTCAGCTAGTCTGACAAGGTAAAATAACTTCTGTAGAGTTAAAATTTGTCTGGAAGAGTTTTCCAACGTGGCATTGTAGATTTGTTTTCACTGAAATGAAGATTGTTTTATGACTGACTTCAATGGGAAAACATTCACGTTAATGCCAAAAATTTTGTGAATGTCATGTTCATTATATTCAAGTGTAAAATCAATGAGCTTTGAGGGAGCGCTATCAGCAAGAGAGCTGGGCTTCCTCTAGTGATGTGACTTGGTCTGCAAAAACACACACTGAAAGACACTGTTATATCCTGAATCTTACGGCTTTTATGCAGAATTTCATCAGATTTCACATCTCCACAAGAAAACCCTGGTTAACTGAAGGGTTTAAAGCAGCTCCTCAAAAGCGGAGCAGTCAGAAACCAGTTCGATTGCCTTTTTTACTATCAGAACACCAGAGAACACTGCCTGGCACTTTACTGCACAGACCAACAGACAGATGAGAAGGAGCCAGGTATATGGCCTGACTTTGTATTTCATTGGAAAATCATCCTTATGCCAAAGGCTTCTTCATCACCCTAAAAACAATCACAGAAAGGAGATAAAGATGGCTTTTCCCATAACAGATTGAAAAAAAAAATATAAAGAAATTCATTCTTATGCCAGGGTTGACCCACAGATACAGCAAAATTCAGTCTCTAAAACAGTAACCTGGGAAGAGACAAGGACTGCCCAGGTATTCGTGAAGTGCGTCGTAGTAGAGTTTTTCCCTCTCTCTGATACTACCTGCTCTAGAATGTTCCCCCACAGTCAGCTCTGCAATACTGACCAAGGGAAGGCACCAAGAACCATTAACAATAAGTCCTCCTTGGCAGGGTCCTCTCTTTCATGAGTAGCTGCTACCTCAGTTGCAACCTCAGGATTGCTATGAATTGGGACCAGCTATCCTTGCTGGTCCCTCACAAGCTCTGCACAGGGCCATGGAGCACAGGCTGACACGCTAGGCTCGAGATTGTAGCCTACCAAAACAAAGTTTTTAAACTATGCTACTGCCAAATATCATCTAATACAAATATTTCTAGTGTGAGGCCAGAGAAGAGGGTTGCAAGTTTAAAAGTCAAGGCTAAGGGTATATTGTTCTTCAAAGTAGAGGGAAGATGAAGTGAAAAGAAGCTAAAAATCAAACTGCAACAGTATTAGTGCCTCTGAGAATGTCCAGAAGCCACTAAAGAGTGGATTGTCTTTTGTCTGATAGAAGAGAAGGGCTCTGTTGCCCAGATTAAAAACAACTGGACTCCATTTCTCTGGATTTACTTCATTACATTGCTGGCTTTATTGATGTCTGGCATAAATCCTGAAGTCATCAGAAATCATTTCAGAAGAATAATTTAGATTCACAGCACTTGACAACTCAGTTCAGTGAGTTTATAAGAGTTTTTGCAAAAAGCTTACACTAGATCTGAATTTGCATATTTGAACCTTTACTGGGATCAATATCAGAACACAACAGTGGCCTGTTCCCTCTGTGGATGCACCAGGAAACCAAAAGGCAAAAAAAAACCTGCTGTGTGAGAGCTGATGTTTGACATTCTTAGGCCAGGAGCCAACCTGGCAAGCACAGCACCTCCAATGCTCAGGCAGAAAAGGTTTAAACTATACTTCAGCAGCTGCAAGGGCTTTTGTAACCCTATCCTCCGGAAATTGGTAACCTATTTCTTCTCAGCTTCTGGCAGAGCACACACTCCTCTTATTAATAAAGCAAAGCATCTCCAAGGAATTCACAACCACCAGAAAAAAAGTCTAATGTAAAGTAGTAATTTAATTTGCAGAGCTCCTGATAAAGGTGTTTTACTTTGGGATACAACTGGCCCCTCTTCCATGAGGCAGTCACTAACAAGACAACACAACCATGAACACCTATGAAGAAAGGCTGAGGAGTTGGGGTTGTTCAGCCTGGTGAAGCGAAGGCTCCAGGGAGACCTTATTGTGGCCTTTCTGTACTTAAAGGGGCCTGTCAGAAAGACGACAGACTTTTTAGCGGGGCTAAAGGGGTGATGTTGCAGCAGGACAAGGGGTGATGGTTTTAAGCTAAAAGAGGGAGATTTAGATTAGAGAGAAGGAAGAACTTTCTTACACTGAGGGTGGTGAGACCCTGGCCCAGGTTGCCCGGAGAGGTGGTCGGTACCCCATCCCTGGAACCATTCAAGGTGAGGTTGGCCAGGGCTCTGAGCAAGCTGCTCTATTTGCAGATGCCCCTGCTCCCTGTAGGGGGATTGGACTAGATGACCTTTAAAGGTCCCTTCCAACCAAAACCATTTTATGATTCTATGAAGAAGATGTTTATAATCTGCCATGACTACACATACAGCAGAGCCAAGGCCATGCAGAAGTGTACTCCTGACTTGTAGCACCTTGCCCAGTCCCACAATCCGATGCCTTTGACTCTCCTGCTCCTTCTGCTGGGTGTGCTGGCACTGCAGGCAAGCCTGCTTCCAGGGTCAGTCCCTCCAAAGTGGAGCCTGATCCCACATCTGCTGAGAGATTTGGGAAGGCAGCAGCTGGGCGTGCCAGAGGACCAGAAACCCCAGATTCAGCTCTATTCTGAGCAGCCCTGACGAGCTACTTCCTTGAAATCACTAGTAACCTACACATAGATACACCCTAGCAAAATACAGGCTATCAGCTTTACAAATGCCTGGTTTGCTGCTTGCCACAGCTGGGAGAAATGGGCAGGTGTATGGAAAAGAAGCAAGAGATTTAACGGGCCTGAAACATGGTGAAACCTCTTCCAGGGAAGCTCCTTCAGTCTGTTTGGTGGATTTTGACTCCATATTCAAAGTCCCTAATTTACACAAATCCTAATCGTACTGAAATTCATGCTTAGTCATGCTCAACTCTGCTAATATTATGGAGATAATTTTTTTCACATTGGGTCCTCAGTTCGGCAGTTCTGGACTCTTGAGACTTCACTTCAACTTTCCGTACTTAATTCTACAGGGAGATTATGAAAATACTTGAAATAAATCTTAGTTGTTTTATGCCAGAATAAATAGAAGTCACATTAACTAGCTATGAAGTACTAAGATTATTGTGTGTCAGAAGGATTCAGACGTGAGTAGACATGTTTCAAGAGAAAATTAATAATATGCTTCTAATATTCATTATAACTCCATAAATTATGTATAGAGTCATTTTTATAACCCCAGAAAAGGTCACTGTGATCAGAATCTGACGCCTTGTTTGGAACAAGGCAGAACATACATACGTATTTTGTATTTTAAAAACCATACATCATCTGGATTTAGCAATTGGAAATGATCAAGAGTCCACAACAAGCACTGGTAAGTTGGTCAAGTGATTGATTATCCTCTTTCATGTAAAGATTATGTTTATCTACTTATCCTCCACTCCAGTGCTGACTGCCAGACAGCAGAGCCTCTGACGTGCTGTCATCTCTGATAAGAGGTCCCTTCAGCAGGATGCAATTCTGGACAGGGACAGCTGGGATAAATCAAACGAAAACAGCAGCCCAGTCTCCAGATCCGGCTCCCCACGTAGCTGAAGCAGTCTAGCTGCAAGGCAGGCTGACTTGGCCCAGATTTTAGGCTGAGCTAAGGCCATTATGCTGCTTCTGATACCCAGAAATAGCTACAGGGAAGCAGTTCAGGTGTCCCTACATATTGTCCTCTCATGCTGTCAAAATCCATGGGATGCAGTCAGGTGGCACAGGAAGGGAACTCCCCACGCTATGTCGGTGAGAGGCAAGACAGACAGCATGTAAGCCACCCACCGCTGTCCTTCCCAATCCACAGTCTATGGAAGACTTCCAAAACCAGCTGCACCTGACTTACCTCCCTGTGCTTCAGCTCAACCTGGTTCAAATGTCCAAGGAGACTCTCTCCTTCCCTTCCTCTTACATTCATAGCACAGAGATGTGGCCACATAGAAACACACAGAATTTGCTTTCTGCACCCACCTCCAGGCAAGCCAGACAGCCCTGGCCCAGTGTCGTGGTTTAAGCCCAGCCAGCAACTCAGCCCCACACAGCCACTCGTTCACTCCCTCCCAGTGGGATGGGGGAGAGAACTGGAAGGGTAGAAGTGAGAAAACTCATGGATTCAGATAAAGACAGTTTAATAGGTAAGGCAAAAGCTGCGTACGCAAGCAAAGGAAAACAAAGAATCCATTCCCCTCTTCCTGAGGTATTCAGGCACCTCCAGGATGGCCGGGCTCCATCATATGTAGCAATGACTTGGAAGGACAAACGCCATCACTCCAAATGTCCCCCCTTCCCTCCTTCTTCCTTCCCGAGCTTTATATGCTAAGCATGACATCATATCCTCTGGAATATCCTTTTGGTCGGTTGGGGTCAGCTGTTCTGGCTGTATTCCCTCCCAACTCCTTGTGCTACCCCCCAACCCCCCTCAGCCTACTTGCTGGTGGGGTGGGAAGAGGAGAAGAAAAGGCCTTGACTCTGTGTAAGCTGCTCAGCTGTGCTATCAACATTGTTCTCAGCACAAATCCAAAACACAACCCATACCAGCTACTGTGGAAAAATTTAGTTCTATCCTAGTCAAAACCAGCACACCCAGCAAACATCTTCTGTTTCATGCCGCCTCTAACCCACGTCATCTGCTGCCAGTATTGGCAGTGCTTTTGCTGCTTCCTTCCAGGTCACTGCCCTGGCTCTAAAAGCACATTCCCTCTACCTCCAAAACCTTGCCACAGTCTGTTAGCCACTGTTAGCATTTGCTGCCAGCAGCCTGGCCCTCAGCTGACAGCAAAGTCGGCATATCCTCCCCTCTTCCAATTCTTGCCACATGCATGGATCTGCAGTAACAGGAAAAGCTCAGGTACCTTTCCCATCACCCTTCAAGAACATTACAGCAGTGACTGGAAAAAAAACAACCCTTTTCCATCTCATTTCTGCTGCTTATTGAATATCTGCTCCCTGCCCATCCTGTAACAAAAGCAAATCAACTTTGGGTAGTTACTGGAGGAGTAAGAGAGAAGACAGATTTGGTCAGGTCACAATCTAATTGCTGCCCTGAATCTGCTTAGACCCATCAGGACTCCTAATGAAGTCTCGTTCACATCTATTTAGTAGATTCTAGAAGCAGATGTGTTTCCAGCCAAGCATTATTAGAGGAATATTTTTCTGCAGAGCCTTTCAAGGGAAGAACTCCCTGACATCTCAAGCTCATGAGGGTCTGAACAGCCACTGCACAACTCTTGTGTTGCACCCGGCTGATCCTTGTACATGCAAACCCAGCCAGCCTCTCTCCAAAGAGTTGTCATTTCCCTCTCCACTCCAGAGGTTCTGGGGATGTGGTCCTGCTGACGCAGGCTGGGCCGCAGTCAGTATATGGGACTCTCCCTGAAGATGCAAAAACTTGTCTCTAGTCAGTTCAACTCTGGCAAGGCTCAGATAAATCTTATTCTCCATCCAGCCATGGCCAGGCCAGAAATGCTTTGTCCAGAGGAAGTTGATGAGCTTTGCAAACTGCATCCTGCTGTACCATGAGGGGCAGAACGAAGATCAAATCCCTGGCTAGTAGAGCAGGGAGCATCAAAGCAGAAAGTGGCAATCAATGTACCCTGTCAGTGAATTTTGATGGGAGACCCAGGGCCAAGTTGGACAGGCTTGCCTCTGCCTTCCACCGCAGGCTGGGCAGCCTGACAAGTCTCCAGAGTGGTAATATATTCTCAGCAATTGGCCCTTGATCAGACTTCCCTCCTCATTTTTTTGGGCCAGTGCTCTAACATCTGACCAGCAATCCTTCCTTTCCTAGATGAAAATGGCTGCTAAGATACATAGAGTTACTCTTGAAGATTTGCTATTTACGGTTAGGGAAATGAGGGAAAAAAATGGGGGGTTTACATATAGTGTCAGATAAAAAAAAATACATTTTGTTTCTTATGGAAAAGCAAGGGACAATCCGTATTTAATGCTACATCATTTCCATTGTGAGGCTTTATTTTATTCTCCTGTAATTTTGTGCAAGAAATTTGTTTAGAGTTCCAAATTGCCTGATTCTGTACTCCAGAAAAATGGTAACTACCTTCTTTGTGAGCACCATGGATTTACATACAGTTGAATGAAGTTCAAATGGCTCATCTTTGTACATGATCAACAGACATCACAAATACGTGCACATGGGGCTGGGTTCCCACTGGGTGGTGAGCTCAGCTGGCTTCAGCAGCACCCCAACAACGGTCCCAAACAAAATTCTGTCCCAAAGTCTGAGGTTGCTTTTTTCAAAGCTTTTTTCTACTGCTCTTATTTTGAGAGTGTCCTCCAGGCCGGAGAGTTTGTCTCAGGCGCAACAGAACAAACTGATCCTAAGGATGCCCTTAAGGGTTTCTTTTCTTTTAAGTGGAGTGGCCCTGTAAATGACTTATTAAAAACTGTCATTTTTTTTGAAGTAGAGTTTTGGGATTTCAGTTTCCCACATGAGGTTTTGCATTTCTGTTTTGTGCTCACGGAAGAGGAGACAGAGGTTAAAAAAAACCAAAACAAAAAAACCCAGTGAGTTGAAGATTCACAAGCAGGATAATGTAGCATCCTGCTATTGAAGCAATGGAACCAAGCAATTTTTAATGAGATTTGACTTCATCTCATATAATCTTAATAATTTACTCTACAGTGATACATTCTCAAAAAAATGCAAGACATTTCATCATTCTTACTTTTTCCTGTATTTGTTTTACTCTTTCTGGTAGTCAACTAAATTCCTTTCAATAAAACAGCAGTATTTCAAGTCTCAGTTATGAAGAAATTCCAGTTTGGGGGGGGGAGGGGAAATGATTTCATTTTTTTGAGAAGTTTCCAATTGCTAAAAAGATAATTCTACCCTAAGAAAGTTGGCAATCTATTTTATTTTCGAATAGAAGGATTACTATGTTACAGACAGACTATGTTTGTTTTGCTTGCCCACCGCACTGATGCTGTCTCTGCAAATTTGCTTTGTTGAAGACAAACGTAAGATGCAGGCTCCTTTCCTGGTTGGCTACCACAGCCACAGCCACATCTCCTTCTCTCCAAATACTGGAGACAAGTTGACCTACTGACAGAAGTAATCAAGTCTAGAAATACTCTGTGCATTGATGCACCACCTCCTTATCTCCCTGCAGATCCCTGATAGGTCTTATATGTCCATATATCTCTCCTCAAGTGTATCGCCTTACCCCTTTCTATATCCACCAACCACCAGTGGCTCTGGGGACCACGAACTTTTGGTGAGTTCAAGCATACAGTCAAGACATCCAACCACCCCACCCATGCTACAGCCTTCCTCCTAGTGTAGACACTTGTCATAACTTGCTTGCCTTTGAGAGCTGTACCCCTCTGCTGAATTTTATGGAAAAGTTAATACCACATGGACAACAGAATTACAGAATGGTTGAGGTCAGAAGGAACCTCTGGAGGTCATCCAGAGTCCCCATCAGTACCCTGCTGTTGTCCTACAAGCAGCTGGAGGGTCCCTGCAGCCATCGACAAAGGGAGCTCCACACTTCTCACCTGCTTCTATGGGAAACCTAACTCAAAATAAGTTTTCCAGGTCATGGACCCATTGACTGATATGTGCTGTCTTTTTTTGGGAAACCTTTTGGAGCTTTTCCTTCTACATAAGGATTGCACAAGCCTAGATTCCTAGGAAACTAGGTTAAAAAAAATTTCAAAGCACATGAAGTGTCATATCTAAGATTAGAGCCTGCAGGCAGGGGTACGTAAAACAACCATGTGCTATAAAGCAAAGAGCAGGTCCTCAGCTGCACAACTGAACTCAACCAGCTCCTCGTGAGCTCCTGAGAATCTCTTTTATATCTAGACTTCAAACCTCTGATGGGCTGGCTCTCTAGGATGCAGGAATGAACAAGTCTTAGGTTTAGCATCAGAAGAGACAGGCCCTGAGCACAGCAGCAAAGCCAAAGGACTATTTTGATTTATAGGCACCAGCTGTCACACCCTATAATAATTCATTTCATTAACAAGGCTGAGATCATTGTCTCCTTACCAAAAAAAGTGGCAAGAAACCCCTCACAAGTGAAACAGCAGAAAATGTTCTCATTACACTTCTGCAACACCTAAACTGAAAATCACTTTGCTACCAAGCTGGCAGGACTGCTAATGTCACAAGAGCAGCTGAACCACTCGCTAGGCTGGCAAAATGAGCTTTCCTACAAGAGAGGCAAACGCAATGTACTGTGAAGTTGCGTGTGAGGAGCTGTGCTTTTAAGGATGAGGAACATACTGCACGGCAGCCAGCTGACCTACATCTACAGCTGAAGACGCAAAGCTGACCCACAGGGAGTTCTGTCTAACCCACAAACACAGAAGGAGTGCCAGTCAAATGGACTGTGTCTTTAAAAATGATAAATTGAGCAGAAGCAGCAGCACAGGGACAGGCTTTTCCTGCTGCCATATGTAAGATGCAAAGCAGTTCAATACAGCATGATGAGCCGCTGCTGGCAGGGAAGGACACCTCTGAGTGACTCCTACCTCCCTGCCGTGCTGCAGGGAGGAAGGCACACCCTCGGTGTGTAGAGGCAAACCAAGTGAGCAGCAAGTTGCCAGCATGGGCCAAGCTGGACAAACCAGGTCCCGCAGCCCCGTTGCAGGCAGTAAGGCTGTGCCAAAGCCAGAGCTGCTGTGCTTTCACTGCTACCAAGCTCGTGGCATTGAAGCTCACACAAGCAGCAACATCCAGGCAGAAACACAGCTCACCACATGAGCCTGGATAACCTTCAAAAAACCACGAGGATAGATGGTGCATTTTAGGGTTGGTAGTCCATACAGAGAGGAGAGGAAGAGAGAGCGGAGCAACCTTCCCCAGGCACAGTTGTGGTAACTGCATCAGCATAAGGAGAGAATCACACACATTTGGGATCAGATTTTTAACCCCCACCAAACAAAGTAGCTCTGTCAAGATCAGTGCAGTGCTGCTTCACTCTGTCTGAGGATCTCTCTGTTGGCACAAATCAGACTTTAGAAAAACAGCCTTCCAGTTAATTTGCTGAGCGCTGCCCCAAATACATTGACTTTTCTTGAACAGAGCCTTCCCTGTCCTTCTGTGGAGCTGCATGGTCATATGATAGCTGAAGAGCGCATGAGCTCTTTTTCCCACTGCTACAGTTGGGGGGGGAAAAAAAAAAAAAAGATGTAAAAGAAAAATTGAAAGTTACTACAAAACAAAATTACATATCCTAAACCCAGGTATTAAGGACCAACTGTAAGCGTTAATTAAGCCACCTTCCCTATAGTTAAATTACATCACACGGACATTTCGTCCCTGCAAGCATGAACGACAGCTCTATGGTTTGGAATTCTAGGAGACAAAACCAGAGCAAGGAGAGTAGCTCCACCGAGCTCAGTAAACATACCCAAATAGCCACAGTAGGAAACCATCATTAACGAAGCCTGGAGAGAAAGACAACTCCCAGATTACTCAATGTTACTTCCCTTTTAATACTATTTTTCAGAAATCTAACCATCTTTTATGAAAACTTCACACAGACAAGACTGTTTCCAGGACCAGCTGGTGCGTTTCTGCGCTGTTCAGGAAAAACCAGCAAGGCAGTCGTCGCACCAACGCCTGCTGTCCTAGAGGCAGCAACGGCCTAGGAGCCAGCACAGTTTACCTGCAGTGGGAAATGGGGACTAAGCGCCGAGAGAGAGCCACGTGGCTCAGCCGCGGCTCAGGGCTCGCCTTGGCGCGAGGTGCTGCCGTGGGTGTCTGTACAGAGCACAGGCCTGACCTGGCCAACTTCGTTACCTTCACTCTCAAGCAGGAATCACCATCCCTATAGGGCCTTTGTGGCATTTCTGTGATGCTCCGATGAAAAGGGAGATGCTCACATGTTGGAGCTGACTTTTGACACAAACTTGAAAACAAATCAGTCACGATTTTGTATATCGTATCTTTGTCCCTCCATCCAGACAGAGCCTTGTACCACAAAAGGGAGGTAAGAAGTTGACTAAATATTTCTCTTTTTTACATTAAACTTTGCTGTCCACTATATTAAATAAGGACAAGAAGAATGAGGTTTGGTTTGCAGCTCAGGCAGGAACATTTAACATAAAAACCTAATATGCTGTGATAGAACTGCTGGAGGAAATTCCTACTTTCTGGCATAGATTCTGGAAGAAGGAAAAATAATTCAAGTGCTTGTTGTTCCTTTCCTGAGACAAGTGCATTTTTTCTCCACCATGTTTAGTTTCAAACTTATTTATATTACAGAGGCTGAGGGATTTACTCATTACTGTCCCTGATGATCTTATCAGTTCAGCAAATCACTTCAAAATTTTACTCCTCAAGGTAACATTTCAGCAAGTTCATGATCAGCGATGCTTTGTGACCAAAGTTTGGCACTTTTTACTTCAGGTAAATAAAGACCTATCTATTCACCCAAGGAGGATGATCTTTAAAAACATTTCAAAGGTGATTCAAGATTCAACAGTACAAGCCCCTATCTAAACCACTTTTAGAAGTTAGAAAGTCAGTGGCATTAAAGCTACTTTTGACAACTTTGAGCATTTTGCCCCAATCGTGAGCTACAGCAATTTATGAGAACCTAAGGAGGTGACAGATTGTTCCACACAGTCTGAAATAGCCTGTCAGACATCTCAGAAGAGAATTAGAGACCGGCATATATTCCGCGTGGCAAATTATATATTCCCTAAAACCTGCACCCGTCATCTGAATTTATGAAACATTGAAGAACTCTCTAGAGGAAAACCTAAAATAACAAATATACAACTCCTCTGTAGTCAAGCCTGAACCTTACAGGCATGTAACATCAGACAGAATGTTTTCCTCAAAAAGCCTTCCTAAAAAGCCAACTGAAAGGAGAAATCAGGTATGTTGGAGAAGTATCTTATATGTTAGCAGTAGAGTATTGGCTAGAAGTTCACAACACGCCTTGTTTTTACAGTGGTTTATGTGCCCTAGATTTGAATTCTATCAAGCAGGAACTTAAACGATTACACAATCTTTTAAAGGTTTTTTCCCCCACTTTAGTAACATATGTGGAGAACAAGTTTTTAAACTTTGTGCCTTGTTCTAATGCTTCCCGTGAGAATTTGTATTAGCCATCTAGGCTAATATTTGTGGGAATCTATCCCACAAATTGCCACATTTTAATGATTTCTTCATGAAAGGACCAATGGTCATATGAACACACTTAGCCAGCCACATGTCATCACACATATGAAATGATGCATGATATGGAAATGCACCATCTGCCTTGGGTTTTAAGTTGTCATGTTGTACCCACTATTTGCAAAAGGTTAAAGGAACACAAATCTTCGCTTGTATGGAGCAGTGGGTGAGTCTGTGCAGTTTGGTCATTTGCTGCTGTCAGACCAGAATTTCAAACTACTCCGGGGCGCCAAGAGCATTGCAGCAGATTATGAGTGGTCATAGGTTGCTACCTCAGTGACGAGGCTCTCCTATAGCCAGACCAACAAGCTTTCCCCCATCTTCTCTCTCTGTCTCCTTGCCCCTGAAAAGATCACGTGAAAACGGTGAGGGAGGAAACCTCTTCTATTTGGGGAAGAAGAAGCATTACATACACGTGTCCTTTGAAAACACACAAGATTACGTTGAGGTTATGAGGCTTTGCATCCATTTCGCCCATACCTGGGGCCAAACCACAGCAGTTGTTTTATCACCCAGTGACCCCTCTCCAGCTGATAAGGGCAATTGGGAAAAGAAGAGGAGAGCCATAGGTTAAAATCACGGAATCATTAAGGCTGGAAAAGATCTCTAAGGATCATCAAATCCAACCGTCTACTCAACATTATCATGACCACTAAGCCATATCATGAAGTGCCACATCTACACCTTTTTTAAACACCTCCAGGGATGGTGACTCCACCACCTCCCCGGGCAGCCTGTTGCAATGCCTCACCACGGCACAGAAATTTTTCTTAATATCCAGTCTAAATCTCCCCCCGCACAACTTAAGTGTGAAAATGGATTTAATGAAACAGCTAAACTAATGTTAATGTGAATGCCAATATAAAGTATACAAAGTTATACTCAGCCCAGGAAATGTTCTGCAGTCACAATAAACAGAATAGAAGTCCTCAGGAGCAGAATAGCAAGCGAGCCACTCTAGGGATGGGGAGAAAGAGAAGCAGAAGGAAGAGGAGCAAGAGCAGAAGTCAACCCCCCAGCCCCAGCAAACTTCCCCCTTTATACTGAGCATGGCGTCTGTGGTTTGGGATTCAACTGTAGCCGACTCATGACAGCTGCCCTGGATTTTATCCCTCCCAGCTTAACCTTCCGACTGACTCCAAACTGCTGACAGCCTGCAGACCATGGCTGGGCTGGGATTCTGTTCCAGTGAAACCAGGACAGTCTTGTTTAATCAGTATCATTTTCTTATAAAAACACCCAAGGAACATCCCAAGAGCTGGCTGCCCACTCAGATCAAAGTGGCTACAAGAGCTGCACTGTAAGGGAGGACTTGAGCTGCTCTGGAAAGATCCTATCATTCATCCATCTGTTGTGACAGTGGGTGTAGAAAACAGGGAGACTAGTTGTCGCCTAGCTCCTGTTTTCTCCCTGACGGCAATGCTCTGAAGATAATGAACAAACTTCATCAAGCTTTGCTTTCCAAGATGGTATTTCCATGGAGATATTCCTGAATGTTTCCAGCTGGTGTCCTGGCTATGGATTTCAATTTTGTTTCTAAAAGGTATGATAAATAATGTGATTAAAAGCAAATAAGTTGTCTTTATTCTGAGGTGTGCAGGGTGGGTGGTAGGGTTGGGTTGGTGGTGGTGTTTTGTGATGCATATTTCTCACACACAAAGAAATTACAATTTTGCTTTGCTTTCTAAATAAACCTTTCTCTGGTTAGTTTTTATTGGTCCCTCCATGCCAGGCTTCCTGGAATCTGGATTGTGCACCATGGAAAAACCATCCTCACACGTTCTGTGAAAGAATGAAATTTGCTGGAGGGGAAAAACCCTTTCTGGTTTTACCCAATTTGATTTAGAACATGAGGAAGTTTCTGGCCCTGCTGCTGAGGTGTATGCAACATGCACCAAGCCTTCAGACTGGAAAACTCTGAGCCACCTAAGATACCTTCTTCTGGTAGTGTCCATTTTCTTACTCAAGACAATCTTCTGCTCAGAAAACCCAGATTAAATGTTATATTCTGTATTCTCTGAAAATAAGTACCACCCTGTTGCAGAAGCTGCAGAGCATGTGATCAAAAGATGCCATATGGGCCGTTTATTAACAATGAAAAATGAATGCACCATTTCTCGGGCTGTAATTAAAACTGAAGAGCAGTATTCCAGTTTTCACTCCCATTGTTGATCTGGCTATTTGAATCACAGAGCCTAAACAGGTTCTTGCCTTACTACTCCTAGCAGGAATTTGCAGCACATCATGTTTACAAATGGGTATTCGTAGTAAATATTTGATGTTATGGCTCAATAATAAGCTGATATATATCTAAGCACATTGCCTACCAGCTTCCTACTTACATACATGTTAACAGGATTATGTTTATATACATATATAGAAATACAACATTCACATCCAAACTAACACAAAACCGACCAAGATAAAAATAAAACCACTGCAGTCAGTTTACGTGTCATTCTGAATTTCAAGTGCTTTAAGATACTACTGTAATTTGCAAGTCCACATTCTAAACTAACATATTGTAAAAGCATTGCACAAAAACTATTTTAAACTGTCAAAATACAAACCGATGTATTGCCACTTGCTTTACTCATATCTTAATGTAAAAACAAAAAATTTCCAAAGAAGTGATTTTAAAAAGTCTGAGAATCATAGTTTTCTCTCAGATCCATTTCTACAGAGTTGCCAAATATAACCATTAACAAAGATCACAAGCTTTATGATATTTTTAGTTGCCTCCTCTTCTAAGATTTTTCCACTTTTCTCGATTTTCTTCCCTCAAGGCAAAAGGGCCAGAAATGCCCGTATCTGCTATCGACTCCAAGAAAAATGAGCGATCGGGATGTTGGCGCTTTTACTAGGCTGAGGGAGGCAATTGGGGTGCAGAGCACTACACGGGATGACTGACAGCAGAACAGCAAAAATCTGCCACGCTGTTTTGAGGCTGGCTGCAGTCATGGCCTTCATGCTCCAACAAGCCGCGGGGCAGGGCAGGCCAGAGCGACACATCCGATCTGATTTGTCCACCTCCTCGGTCCTACTTAGGGCCCCTGGACTGCTCGCAGAGGCCCCTGGCACAGCACAGGCATGAGGAATGCTCCTTGGGTATCCATTCCATGAGTGAGGCCACCTCTAACTTTGGCCCGACGGTCACAGAGGTCATGAGTGTTTTAACTGTTGTGGTACCTAGGGTGACTGCAAATGCTTACAAAATAAACAAGCAGCCTGTATTTAGCTTTTGCATGATTGCTGTCTTGCAGAAACTCACCAGCCTGATACCAGTAACAGGGTAGCAAAGAGCCCTTTGGAAAATCAAGAGGACCACGCATTCCTCCCCAAAGAAAGTTTCATTCTGCTTAGTGGTAAAGCTCCCTATCCACCACAGGTTGTTTTCAAATGCTTCTCATTTAAAGCTGAAACAAGTAGACTTCACATCTTCATTAACAGTTTCTTCTCCTTTTTCTTTCTTTTTAGTATTACAACTACAACAGCCACAGATTGCAACTGCACAGATGCGTGTCTGACATTAATACAAAAAACTTCCCCAGGAAGGTGAACAGGTACTGAGCTGGTATGTCAATACTGGTTTTTCCACATGTATTACACATAAACCTGAACCTGAAAGAAGTCCTAATTGAAATTCCACAACAAAATCCCAGGAAACCATAGGCATATCTATAAAACTAGATAATTCTGTTCTACAGATACTGCCTCACTTTCCATACAATGGCAGTGCCTGGGATTTCTAGAAAGGAGGTTTGAAATCCAGTGGATATGAATATCTGTTTCACATGGCGGCTCCCTTAGAAGCCTCAGCCAGCAGGAACAGGAGCAGGAGTAGCACACAAATGCAGGAGCAAGAAAAAAAAGTAGCTTAAGCTACTTAATGAATGCTCAGATGGCACAGCACCGAAGTATACCAATGCTACCTGGCACAACTGCACCAAAGTCGCACTACAACATATTTGCTGCATCATTTCTCATTAAGAAAAGGTCCTGTTTCACTCTCATAACCGCAGCTGATCCCAGAGCTACATGACTTCATGTAGTACCAGTCCACCTGTCATGGGAGACAGCTCGACATGGTTATTTCCTCAGGCAGCTGAAACACAGTAAAGAATTGCACCAAGGGAAGCCTCTGCTCCTCCCCACTTGGACATAATGGCAAAACTCTTCTCTACAACTATCACTGCAAATCAATGCACCTGTCTCTCCTCCACCTGCAAAACTTAGCCTTCCTACTCTGACCTCTTCCCATAGTTCTCAAAACATACCACCACAACATCTTGGCCAGGCAGCAGCAGTGCAGGTGATTTTAAGAGGCTGTAGACAGCACCATGCCATCTACTTCTGGCTCCTTAGGGAACCCAACTGCATCCCAGGCCAGAATGGTACTGCAAAGCTATTGTAGCCAAGGCAAATCAAGAAGCTGCTCAGCTTGCCCCTTGGCCCTCAGGAAGAAGAACGAAGGAAAGCATCATTGCCATCAACACGTCTGGGCTAAGCACAGCCCAAGTGTATGGAAAATTCTAGCTCAGGAAGTGTTTGGGGACAGTATATAGCTTTACTCATCTTTAATTTAATACTTTCTCTTAGCCCTAAGGATGTTATGTTGTCCCTGCACTATGCTCAGCAGGGATCTGCTTGCAGAAAACACTGCCACCCCTCTTCCTCCCCCACCTCTCCTAGCAAAGAACGATGAAACATCAGAGAGGTCTTTTAAACAAGCACAGCGATAAAAGGTTGTTTCCCAAAGCTGTCAAAAAGTCACCATTTCCAACCCCGCTCTGTCTATCAGAAGCGCTGCATGTTGTTAGGGTGAAACTTAAAATATTTGGTATCACTTCTGAAGCAGCAGGTATGCTCTTGCTTGCAGGATTAGCTGCATCTTTGACTATTGTGGAGGTGCTATAGTCAAAAAAGCTGCATTCCTTCAGTCTGTTCTAGTGCTGCGAGTCAACCATCAATTCCTTAGGTAGCAATAGTTTTGGAGGCTCTTCCAGAAATGTTCATCTGGAGAGTTGTTTGCAACCGATGGAGGTGCAATGCAGCAGCCTGCCACTCTGAGCACCACACACTTTGGGGGCTACATTAAAAACGTTCTCTTCCTTCGCTCTGCCCTATTTTTGCTCTGTTGCAAAGCACAACTTGCAAAACAACCTATAGCACCAAACTTCTCAGAAGTTACCCTTAAAAGAGAAAGGGCAAGATTAATCAGCCATTTTTTGAAGATTTGAGCAAATATTAGCAAGCAGCTCTGGTATTTTGAGCTTCCACTAGCAAAAGAATAAAGCCAAATAAAACACTTCAATAACAACATCTTGCAGCTGTATTTTGTTCTCTCATGTCAAAAAAAGCTTAAATCGATGTCTTGCAGCACAGGAAATAATCAGAGGACGAGACAAACGCAGTGTTTCAACTTTGATCATTGCAACAGTTAATTGAGCATTTTGTGACAGCCAGCAATTTACCAAGTACATTCTCACAAAATTAAGCAGCAAATTAGGCACAGTCCACAGGAGCTGCACATTTAATTGTGTCAGCAGATATATTATAAAGCACTTTATGCATATTTATCTGTGTACACGGACCTATCTTTAAATACTTACCGTGCAGCAAGGCATGGGTGTTAGCTGGTCTCCAAACAATTGCTTTACAGCCCCAGGCAGAGCAACCTTCCGCTCACTCTCATCTCGGGCAAGTCAGTGTTTCTGGAAGGTGGCCAGGCAAGATCAGATTCATCAGCCAATAAAATTGTCTAAAGCTGCCGTTCCACAGGAGACCGTTCCTCCGGCTGCGGACTCAGGAGCAGCCAATAAAGAAGGAAATCAGCATCAGAGTGCAGTCGAGCATTTTGCCCCATCCTAAGGGTCTGCTCTCCAAAAATCCAGCTTCCCTCTGCCTGTGCTGCTGTACACAGTCACCCTGCATGAAAAACAACTTGCACTTGACGTGCCTGGCTAAAATAGATGCACAGCTATTCTGAACGCTGACAAGGGTAAAGAAATCAATCAAGCAGGTGCCTCGTGTGCTGGGAAGCAATACAGCGACATCCGGAGCCATGTATTCCCACTGCTAGCAGGGGGTTACCACACCAGACCCAGCTTCGCAGGAGGTAGTGGGTACTGCTGCTCAAACAACCTTCTTTTCACTCAAGGACAGAGATGTTCATGGTGGGCAGCATGGAGACCACTGAAATCTTACCTCTGTTTTATCTTCCAGAGCTGGTCCTGCTGCAGTGGCTGCATGAAGCCATCCTGTCCTCAGCCCCACGTGTTTGTCTTGAGCTTCATCATTGTTCAGAAGAGCCCTTGATTTCACCCTGCCACTCTTACAGCAGCAGCAAAATATCCCATAGTGCAACAAGACTTTGCAGAGGTTGCAGGCAGAGCTGGCTGACATACGGAGATGTCTGGGAAACCTTAGGTCTTGCCTTTACTAGGAAAAAGAAAAAAGTCCATTTTAGTATGTGTTATCTAACCTACAGCAAATCCTAAAGATGACAAGGTGTTTGTTGAAGTTATGCATGTTAGCAGGTTGGGAAAGGTCTTAGGAGGTCTTTACTTCTAAATTAACACTACAAGGAGGGCCAGGCCTATACGTAACACGTTTGAAAATGCGTATTTTGACAGCAGATGACCCATTTTGCTATGAAATCCTAATAGAAAAAAAGCTCAAGTGGTCTCTGCACACTGTTTTGCTCCCTTGCTGGTATTTACCTCTCCTAATGTCTTTGAGGCAAAACCTATTTTCACTTGTTTCCAGAGAAGTTTTGCACCAAGATGCTTCAGCCTGCCCAATCTTAGGGCAGGCCAGGCCAAGGCCAGTATTTCCAGCAACATTTACTTCAGTCTCCTGACACAAGCGAAAAGCAAGTATCGTCCAGTCTTTACCAGTAACATCATGTACTTTCACCTACATGTGTAAGAGGACAAAAAAATTAATGGTTACACTGGGTGATCTTAAAGGGCCTTTCCAACCTAAATGATTCTATTGTAAAGTTCTCTGTAGTGCAGACAACCCCTTGGAAAGCTAAGACTTTGCACAAAGCTATACCACACCTTGAAATGGGAAGGGTGTCTTAACGAAAAAGTAAATTGTAAGGAAAAAAGATTTATATTAGACTAGGGTCAGCAAGACTGTCATTAGCAATAACCGCTTTTCCCTTTTGTGTGCTATTGCCTTTAACCTCCTGTTTTGATACGGATGAATTTTCACTTACTGATGTGGGACAGCGCTGCCTCTGCTGATACTGCAGCCCTTTGGAGGACCACAAGCCCCAGCTGTTACCCCCAGAGCTCTGACGGCTATATTCCACTGCAGGAGCTGGAAAAGAGACCCCTAAAGAGTGTGCTAAAACTAGGCAGCACAGAGGCACAGCCTACCTAAATTCAACAGCCTGTACTTTGTACTCTGATCTTGGAAAGCGACGCGTGCAAGCATTTATGATTTGGATTTCCCTTTGATGTCAATTGGCATAGACCCACTCCAATTCACACAGGCTTTTCTTCCAGCTGGGGATCTTCTGCTATCTTTGGAAAATGTGGGGTTTCATTTGAAGCCACTGTACACTGCTGCCATGTTGCCCTTCCAGCGGCAGTGCTGGGCGGGGAGCACACAATTACACGGCAATTACATGGCGGGTGCTCCCTCAAAGTGGGTTTTGGTGCTGTGGAAAGAGGCTTGTCAAGCAGTAGCTTAGGAAAACAGTGTCTTGGCTGTGAAGAGCAGCAGGACGTATACTTACCGGAAGCAGCTGTCTTAAGGAAACTAAGGAAAATATGACATGCAAGTGAGGAGCCCCCATACCTTTGGGAGGAGGAGAGCACAAAGCCCACAGAAGGCCAGGGCCCAGACCAGTGAGTGGGACACCAAAAAAGGGGATTCAGATTATCACAGCAGCCTGCATCTGGGAACTTCTTAATTTTCATAGAGTTGATAAAAGAAAAACCATCTGGCCGGGCAGCTGTGCCGGTATCCCATTCCACTGGTGAGCATTGGGTTGAATTATCCTGCAAGTTGTGCATACCATGCCAGGAACCCGGCAAATACCGACATTTTCTCCTACTGTGTATTTGGAGTGTAGTCAAACTGCACAGAGAGCTGCTGATGCACAATATGGTTTATCATTCCTCATAAATTTTTGTTTCAATGTTTAAATGTGGTAATGAAGAGCACTTTCTAAGCTGCTTTTTACACGTATTTGAGGTGTTTTGGGCTCTAATTAATTTGGAACAGGGCAGGGTGTTCAGAAATTTTCCTTTTCTCTCTCACATCCCTGTGTCCCACTTTACTTTTAAAGTGGTAAGCCCCATCTAGATTAAGGCACTGGGAAGAGAAGGGAGAGGTAAAAAAATCTAGCTGAAATAGAGACAGCAGACAGGGCATTTCATCATCAGAATTATGTTCTCAAAGCTTGTAAGAAACCATAACATGAGTAGCCATGCAAATCAGTGAGTCCCTGTAACAGCTGAAGGGGAAAAACCCTACCAAAAAAAAAAAAAAAAAAAAAGAAGAAGAAAAAAGCAGAACCCTGATCACCTGCTGAACCTGCCCACTGAGGAGTTGCCATAACATGCTTGTGCTTTGCCTGGCCATAGCACATTTTGATTCTCCTTAGTGCATCCTTAGGACAGCTTTGTAACATAGGACATTACTTCTGGAAAAGTTACGTTACTTTCTTACTACTGGGAGAGCCCAGCAGCATGCAGGAAGCCTACAACACACAAAGGATCTGAAGTATATCTTTGTAGTTATGGCTAAGACTGTTCCAACTGCACTGGGCTTCTCTGTAACACAAGACCAAAAGCTGTTTCCCTCTTCCCCATCCTTTCCAGCACCTGAATATGCAGCTGCATCTGTGAGTCCTCAGTGAGGGTGTTGAGCAGTCTTAGCCTTTTAACACAATCCTGTGGTTTTGCATATTTTATGGACTCAGTATTTGCATAGTTTTTTCAATATCTATCTTTTTATATATATAGCCAACCCTAATGTTTAAAGAGAACATACTGATTTTTGAGGGGGACAGCTGTTTTATACTTAATCCTTCACAACTACTTTGCACAAAACTGGCAACAAGATAGTCTCACCTTCCAGTTTTACCCTGTCTAGCAAGGAATGGTGAAAGACCATGTAAAAGAAAAAACAGTGAAATAATCAGAAGAACTCAGACTATTTTTTCCTCCACCTCAGGTCTAAGTCCCTGCTTATGGGCAGTGTTCCATCAATTCCAAGAAAGGTGGAGAAAGGCAAGTGCAACCCAGGGCAAAGAACCGCAATACACACCAGAAAGCACACATCAATCCTAGAGTAGAAAAATGCAGCCTGCAGAGAGCAACACAAAAAGAGTTTCCTGTGCATTGTTTACACCTGTGAGAAGTAAGATTCTCATGGAGCAGGGAGGTCAGCAGGCACAACATCCCCTGGCCCCTGCTTTAAGGGGGAAGGCTGCTTTGGAGCTGGCAGCACCTGGAAGGACAGACAAGATCAAAGACCTGGTGTCTCAGTAAGCCCTCGTGTGAAGGGTGCAGGAGGAGTAGGAAAGGCTCAGCACTTAGCTCCCTGTGACTTAACACAGTCCTACTCCACGTGTAGCCCATGGTGAGAAAAAGGGAAGAAGCCAAGCTCTGTCAAAGCTGGGGGTTTTTGTGTCAGAGTAGCTGTACCAGCTATCTGTAATAAAATAAAATAAAATACACCTTCTGTGTATGGTGTCCTGTGATCTGTCATGGCAAACACCCAGCTTATTAACACAGGAAAGGAGACTTTAAGTGATTCACAGTGGGGGAAAAAAAAGAAATTCCTGTTGCTCAGAACTCACTTTGATTCAGATGAAACAACTTTGCAAGTCTAACAATGCAGCTTTTGGCCTTTAGTGTTATTTACAGGAAAAGTGAATTCGAACAGACCTGCTAGGTTTGCTCAAAACAAAAAGAAGCGACTGGGTTTTTACTTACCCACACACCCCTTTAAATCAGTTTGACACTGCAGTAGAGTCGATGCCCTCTCCTTGGCAGCCTCATTACCATCTGTGATGAATGTAACATCTTAAAATATACATAATTTATGTTGTAACAGCAAATACTCTTTGGAAGAAAGAAGACATTTGGGGAAACTAGGATCAGAAAAGGCTACAGTGAGTCAACATGGGCCACTCTGTTTCCATGGAATTATGAGCATTACCCTACCTGCCTAAACTGTAATCAAACTGCAGCCCAGACAACCAGGCAGACTCAGGACAGGAAATATTGCATCAGATTAGCAGATATGAAAGCCTAGTACTAAGCATGGAGGGAGATTTTCCAGGTGGGGAGTGTGCTGGTCTGGGATCCAGCAGGAACCAAATTTATTTTCCAGCTCAGCAGCCAATTTCTGTCCCACTCTAGGCAGAGACCCTAACTGCGAGGGGAGGAAATCTGTATGAATTAATGAAAAATTTTAGCTAACAGCTGTTCTGGTATAAAAACCTTGTCACATCCCATTTTATGCTTGTTGAAATAAACTTTACCCATGCTTCCTCTGCTGCACTTGGACTAATTTCTTATGCATTATGTATGTTGCTCCGTCTCAGTGTTTAATTATTCATGGATCCCTCCACCCTCACCCCCTTTCCCCTTCCACTTGCATGAGGATCAATCAGCACGATACACCAACTCAGGCTCTTCCTCACCATCAGCTCTCAAGGGTGTGAGCCTGTGGCCTGGCCCAGCTTCAGGGCATTGCCAACTTCTGCCAGAGAAGCCAAAATCCTGCCAGTTTACTCATCGGTTTGGTGCAGACCTCAGGAAGGTGTAGGAGCACCAGGTTAGACCAGGAGGCTGATGCATGGCAATGTCAACCTCCTGTGGGCTCCCTAACAACCCTTCTGCCCCTCTGGGCTGGGAGAGCCCGGTGTACTCTCCAAAACGTGCTGCAGCCACCAACACGTGCCCCAGAAACCTCGAAGTGAGGTCTGAAACAGCCCCCAAAATGGCAGGGGGCCTCGAGGAGCCACCTCAGCGTCTTCTCCTACATGCCCCAGGGTGATGCCTGCCCTGGAGAGCCCTGAGGGCACTCTCACCGCAGATGGGACTCCCTGTTTCTCTCAGCAATGGTTTCGCTTTGTTTCTATGTAGAGGGAAACATCTGAAGGAGGGAAACCTGCCAGCCGGGTGACCCAAGGGCTGGTGGCAGCTGCAGGGGCCTGATTGGCCTGTCTGAGCCATGGAGAGAGTGCCACAGGTCGAGCCAGCAGCCTGGCCTTAATGGCAGTGTGGTGAGGTTTACACCGGGTAGCGGTGCCCAGGTGCTGGCTGTGGGGCGGCCACTGTGAGGGAAGGCTCAGGGGGGCTCCTGACAGTTCCCGCCAATTCCTCAAGGCCCCCACAGGGCACTGCCCAGCCCCTCAGTGGAGCTTTTCTCCAGAAAGGGCCCAACGTGGCCAGAGAGGGTGGAGTGAGGGGACAGGGTGAGGAGCAGCCCCACCGGCAGCCAGGCCAGGGTGAGAGGTGCTGATGCTGCCGGGAGCAGCGGCTGGGAAGAAGAAGGGAGAGGGACTGTCATGGCCTCGCTCACCACTTTGCACCTCCCTGGGCAGAGGGGCTGGAAATAAAGCAACAAAGTTGAGCCTGAGGAAAAGGGTGCGTGTTTTAATCAAACCGCAAGCCTTGCACTTGCTCTTTTCTCTTCTGTTAGTTTTATGATTATCTCTCCACTATTTACTCTTCTTTAGCCTTACCGCACGTGGTTTTGTGGGCAACCTGGACAATTTCCATGTGTGTTGCACTCTCTCCAGTGCCCTCGAGTTTCTCCATATTTCTGTGTCTCAAGGTACATAACCTCAGGGTCACAGGTACATATTTGCTTCCACAGTAGGACCACCTCTAAGTTTAGTTCGCTGTTTTCAGCATGTTTTTATATGTAAAGCCAGGGAATAAGGAATTACGTACAACACAGCAGCTTTTTCTGTGAGCCAGTATCTTAAAAGCTGTTGTCAACTGCCAGTGCCACAGGAATCTTGCTTTAACTCACTTACATGCTCCACAGGATCCTATGCGGGAGCCTCAGGATTCTTCCTTTCTTCCATGAAGCAAACCTTTGAAGCCAGCCTGCTCCTTCTGAGTCAGCTCCCCAGCATGCATGTCCATAGGCACAGCCAAACTGAGGAAAAGTAAGAAATTATTACTGACCTTTGTGATTTAAGCACCAGATACCATCGCCTGCCTTTTATTTCAGCCCCCATTTTCAAACAATCACAGAGATTTATGTTTAAAAAGCCTCTTTTCTCCTCATTTTAGTAACAGTGATGTGTTGCAGCACACCAGAGGTATGAATCTGTCATCACCACTGTTCTGCTGGCCCAGTGCCCTCACCTTCACTGTACTGCAACTCCAGTGAGCACTGAATGCCTCAGTCAGCATCACTGGAGAATGCATAAAGTATTACGTGTCTTTTTTGACTTTTAAAGCTTCCCTTCCAGCTTGTGTAACATTACGTGGCAGATCTCTTCCTTTCCCACATGCAAAAATCTGCTCTTTGTTCTGAAACCACAGAGCTTTCATCTGCTGCCACAGGGGAATCCAGCTGGGTGCCTCCACTTTCCACCCTTTGAAAGAGTCCTCCCCTTAGTGGGTGCTCAGGGTGCCTGCCCAGTTTGGGCTTAGCAGTAGGGCAGGGAGGATTGGAGCCAGCAGGCACATTGGGGATGCTCACAATCTGCTTCTTGCAACTCAACCAATCTAGCTGCCAGGGCAGAGGGGTTTGCCCGAGTGTAGCAAGACTCTAAACACTACTGTGTTTTCTGTTTGCTCTCTGCTGTGAAGTTACTTAGGAGTAGCTGGCATTTCTTTTAACTGTATGAGTTATTTTGGGTTTTCCCATCTCTTGCAGCCCTATTGTATCTCCTGGATTTCTAGCCTGTGGCTCTGCTTGGCACAGAGGGCCCTGGGCTGCTCCTGGGAAATGGCCCATGACAGAGAGACAGAGCCCTGCCAGCTCCTTGGCAAGGCACCACAGCGGAACGCTGCTACGTCCGCTGCCACTTTTTGACTGGTCCCTCAGCTGCTTTGGCATAGCAAGAACCAGATCAAAAAGCCAGGCGCATCCTCAGACAACTGATTTACGGCAAATGTCTCTTGCGCACCCACAGTCTTTAGCAAGTCCCTCTAGCCTGGCCACCCTACACCTGCTGCCTGTGACATCATGCAGCTCTCACCCCCACCTTATGTTTCAGTTTCATCATTGACATTAGTTATTACTGTAATTAGTCAACTGATTCTCCCACATGCGAATACTGAGCCATCCTGAGACTGTCACTTCAAAGGACTTTTGTCAGATTTGTCACCAATAATTAAACCGTCTCCACCCAAGCAGACTGCGCTTTTGATCAAGAATATGCAGTTTGCTCCTGACTGCAGGCCAAGGAAAGCCATGACTTACCAGAGTGCTGGCACATGTCCTCGTGAGCAGGAGAAGCTCACTTTGTTATGCTTAGCAGCTCCTGCCTTTCACTCATGGGAAATCGTAATATGACTGTTAGCATGTAAGAATTTTCCTTGAACGCCAGCAAAGTCAAAAGGCCACTGTCAGCTTGAAGCATGATGGAGGCTGACAAGAGACTCCACACTCAGCTCACCCTGCTCTTTGCCTGCTGATTTCTGGTACAGCCTCAGGTTATTAAGATGTTGTATTCATTGCAATGGAATTATTTAACTATGTGGAAATGATTTTTTTCCCTTCTCTGTTGTGTGAAACAAGAAGAGGTGGCACTACAGCCTCAGTTCTGCAAACGTTGGCAGTGTACACCTGCAGTGAAAGATGCAGGTTTTCCACACCACAGTTCCTTGCCTCCAGCACAGCAAGATGGTATCTGCTTCCCCCAGCTCATGAGAAAGCGACTCAGCCCCACAACACTGCTGGAGAAGATGTCGATTCATTTTGCCAAGTCTTTTTGTGGTATTTCATAGGTGGTTGTGTGCCTTTGTTAGTGACACCAACATTCACTGTCCAGGCTTTAAATCACCCACAAAGCCCTCTAGTTTTAGTCCCACTCCACCCATTTTGCTGAAAGGAACTACTGAACAAAACTGCCTTCAAATGTCTTAGATACAAAGCTTTTAGGAGAAGTCCAGAAAATGGTAAACAATTGCAAATGCTGCTTATTAGGGTGATTGTGGTTATCACGCTGCTGCCTTGTGCCTCACTCAGCTGCGGGTTATATTTGTCTCCTGCCTCTGGTCAGGTCATTGATTGCAAGCCCTCATCAGGAGCTGGTCTTTCCATCCTAAGCAGCTCAAGCCTCAGCCCAGAAATCAGTCAGCTTGAGTCCTCTAGAGCCACTCTGCCTTTTCCAAAATAAACTAAATAGCAAAGTCCTTGAAAGTTGAAATGTTCACTGAATGAAAGCCCAATCCCAGGAAAAATGGTAGTCTTGTGCTTTCTGAGTGCCTCTCCAGACTGGGGTGGTGGTGGTTGTGGTTTCACATAGATTCTACCCCTACCTAGTGCAAGCACTACAATGTATTGACCAGTTTATGTAATATATTGTGACTACAGTCACGTTTTATCTGGAACCAATTGACCATATTTTACAGAATAACACTTCCACATACTTCTAACATTTAAAGCCAGTGACTTAGAGAGCCTTAAGGCTCTGGTTTAGTAACAACATTTTGCCTTCCTTTGACTGACTTGGGAAATTTTGGCCTACCCAGTCATGCACGCTTACAGCGCTAAAGGCAAATTAAAAAGATATGTAACTTCTGTCTGTGAAACAGAAAACTGAGTACTGAAATACAACGCAAGGCTTTTCAGGAAAAAGCACATACTTTCCACAGTTGCTTAGAGTAAAGCCCTAACTCAAACTGTAAACCAAATAAGGGAATACTGTGGAAAAATACTTGTCTTATAGGTGTTGACCTGTTTCAATACCAAAAGCTACCTCTAGGCAGCTTTCTTTGGATTTCTCAGTATTTTGGTCCCCTTGACTACAAAATACTCTATAGAAGCAAAAAGGGAATATACTCTTCAATCCTGACTGAAACAATCAACATCCATCTTTTCTTTAAATTGTTTTAAATAAAAAGTCCAAACGGTGAAAAAATAAAACGGAAGTTTCCAAGAAAGACTTTTTTTTCCAGGTACTGTGGAACTGTTCAAATACTTCTTTGGTGGCATTTTTAAAGACAATGCTTTCTAAAACCCTAAAAAGCTCCCTTTCAAAGTACCAAGTGGCAACATCAAGTGCTGTAACAGAAATAACATGACTGGTACTAATGCGCTGGCAGAGAGCCTGACAAATGAAAAGACTGATGGTCTCACTGAAGCTAACACTGCATCTCAGTTACGTTTTAGGAGACCATCACGCAGAAGAAAAACAATTCAATAGCTTTAGACATGGCTTATTACTACATTACAATGGTTTTAAAAGGTTTGATTGATCCTTATTGCTCAGAAATTGTTCTCATTCTTTTGTTAACTGGCCTCCAGAGCTCAGCTTTCCTTCAGCACAAGCCAGCCTGGCCGGTCCCTGTCAGCTCTGGGAGCATCACTCAGGCCAAGGGGCAGTAGCCAGGTGCCGTTCAGCCTGGCCAAACCCTGCTCAGAGCAGATCTTCCACAGGACTGATGCTGACAGACTAGCATGGGAAGTTTGGATATGAAGTGTTATTTCTAGGTTTGATTTGGTCCTCGTTCAAAGGCAGAAGCATTTGTAAGCAGCTGGGTAGTTGTATATAGATATAGAGCATTTGCTGAAGTTTCCTCACACACCCAGCTCCATTATAGCTGTGCTTGTAAAAAAATAATCTATCACTAGAGGTTTGCATTGAAAGCTCGCTGTATTTCAGGCTGGAGATGGAAGAAGACAAAGTAACTCAGCAGATGTTGCCAGAAATGTTAAAAGATGCCTTTAAAATCTTCTTAAGGACCCCTGTAAAAAAGGCAGGGAAGAATCACAGTTAGTGTTATACACACACACACACAAACAGATCCATTAAGTGAAACCGCCCTGTAACTGGTATTTGCACTGAGCAGTATGAGCAAGTACATCACGGTTTGCTGTCTTTATTGATGTATCTGCACTCTGTACAGCAATTCTATACATCTGCTATTGCTGGGGACAGCTGCGGAGCTGGCTGATAAGCTGGGAAATGAGCACACCACCAATAACACGGAGTAACCAGCTCCAGGCTGGTCTGAACCAGAGCCCTTAGACCTTGCGCTACAGGCACCATCAGAAAATATCTAGGTATCAGCAAGATTCAAGTGTAAGAGCACTTGCCAAAGCAGCAAAGGATTATTTGGCATCATCATGCTATTCCTGAACCTAAGAGTTTCTGAAAAAGTCATCTGATCAGGTGTACCACACCTCCAGATGAGCGTGAGGTACCCAGAGGAGACACCCCTACAGTGTGGGGAGAAGGAAAGGTAAACAGCACACGGGCTGGAGGGAGGCTACTAGAATCCAGGAAGGAAATGAAAAAGCGAGCAGCCTGGCAGGGCAGGCTTTCTCTGGAAAGAACATGTGGTATCATGTGCCATCTGGAGGCTTAAAACAGAAATGAGCAGGCTGTATTTCCTTTCTGGAGACAGCAGTCACCTTTTGGGTAGATATGTATCTTCATCAGAGCTGATGTTACATCAACCTTTATCACAGAGCCTGTTTTCCTTCCGATAGTGCATTCCCAGCGCTAGAAGCACCACATCAGAAAGCTGCCAGATAAAAAAACCACAACTCCAGAAACCTCTTAGAGAGGATACAAGTCTTCTTGGCCAGCCTGCCCTGCACTGAAACAAGGGCAGAGGTGTGACACAGTGTGCAGAGCTCTCTGTCCCTAGCACGCTGAGTAAATGGTTCTCACGCCCCCAGTAATCTTCTAGTAAGCACTGTCAATGTGCTGGGGATGTCCATGCAATACTAGCATTACATCCAGAACACTGCTCCAAGGAATATGGCTTTTCCCTGGTCACTTGGAAAGCTGGAGGTAAAACATGAGTTAAAGTAATTTATTTTGGATCAAACTAGGCAACCTTTTCTCTGTGAGAGGAGCTCATTTGCTGGAGATGATGTCAGGAGATGATGTCTATTAATTCAAAAGTGAATAAACCAGGAAAAGCATCTTGAATAACTAAATGGGGTTCTACTAAGTATCGGGGACAAAGAAGAGGCCTGGATCCTGAATCATCTTCTTCAGAGCTAAGACATAGTCTGAGGAGGGATCCCAGCTTCTCCTGCGAGATGTACAAACAGCTCTTTCCCTCTTACCAGCAAAGCTGCAAGGAAGCAGCTCCTCCCAGTGCTTCCATATCAGGTTTTTTGCTTTGCTTGTGCAGGCAAGAGGCTGGCGTGGGCAAAAAGTCTGCCTAACCTGAGGCAGAATTTAATAAAGCACAACACTGGAGAGAGACACTGTTCGGTATCAACTCTGTAAACACTTCTGCAAAGTGCTGCGGAACCATCGAATGCCAGGTTTCAACAGCACAGAGCTGAAAGGGACTCCCTGAAGCAGTGCTATGGTAACTGGAAAAAAGGAGGTACAGCAACTTCTCTAGTGGGTGTGAGAAGTGGAAGAACACTACCTAGCTTCCACAGAAGCAAGTCAACTGTTGATGTTCGCTTGCAGCTCATTCTGCCTCTGGAAAAAAAAACAAGTGATTGCATCTGCATTTTTCAGTTTTTACTCAGATCACCCAGGAGCTGTTAAGACCTAGGATCTTTCCCATCCCTAAGAGGCTTTTTGCTTGAGAAGAGCAGAGTGTGCAAAGTTTTCAGGTGTTTTTCCCTTCCAAAATCCCATTTCTAATCCTCTTCCACATGTGCTCATCTCCAAACTCCATTTGCTGCCCGGTAACACCCAACCAGGAAGGGCATGAAAGGGCAGCGGTATTTCTGACTATATCCCATTTATCAAGCGAAGAACAGGACAGAAATGTTACATTCTCTCCTCACTGACCCTGACCTTTTTAATCTCAAAGGCAGTAAAACCAACACATGGCAAGACCAGGTGCAGAATGTGATTCTCAGATACATGGGTTCAGCCCTACAGACATGAACAGACCAACACTCCCAATGACAATCAAAACAGTTGGCATTACTGAAGTTCTAGTATTTCAATCCTATATGATTTAAGGGGGGAAAAAAAAGTGAGGAATTTTGCTCCCTAAAAGTCTCCTCAAGGTTGTGTGCCCCTGACAGTGGTGGTCACCTGCTGCAGGTCCTACATGGGGAGGTTGTCACAGCTTCTTTTCTGCAGCACAAGCCTCATGAGGAGCACGCAGACAACCACTGTGTGACCGGCACATGCTCCCACTGGAAGATACCAAGACAATCAACGCTTTGCTCTTCCCATCTCACCACGCAGTCAGTTCAGAAAACTCAGCAGAGTCACCATGAAGGATCATAAGATTCTGCAGTCAGTGTCAGCACCCTGTGATGAATTGGAGAGCTTCCGAGTGCCAGTATCACTCTCCAGGCATGTGATCCACCTTGGAAGTGATTCAGATCACAACCAGGAACGGAAAGGAGGAATTTTAGAAGAAAGGGACTTAACTGAGGTAATCTGCTATGCATTTACAGTCAGGTAATCTGTAATCAAGAAGCTAGTTATAAAATTACAGAGATATTTCTGCATCCCTTTCTATCATCATCCCCTGACAAAAGAACATCTGATTCAAGGGATGAAAAAGTCGTCACTTTTGTTTTTCTGGAAGTAAATGAGTCCTGGAAACACTGGTCCTCCTCCAAGGCAATTTCAGTGAGTGAAAATCTTTTGATTGACCTTGGATGAAGGTATTATTCCTTAACTGGTACCAAGCTCTTAATTTAGAGAAACCACCAACTGCCAGGACACATCAGCATAAGGCCCTGGTCCTGCCAGGCAAGTCTCAATGACACATTAACATCCTCGGAGGCAGCCACAGTGACCGTGATACACATCTGACTCAAATGCCACCCCAGAGGATGGAACCCCACTTCCCTTATCCATTATAAAGCCCTTCTAAATGAAATGGGTGTTTTGGAAAATTAATTTCATTCAAAAGGAACTGAAAAGAAAATCCCAAGAAAGAAAAAACAAGACAAAGTGCTCTAGAGTGATGCTTTTTAATTGTTATTTTTATATCTTTAAAAACAAATCAAACCATTAAAAACATTATAGACATGTGCTGAAACTTCCTGTACAACAAATATGAAAACAATAAAATTTGTACATCATTTAAAAGATATTAAACAGTCACTTATTTGAAACACATCAACTTTTCCCTTCTTAAGCAGGCCCCAAATAGGAAAGAAAGTAGAACAGAAGTGCAGGAGATGTAACTGCCACACAGTGGAGTTTTCAGCCTAAAAAGTGGATAGCTTTAGATAAACAACAGAGAGAAAACACTCAAAGAGACAGATCTCAGCAATTATAACACAGAGAACAGCAGAAGGCAGGGGAAAAATATCTGCAGGAATTCAAGTCACCTTGACCAAGACAGATCCACAAGATAGTAGAGCATTACCTGTAATCCCCCTACATCCTGCAGAGATACCCCATGAGGTACGTCCTGCTTACTCTCAGCAACACTACAGCCAGCTTCATGTTTACAACATTTCTAAGCCTTGCTAACTTTCTCCACCTATACTTGGGACCAGTAGGTCAATTTACTTCAAGCTTCGGTCTCTTCTCACCATGAGTCAAGTTTGGGAAAACCACACGTAATACAGCTGTATTAAAATGGATACTCATCAGATGATGACCCAAGCAAGAATCCGACGCCTGCTTCCAACATCAAAGCAACGGGACAGACAGGTTTGGTTTCTGTGAGAATGTCTGAGTGGGGGTCAAGCAGAAACACATTCCCCTCTAGCTAGTTTTCCAACGTTCTGCTGCAATATAACGCAAACATCGTCTAGTGTAAAAGATTTGTCTCCCTCTCTGCTGTGCTATACAAAACAAGGGTCCTGGGAAGCCAGAGAGCATTCGCTACCCTAAGGCAGCAAGTTCTTGGGAGCCCTGGAATAATGAATACTGTCTCTGTGCTCTGCACAAATGTGCAGTAATAAAAAGTTAAAAAAGTTAAAAATGAAATGACTGTAAGGGGCAGCCTTTCCTCCCTCCCAGTTCCTTTGGAATGGTTCAATTTGGTCCAAGTAGTTACCTTCGTCATCTGACAGCAGCTTAGGAAGATAGCTGGGTGAGAGACCCACTATGTGGACTGCCAGTTTGCATGGAGCTGGGCAGGATTACTAACCTCGTGGGTTGCTGGGGGTTTGGTTGGTTTTTAAATATTATTTTTTTATAAGTATTTCAGAGAAAGAAAGAAAAAATATTCAGGAACCCATAAGTGGCTGCTACAAAAAAAAACAAACAAATAACCCTGAACAACCAAAAGCTGAGGCACGCTGTGGTTTGTTCTCCAGTTTTGCTCACATACAGCACACCACAATTTCACACCAGGTTGTAAAAAAATTCCTCTGGATATCTCTAAAGCTACAGCTGTGCACCAGAAATTCCTACATATTCCTTCAGCTGACAGTGGATTCTGCGAGGTCACCAGGTTCCACTGCAATGCCACATATACTCCCCAGTATATGTAGCTTTTTCTGACAACTCTGCTAAAATAAACGAACAAACAAAACCCCAGGAAAAAAAAAAAACAAACAACAAAACATCAACAACAAAAAAAAAAAGCAGCAGAATTCCAGGGACTCTAGTTATTAAACCTTCATAAGATTTTCACCACGTTATAGCTATTCTATAGCATTATTCATAAACTTCATATTCCTCTGCAATATAACCAGTGCAATGATCTGAAGACCAAAAAACATGCTCCCTCCAAGCTATGTGAGAAGTCCTTCATTGGTAACGTCTTCGAAAGTCTGACAGTTATGTACCAGCAACACAAATCCAGTCTTAATTCTTGACTTGTAAAATCAGCAACTAGGGGCTTTCTGCTTGTTTGTTCTGTTTCTAAAGGGACCAGTTAAAACAGCAGCAGCATATTGCAAATAATTATAAAACAATTACATTAGATGAATGAGATGCAGGCAGGTAAGATGCGTCTCAGTGGCTAGGACAACTGAGAAATTGGTCTTTACAGCAGAATTTTGTGCAGTTTGTTTTGGTAGAAACAGTAAAGCCAGTCAATGTGTTTGGGAGTGCTTGGACACTTGGAACCTTAGTTTCGACATTTTCACAGATTTATATATTTGAGGAAAAAAAACAACAATGATAAAAAGACACTAACCTGAGTAAAACTCTATTAGAATAGAGTGATCATTATTCAGTAAATCATATATTGCACCTTTAAATAAATCATTATAAACTGTATAAAAACAGGAATATTGGAATAGGGCGGAGCTATTCTGTCCTTCATGCACACCCACACACACCCCCGCACACACATTCACATAGTCACTTGCTCAGGTTTTTACTACAGTTAAAGCTCGGAGCGACAGACCACACTCCTTTTCCTCTAGCAGAGGCACCGAAACTTTAAGGCAGGGGATATATTTGTGGTGAAATGCAAAAACAAAACTCACCTCCAAACTTCTGGAAAGTCCTGCCAACAGTGCAACTACAGTTACGTTTGACATAAGCCTTATTTAAAAATCTGTGTTCTCATTAAGAGTTTCAGTACAAAAATAGAATCTCTGCTGTTTGTTTTTTTTTTTTTTTCTAGAGTAGCAACTAGAAAGGCACAATTTCCAAGTATTAATGTCCATTTGAAGGAGTTGTTTGTACTCCTTTTTTAAATAAAAAAGAACACAGGAAAAAAAATAAATCACAGAGAGGCACATCTATTAGCTAAGTAACCAGATACAGTAGATAAAATATGTTCCTGAACTTATCATTAAATATATTAAAACAGCCCACAAGCCTGGTGTCTGTAAATGAAATCATATAAAATTGTAATAAAAAGCTTGTGTTATTATTTTAATATTTAAATTCTAGTTCACCGTTCATACTGCAAATGCTATTTCACCTATCAGTACTGTTAAATTCCCAAGAAAAAGCAAGATTCCTCTGTTAACTTTAAATAGCTTTGCTTGTTTGTTTGTTTATAAATATCAATCTGCAGCTCCTGCCAGCACTGTGTTTTTCTTCCCGTAGATCCCATCTTCAAATACGGACAGCCCTGGGGAAGCCAGACACGAGACACTGCACACAATCCTGGCAAACAGGAGCAGGACACCTTCCTTCCCTGCGTGCGGGTAACACCTCCCGGAGACACCGCGCTCCTGCCCGGTTATGCGTGGTAGCCGTTCGCCTTCCCGAAGCCTGGCCCAGGCGTGAAATTCTCATAGATTGCCATTGCCGTCATGTTTTGGTAAATAAGATCAGTTTTCTTGTCTTTCTGGGATCTAATAATATCCATAACACACTGGTTTAGGAAGACATACTGGTCCTGATGGGAGAAAAAGACAGAGTAATAAATTTCTAGAAAATATCTGATTTTGGAAGTAATTCTGCACCCGAATATAGGTTTTGGGTTTTGGATGCACTGCACTGAATGTTATCACAGTGTATTTTAAAAAGTTTATGTATAGCTCGTAGAAAACAGAGGTGGAAAGGACCTCATGATGTCACCTATCAACTCCCTGCAAAAAACAAGGGTCAGCTTTACCGTCACACCTAACACCCTCTTAAAAGACTTTCATGATGGAGATTTTTATAGCTTTTTCCAAATCGGCTTGAGTTATTCCACACACCTTTTTGCATCAAAGTGATCATTTCAGCAAAGATGCACAACCGAGAAAACTTGAGTCAAGATGATTCCAGCTCACAGCTATAAGGATTTATCCACTCATGGGTAAAACAAACTGCAAAATCCACTTTTTCAGGATTTCATTCTTTGCAGCTGCAAATGCCAGTCCTACATCATCCTCTGTAAAGAGGCCGCCTGAACGTACTGCAGCTTCTGGTTGTAACTACTTTTATGGAAGAGATGAGGCAGGAAGGAGGACAGTTAAATAAAGAGCAATTTCAGATTACTCCTTAATCTCTTATCTTCCTGCAATTCAGAGCTACCTCTTGAGTCCACCCTTCCTGGATTCTTATGCACATTTGGAAAACAAGCTGCTGGACAGAAGACAGCCTCACCTCAGTTTGCACCATTAAAGGCCGGTGCATGCGAAGATCATACACCACCCCGTACACATCCACTGTGTTCTCCATTTCGATCTGCTGGATCAGGCGGTCAATGGCAATGAACGTCCCTGTCCTCCCGACACCAGCACTGCAATGACACAGGGAAGCCATTTACTGCTTGCTCTCAACCACCTGCTCACCGGTGGCCTGAAGAAAAGCCAGTGAAGCCAGTAAGGTGCCTTCTGTTATTTCAGTGGCACAGGCATTAAAGCTGCAGCCCGGAGGGGTAGTTCTCACCATCTCCAAGAGGGAGGGAGGACATGCTTCTGGGCTTCTCAGCCTTGCACTTCCACAAGGTTACATACAAAAGCACTAGAAAAGGCAACTTTTTCAGCTAAGTTTTCCAGGCTAGGGGAGATGTTCTATTCTAATGAGTACCACGTACTTTGCTGCCTCAACAGCATCACTGCATTTCCGAAGTATGGGGCAACGGTTTTAGTTTCTCAGGGTGAACAGCCCATGTTCTTAAACAGAGACTTCTTTTCTGTTGTTTTTTTTTTAACCACGTTTAAAAAGAGTGTTCTTAAAAAAGCCACAAAAATCACAGCATGTGTAACACAAACATGTTCTGCCTACCTGCAATGCACCAGAGTAGGAGAGTCGATTGGATTTTGACTGCTGTACTCGTGAACAAGGTGCCTAAAGTTGATGAGAAGGTCTGTGGTCTCCGGCACTCCGTGATCTGGCCAGGAGGTGAAATGGAACTGGCGCACCGTGTGGCTCTCTGGTGTGTTGGACTAGAGGCATACAAAACAAATAAAAGAAAACTGGCTTCAGAGGAGCACCAATAGAGCTTCCTGAGCAAAGCTTAGCTTTGTGAAAGGTGCCTGTTACAAATACTGTCACCAGTAAGTGACGTGAAAGATTTTAAATCAGGCTTTTGGCAGAAAGCAGACTAATATGAAAGCCTCAAATTAAATAAACCACTTCTATTTTTTTTTCCCTCAGATACCTTTGGATTTGATTAAGTTTTAGTGAAATAATTATATTCTGTCACTCCAGTGTTGCTTGACACATGAAGTCACAGTTACAATAAACCACTTCTATAGATACTCATACACTAACAACTAGCACCAGAGACGGTACTCACCTTTTCTACAGTGAAGTCTCTTATTGTCCATTCTGGAAGGACAATCTCTGAGACCATTGTCACAACAATGTCACCATAGCTCTTTGATTGTTTGTCTGGCCAGTATTGCTCACATTTTGTCTAAGAAGAGAGTTACAACATTAGACACACATTACACACAGCAATTCACTGTGGGTTTTAAATAACACACCACCTAAAGCCGGGTAAGAAAGCCCTTTCTCAGTGGCCTAACTCAGGGCAGGAGAAGCTCTACCAAAATAATTCTTTAGGGAGAAGAACCCAGCCTTAAAGACAGAGATTTCACGACCTCCTGAGAGAATCTACTCTGGCAGTCTGCAGATATAAAATACGGGAAGAAGCTAAAAAAGCCCAACAAAACAACAAACTGGGCTTTTTTAATTTAGAAAACAAATCTTCCAGTAAGCGCAAGGTTAAAAAGAAAGTGATCAGTCTCCAGCCTACTAGGGTAACAAGAAAATAAGAAGAGATTCAATAGTCTTCAAGAGACAGTTCAGTTTTAATAAAAACGTACCCGGGCTTGTTCAACACATTTTGTCAACATAACAATCGAGTAGATATTCTTTTCCCAAATCATATGCCAGAAGTCTTCTATCGTATTGGGTAAAGGACCCTGTGCAGCAATAAATGCCTTCTTTGAGTTATAACCCTAAGAAGAAAAAAACAAAACAAAATACCTGCATCAATGAGACATTAAAAGCTGGTTTTAAACATCATTATGAACTGTTAAGCCTACATCATAAAAATACACATTATATTTCAACTATTGAAGCAACTTACAGGCATATAGTTTGCATTAATATAATCATCAGTTGCAGAGCTTTGATCTGAAAGTTTAACACGAGAAATATCATCTGCAGAAAGAAAATGGAAAAGAAAATTAGGAATTTTAAAACTAGAATATTTTAGAAAAGTATTGCTTATCTAGTGCTATGTTTATAAGTAAAAGGTGCTTTAGAACAAATTTAAGGATAAAAATATAACTTAAGGAATCACAAATAGCAGTAGTTTAGAATTTTTATAATGAGAGAGCCTTCAGAAAAATGAGTGTCCATGAAAGATTTAGCATACTCAAGACACTGTGTTTTTTAAATCATGGTTCGTTTTTACATATTCAGATATGTTTAAACCAACATGAAATTTACTATAGTTTTAACTACTGGAGAAAAATAGGTACTTTGTCTCCTGCTGCCACTGCAGCTGATGTTTTTCCTCCAAAGCACCCCCCAGTACCCATCACTTTTCATCTTTCAGTTCCTCCTTACACTCTGCTATGCTGGGGTGCCTGCAGACAGCTTGGCGGGGCTGAGCCCGTAGGTTCTTAGTGTTTCTCATAGCTCTGCACACCTACCTGTCTGTAGCCATCTGTTAACCTCTTGGCTTTTTTCAATCTGGACTGCAAGTTTCTCATAAATGGAAAATTAAAATTATTTAGTCAAGGGAAAGTTCTTTAAGGAGCCTTCTTGCAGGAAAGTTTGGGAACTTTAGGGATCATTCCTGAGGAAAAGCTCTTTAGGTTTGCTTAGACAGTGATTTGGGGAAAGCAGCAGCCCAGATTCATTCATTTGGAAACTGCTTACATTAATCCCTCTTTGAAACTTTGGGGTACTATTAAAGCAGATTAGCCAAACCCAAGGTTTTTCACCTATAAACTCAACCAGTAGAAGACACAAAACTGAAGAGAGTAACTCACATGGCAAGACATTGTTGTATCTATTTTTTCCTCTGTTCTCAGCAAGTTCAGCAGCAAATTTGGGCTGATGAACACCAGCAGACTTAAGTTCCTACAATAAAAGAAGGATTCATAAGCAGTCGGTCCTGGTTTAGGAGTCATACACAAACACAACTGAAACTAATATTCCAAACACTCCTGGCCTTTGCTCTAAAAGTAGGCACATTAAACTGGGATAAACGATGATAAAATTCATCTTTTTAGAGAGTGGGAGGGTGACAGTGGCAAACCTGATAGAGAAGGGATTAATACAGAATGTATTGGACTTGATGGTCTCGGAGGTCTATTCCAGCCTCAACAATTCTGTAAGAATAGTAGTATGTTAAAAACTCAGAGATGGGCTTTAAAAGCCCAGAAATACACAACACTGACGTCAACAGCACACTCATTCTGACCCCAAGGCACTGAACCACTTTGCTCAAGCTTTGCAGACATTACAGGAAGAAAAGGAGCAAGTACATCATAAAAGGACTTAAGGAAGCAAAACCTGCGAGGAAGGCAAGATGGAGCACCAGCCTGCAAAGTACACTCAAAGTGACACAATCAGAGCTGGAAAGAAGAAAGTCAATCAATAGCTCCGAGGAGATGAAAAACAACGAGACTCTTTAATAGGAGACATGACAACACAGAATCCTTCCTGACGCTCGGTTGCTGTCTTTTGTACCTTGCAACAATCGAGCTGCAGCACATTTCACGGGAAACCACTTATGGTCACTGAGCAAATCATAGTTGCTGGTGCTCTGACTGCTCCTTCAAGCTATTCATGGGTGTGGTTTGCGAATCACACCCACGCGCTGAAGAAGTCAGTGATATCAGCAAGACACTTGTCTTGCTGTGTAGAAAAATAAAAACAAGATTAAAAAACCCAAAGCGTAGAGAAGTTCAATAGCTTTCCCGAGGCTAACTGTAGTGCAACTAGGGCGAGGACTCGGGAGATCCTGTCTCTGGCCAGAGCTCTGACCACTAGGCCATGCTGTAAGCTCACAGGTAGAGATAACAGTTCAGGACATGAAGCATTTATGCACTTCAACTAAATCTGGAGCTGGATCAGGGAAAGGAAGGCCATGCATGTGGCTTAATGATCTCAATACAAATGCGCCTTCTCTTTCCCTTCAGTAAGCCTGGCACATGTTCCATGGGAAAGCTAACTTGCCTTTCCAAAAATATTTGTCACGAAGCTCTATCCACTGAGGGTACGTACCTCATACTCTTCAGCAAAACCACAGTTGGAGTCAGCTTGCTGCTTCTTAAAGTAGGACTCAAAGTTCTCCACTTTAATCAATTTTGATCTAAAAATGACAAAAGCCCATATTGGTAACTGGTATTAGGTAAATAAACCATGAATTGAGTTAATGTGTTAGAAAGTGTGCTCTACTTACTTCTTGATTCTTGAGGGAAGGGTGGCGGGAAGAAAAAAAGGTTGATTAGACACATGCAGCTATATTTTTCACTATGTGAATCTAAGAATGAAAGCATGACTGTTAATAGCATCACAAAACTGCACATTTACAGGGGACAGGATATCAAGCACAGCAAGTAACTAATCTGTTAAACCAAGGACAGAACAGAGCATCCTTCAGCAGATCATCACAGAAGGTGTCAGTCAGCTGCTTCTGTGCTCCCACCAGACTGGCCCCATTCCCTGGTGTATTTTATGTCAACTATCAAAGCCTACCCAGGTGGGACTTCATGGGATGCTCTGGCCACGCCTTTCCATCAGCATAAAAATTGGTGCAAGAGCCAACAACACAATTCAAGTGCACTGTCTCTGTGACTTCCAGTTTGATGTCATTACCCTCCCATGGACACCTTTTACAATCTTAACATTATTCAAATTAATGGCTCAGCACAATGTACTCATAAAGCAAAGGAGAATTCAGGCCACTGCAGAATTTTGCTTGTGTGCACTTTATCAACAGTTTGGATCGTTTCCTCCATGTGCACAGAAGCCTGTGTTTCATTCAAACATCCTGTTCTCAAACTACATGCAGTGTTTGTGTGTCTAATAGCGCTTCATGAAGTGAGGATTCAAATCCCTGTGGAAGCTCCAGAAGTCTCAATCAATACAGTTATTTTTAGTCTGCAGGCTGGAGTCTTTAAATTTCACAAGGAATTAATACTGCAAAATTCTATATAAAACTGCACAGAAAACAAGTATCAAGGTTCAGAGTAAGTTTTGCAAATATCACAAGCTCAAAAAGCCACGTATGAAAGGACACGGACTTACTTAATTGGAGAAAAGGACACTTCAGTATTTCTTTTATCTTTCCTATAATGCAAAAGAAAACAACACAATAGGTTCACAGCAGAATTTAATGGAAGGTATATGAGATTTCTGATCACAGCTATTTCCTGTGCCTGTTCAGAAGAATTTCTTTAAAAGGATCTCATTCTGTGCAAAAAAACCCCAAACCCTCCCAAGGCAAACCTTACACCTAGAGTAACAATAAAATACTTCATCCTTTACCCAGTGATGTTGTGCAACGGGACTGTTTCTTTCTGTTGGAACCAGACAGAGGCTGACACCTGAACACAAAGCCCACAGCTTGGTGGAAGGAGTGCCCCTGATGAATCTGCATCACTAGCCAACATCTCAGAATTGCTAACCCCAGAATCGCTACAGTAAGTGTTCAACAGGGATGTGTCAGTGGTACTGAGACCGGTAGTTGAATGAAAATAAGTACTCCTGGCTTTAAAGGAAGCTCTTCTCATTACTGCCCACAGCTACTGGACACGCTTGTGAAAATAACTGCAGTTCATCAAAAAAATGAAGAAAACTGGACTAAGGGCCCTATAGTCAACTCTTGAGAAAGGATGTGCCATGCGATTAGAAACAGGAAAAAGCCCTTGAGGACTCTTTAATCCCAGGATTGTTTGGAAAAGACTGGATACTGAGAAACCAGCTCAAGCCCTAGGCAACTCATCAGCTTCTGGAAACTCCAAAATGGAAGTTTCATATGACAGGCCATCAAGCAATTAGAAAGTGTGATTAATGGATAATCTTAAATAAAACCATCTAGGATACAATTACATGTGTCTTTTAGCACAATGATTTGTGATGTTTGCTCACTTTGAAATACTTCATCAGCAGGCATGACTTCAGAAAAGCTCAATGAAACAAACTGAACTCGTTAGTTTGTAACTATGGAGTTGAACACAGTCATTTAACTAGTCTGATATATCAGCTCTAACCTGGAACATGTAAACACGATTTTCAATAGAATATATTTTAAAGTGTCACAAGAAAAGCACATAAAACAGAAACAGAGGCCTTTTCAGGAGAAAGGTACAGAAGTGAAATACTGGTGTTCTGTATCACAACAAACAGCAATGAACACGTTACCTTCTCCTTCTCCAGAACAGGAACCCCCCTATAGCCACTACAGCCAATAGAGCCAAAAGGCAACCGATAACGGCTCCAGCAATGACACCTGATTAAAGAGAACAAGTATTACTCATTACTGATTTACCTCTGGCAATAATCTAATTCAAGATGCTACAGAAGAACCTCACAAGTGACAGAGCACACTCTGTGTGCTCTTTACTGTGTCCTTTGGCAGTATCAGGATTGAAAGCTCATTAAAAATAATAAACCAAGAATGACAAATTAATAAAGAATTAGGATTAAAGGACCAAAATTTTAATTCCAATACACCTGCTTCTAATTTACCAGCAGTTATTAGAACATCATCTGCTTTTTACTCCTTGTTCCTGTACCAAAGTCTCACTGTGCCATCCAATCCCCTTCAGCACGCACAGCTGCTGGTTACCTCCACAGTGGAAGTCACATCTGGGAGAATGAGGTCACCTGCAGAACTAGCAAGGTATGAATTTACAGAGCAGTGGTACTGCAAAGCTAGAAAGAAACTGCCCATCACAGAGAAACCAACAGCTGTTTTGCTACTGTGAAACTTGTCATAATTAAGGAGTCTCAACGCACTGTGCGTGTGCCAAGCTGCCAGTCCTACGTTTGACATCAACTATACCTGGATCCTGGGGTAGCAAAACTGCCTCAGAACAGGGTGAAAATGATACATAACTATCTTCCCCCACAATGATGTCAGCCACAGTAAAGGTTATATTAGTGAAACCCGCAACACTTGCCCTGTGGATGAGGGAGAAGAAAAAAACAAAAATCAAAACAACAGTTATATCACATGGTTTTCACAGCCTTAAGCAAGATCTGCAACCTTTTCATTATATTACCCTATAGATTTCAACTGCTTCAAAACTAACCAGCAGTTTGAAATAAATACCTGTATGAACGAAGTGGAATCAATGGTCCATTTTCGTAGCCATATGCTGTGTTTCCCTTGCCTACATCAACGATGTTTATACCATTCTGAGAATGGAAAAATGGTGATTTTGCCTGCTCTGTACTTATGACATATGTTACATAGGTAACGGTCGTCTTCTTCTTGAAATCTTTGTATGTGTTGTTCAATTTAGACTCCAAAGACTCACAACCTTCAGGAAAAAACAAGGATATAGGTGACATACATGGTTCACTGAGTTTGTCTCAATTGGCACAGTGGCTGAGATGGTCACATTAACCACAGTTATTATTACTTCACATAAGTACCACCCAAAATGAAAGGCTGAGTGCCACAATCTAGAAATCTCCACTACTGCAGTGCAATCTACTGACCTACCTCCCTGCTCCTCAGGGTTATTTGTTTTTAATCTCCTTTTGGTTTTACTTCTACCATGTCTACGAGAGCTTCTCTGTAAGGTACATTAGTGGTGGATTCTGATGTCCTCATGAATAACCTTCACTAGACAAGTCAGTAATACTCCTGGACACTCTATCAGCTGTCATATGTAGAAAGTGCAATGCAGACAGTAGAAAAAGAAATAAAATTACTTGGTATTTGGCAACACTGTGTTACCCAAACAGCATGAAGGCTCATTCAGGGTGACACTAAACTCATCCTGATCTGTACTTCCTTGCTATGTCTTATAAATAGTCTCACACCTAAGCTCTAAGAGATGAAAGAGTTTGTTTCTGCCTTTTCTTGGCAAGCACTGGATAAAACCGTGATCAGAACAGTTTCTCTTCCACAAGACTAAGAAGAATGGGCTACCACAGCCAGTAACCAACAGGACATCATCAGCAAAACAGCATCTCTTTACAGTGTCTGTTGTTAGAAGAGGAACCCTAGAAACTTGAGCTAGGTTATACAGTTGAGGCACATGTGACCTAAGAGGTAGTAAACAAGCTGTCCAACAATTCAAAAGCAAACTGATGTGAATATTCAAAGTGTTGCAGGAGGAAGAAGAATCTTGCTCATCTGACTGCAGTTTGAACACATTGCTCTATCGACTGCCTTTACAAAACTAAAAGCTCCTTCTAAAAGGCGATATAGTATTGAGCTCACCTTTAGAAAGGAGAAGCCTTGCAGGAGCACTGAAAGGTGGAAAAGCTCTAGGAAGTTTTCTACCATTGTGTAGACGAGGTTTGATCTGCCACCAGTGAGCTGGTGGCTCACTGCCACCAGCAGTAAAGCTCCACCAACTACACCCGTGCAAGGACGGGGTGCAAGACAGCTCTTCCAAAGCGTGACTTTGGTTACATTAAAAGCAGCTGAGGCTGCAATTAGCTCTGTTGTCTAGAAATGGGTGTTCAATACTATCTGAGATACATTTTCTGTCCTGTCTGGTTCCTAGTTTCCTTTTCAAAGGAGGTACATCCCAGTATACCTCCAGCTCCTTGTGGATGTCTTGCGTACTACCTTAGGACATTTCAAACAGCCTTAGACGCCACTGCTTACACAACTGAATAAAGACCCCTCTGTCTGCCCTAAAGGCAGTGATGTCTGTTTTAAGACAAACACACACATCTCATACATATTAATGTTATTTCAACACTATAAAGCTGAATCAATGCTTGGCTATATGATCGTTTTCTGCTCCTATGAAAGCACTCAGACTCTATATTACAAATACAGGCGATCTTCCTTCCTTATTTCTCTCAATCACATCCTGAACATCCTCTTTCTTGAGTACCTGGCAAATCAAAACCACACAAAAAAGCACACTGAATCTCCTCAAGGCTAAAGAGGACTGGCTGGAGATACAAGCAGAGCTGTTGCTGCATGTGAGAGTCTGATATTCAAATGAGCAGCTCTGGGGCAGCTGAGCAGGCATGGGAAAAGCAGGAGTTTTCTGCACTGATGTATTACATAGACAGATACAGATATACAAGCATGTCTTGGACATAGATTGTACGGAAAACCACAGAAGAAAGATCTACAGTCAAACTGCTGCAAGATGAACTTCCAGCATTAACACAAAGAATAAGCATGAATGTCAAATCCCACTCGGAGGAAACGATCTCATCTGCTGCTTTATTCCTCCAGTGTGCTGGCAGAAATGAAAAGTAGTTCAGCTAGAACCTACACTGCAAAGGTAAGTTCCTTAGTTTTATGATTTATCACTGGACATTAACCAATTGAAGATATTTCTTTGTTTTGATGGTTAGAGGTACGTTTGATGGACTATGCTCTAGTTTTCTCTAGTTTTCCCTGGCATTCAACCTCACGTGGCACGTAATGCTGACAATGCTCTTCAAGCCTTCCACCTGCACTCCATCTCTCTCAGTTAATAAAATCTGGTAAGTAAAAGAAAAAGAGCTGTCCTCCTTTCTTACTGCAGATACCTTCCAGCTAAAGAAGGGAGAGGGGAAAAAACATCCCACATTCTAAAGCTGCTGATATTAGTACCTGTGAAAATTATTCTGTAGGAGAAAAAAAACCCTTGTGGCAGGAACCTCTGGGAATCAAGATGACAACAGCACAGTGGCAATATACAGGAGACTTATATACAAGGCTAAGTCAGGCTGTAAAAAGGATGAGTGAAAACAATGGCTTTCTGAAAACAAGAGAGATCTGACTTCAAGCAAACAACGTTTGCCTCAATTTTTGAACAGTGATTGAAAACACTGAGTCAGTTTTTCCTCTATCCATTGAACACCTATTTAGAGTTAAGAACATAATGCTGCCTGATAAATTGTTTCACACAGCTACAAGATAATAGCATAATATCTTACCTTGTTCTTCTGTTGTGATCATTACTGCATAGGCTTTTAATGGTCCATTCACTGACTCAAAATCAGAGAATTCAACAGACAATGAATTGTGACTGACTGCCTTGACTAAAGGAGCTTTGCTTGGAGCAGGTGGGTCTATAAACAGAAATATTTTTCAGTACTTTCATGACCGATAAAGACAAGTTTTGCAAGCAAGAAAATGCTGCAATATTGATGCTATTCATATAATGTGTAATTATTGTGCACCACAACAGACTTTACACGAACGTAGAATTTTATTCACAATCTAAGGTGATGACGTACTGCATATCAAGTTTAGTATTCTGCAATCACGAGGCTAACATTTTAGTCCTAGGAATGTATTTCAAATGTTAACACTTACCGGTAATGCTCGTATTACACATTTTCTGCACTGCAGGGCTTTCAGAACTATTCGAACGAGTTGCAATAGTAACACTATAGGTGCTGAAATAATCTAAAGACACTGTTCTGAAGGTTTCCTCAGAGCCTTCTCTTAGGCAGGATGGAGCGTTGTCTTCTTTTTCCCATGTATCATTAAATATTTTAATTTTGAAACCAATATTGTTACCAGAAGGACATTCCCACTTCAGCATTAGGGAAGATTGCTTGGGCACTGGTTCACATTGAAATGAATTCACTAAGGCAGGAACTGGAGAAAAAAAAAATAGTAGTAAGAAATCAAGTATTGTAACAAATAGGAAAAGCTGCCTATTTGTAAGTTCTGTGTGTAAATGTCTGTAAAACTTCACTATTCCTTTCCTTCATCATACCAGAGACACTCTTAATGGGTTCATCCTGGGTCAGCTATGAAAATCCCACTGAGATGCTCTGGGACAGTCACTTCACCTCAGTCAAAACAGGACAAAATGAAAGAGGACAGTGCAGTATATCTTCACAACAGGGAAAAATGGTCACAGTGCCCAACATGAGGAACACAGAAGTGTGCTCTCTGTGGGAGCCCTTCAAAATAAGGGCTTGAGGCCTCATCCACAAGAAACACCCCCCCAAGAGAACACCCTCTCACACATTAACATTGCTGGTTGCAAGTAGGCCACGTGCATTGCTTCTGCCTGAAACAATATGGTCTTTCAACCCTCAGGCAGGTAGGCACAGCCTGGGGCTGCACAGCAAAGTACAGCTCACCAGAAACAGGGCTACAAGAAACTGTGACTTACTTGTATGCTGGATGGTGGACACTCCTTCTCCTTCTGTCTGACCATCATCCGCTACTGCAAACACAGTGAAATTGTACATCGTCCCAGGGATTAACTCGGGAATTTCTACTTCAGTGACACTGGATGTCAAGTTCCTACTAGAGGTACCATTTACAACCTCTATCTTGTACGTGTAGGAGTTGGAAGCAGTGTCCTTCATTGCCCATATTAAATTGACAGAAGTCATGCCAACATATTCTGCCTTCAGATCATGGACTGGGCTGGGCTCTGTGAAAGGCAAGACAACAACCTGTCAACCTGCAACAACACCTGCTCACGTACACAAACAGAGCACACACAGACACACCACTACTTCACTCATTGCTCAGAGTGCAGGAGCTCCCCAACACCACCACCAGATGCTCCTGGAGGCTTTTGCATTGATGGACAGCTAAGAGAGAGAACTGAATAAAAGTCACTCTGGGTGAGATTCATCTTCCTTTGAAGCTCTGAAGCAGAAGCACAGGTCACCATGGTGCCAGTGCTCCCAGGATTTTGCTTGGGAATTCAGAGATGTGGTCAGGAAAGAAACAAGGTTGCATGAGAAGAGGAGAGCAGATGGTGGTAGGTCTGTGCACAGCAAAAGATAAGGAACATCAAATATCACAGTAAAGTAACAGAAGTGATGACCAGGCACTCTGCTCCTTGTCCACCCTTCATGCCCTGAGCTCACTCTTGAGCTAGCGCTGCCTAAAGCTCACTCCCCTGCTGCAGCCCCATGGCAGCCACAGGCCCCCAGATCACACCAGTTCCCTGGGCACACCACTTTATCTGGGCAGGAGCCCTTTAAAAAAAAAAAAGAAAAAAAAAGAAAAAAAAAGAAAAAATCCAGTCTAAGGCTGCCATCCTCCAAGAAATTAATGCAGAAAAACTGCCCACACAAATCCCAGGCCAGGGAGGCAGGTTCTCCTGGAAGAGTTCCTTCATTGTGTCACAGGCCTTGGTGATCGCCTTCAGCAATCACTGGTTTTAATGTTCGGGGGTTTTTTTACACTGTTTTAAAAAGAAGGCTAAGTTTATTCCACACAAAGATCTCTGACTGGAGGCCAGCAAAGCACTGCACCTCTGCCTGCAACAGTACTGAATTTCAACCCCCAGGCAGTTTGGCAGAGCCTTGAGCTGCACAGCAAAATACAGCTCACCAGAAACAGGGCTACAAGAAACTGCAACTTACTTGTGTATTGGATTATGGACACCCCTTCTCCTTCTGTCTGACCATCATCCGCTACTGCAAACACAGTGAAATTGTACATCGTCCCAGGGATTAACTCGGGAATTTCTGCTTCAGTGACACTGGATGTCAAGTTCCTACTAGAGGTACCATTTACAACCTCTATCCTGTACGTGTAGGAGTTGGAAGCAGTGTCCTTCATTGCCCATGTTAAGTTGACAGATGTCACACCAACATATTCTGCCTTCAGATCATGGACTGGGCTGGGCTCTGTGAAAGGCAAGACAACAACCTGTCAACCTGCAACAACATCTGCTCAAGTACACAGACAGAACACAGACACACCACTACTTTACTCATTGAGAGAGCAAGAGCACCCCAGCAACATCACCAGATGCTCCTGGATGCTTTTGTATGAACAGCTGGGTAACAGAAAAATGAGAAAGGGCATCTCAAGTACGATTCACCTTCCTTTCACATTCTAAAGCAGGAATACAGGTCACCACGGTTCCAGCGCTCCCAGGGTTTCCCTCCTGGCAATCCAGAGAGGTGGGAAGAAAGGAGAGAAGAGTGGAGAGGAAAGACAATGGTGGTGCATCTCTGCACAGCAAAAAGTAAGGAAGATCAAATATGAGTGAAAGAGGAACCGAGGTGATGATCGAGGCACCCAGCTCCTCCAACCCTTGGGTCCTGTGCTCACTCCCATGGCAGAGAGACCATCTCCAAAACCCCTCTCTCCAGCACCCTATTGCCTGAGCATCTTAAACAGGGCAAACAGCCATTACAGTCAGGCAGCACAGCAGAGACTTCTGGAAGTCGACTGGAAAGGTAGGAGCACACATGCAGGTACATTTCAGGACAACACAAATGACAATAGTAGGCACCTGTTCTCTTTCAAATATACCCTGTGCGATGACTGGACTGGGCTGCAGCCTTGCAGGCCAGCTCCAAAACGGTTCCTCCAACACCACATGTCAAGGCTTTTGATAGTCAACGTGGGAAGGTGCCAAATGGCCAAGACAGTTCTCCTGAACTACAGCTGCGTAAATCTCACTCTCCTGCTACAGTCCAATGGCAGCTGCAGGCGCCCAAATGACTGACGTTCCTCTGGTCAATATGCTCTGTGGGAGCCTTTTATAACAATAATCCGAGGCCCCTCATCCTCTAGGAAATGAATGCAAATCCCTTTCCCAAATTTAGAAGATGGACATTCGGGGGAGGGAGGGGGAAATCTCTTCTCTGCGTTGCTAGCCTTGGGGACAGATGCCACCAACAGCTTTGTATCACAATGATACTGCTTCTGCACTTTAACATCCCATGCTTGGCAAACTGACCGTCTCCAGCTCCAGGATCAAATCCTCACCTCTGCCTGTAAAAGCACTAAATTACAGCCCTTGGGCAGGTAGGCAAGGCCCTGAGCTGCACAACAAAACACAGCCCACCAGAAACAGGGCTGCAAGAAACTCTGACTTACTTGTATACAGCCTTATGGACAGTCCTCCTCCTTCTGTCTGACCATCATCCGCTACTGCAAACACAGTGAAATTGTACATTGTCCCAGGGATTAATTCAGTAATTTCAGTTTTGGTGACTCTGGATGTCAAGTTCCTACTAGAGGTACCATTTACAACCTCTATCCTGTACATATAGGAGTCGGAAGCAGTGTCGTTCACCACCCACGTCAAGATGACGGAAGTCACACCCACATATTCTGCCTTGAGATCATGAACTGGGCTGGGCTCTGTGAAAGGCAAGACAACAATCTGTCAAGACAGAGAAAAAGAAAAAGATCTGGAGCCACATTTCCTTATTCCAGATAGACTGAGCATTATTTGTAGTTAAGCAGTACTTCCACAGTATCAATGTCCAGTTTCAGACATACATGCTGAAGCATCTTTGGAAAGGTCACAGGAGTTCTTGGGAACATTCTGTTTATTTCATTTCACATGCTAAAGTTATCTGTTTCCACAGTAGGCTTCTAGACAGAGAAACGGATGGAACTCTTGGAAGTAAGTAGACTACAGGTTGATCTTGGTTGGTTAACTCAAAATTTTGCCCACAAGTCTTAAAGCCCTTCAGCCCAGCCTCTCCCCAACATCAGCAGAAGGAAATGGTCTCCTCGAGCAGGTCCAACAATTGACCCACCCTGGGAAGGCTGTGTCTGCAGGCCTGGCTCAGCACCAACACCAAGGAGACACGATTCTCCTGAGGCAGTATAAACAAGCTCCTCTACTCAGTAGCAGTTCCAGGACACACAGGTTCAAATTGCTTTGTAGGGATGTTGCCTGTCCCCTTTCCACTCCTGAGGTAGAAACAAAATAAAGATTTCCTCCCTTCTGTCCCTCTAATCTGAGAAAGAGATACTATGGCACAACGCTGACAAAACCGGCACCAGAGAAGCCCCAGATGAATGGCTCTGCAAAGAGCCCAAAACAATCTTTAAACACAAAAAGCCTCCGTGATCCTGGCCACCACATCATTGCACACCATGTCCCTTGGTCTGAGCTGTGATAACCTGCTCCCAGAAGTATTGTAGGGGCCCTATTCAGCCCTCAGGTCTCGAGAAAGTCTTGCTGTTTCAGCAACTGGATCTCTACATAGTCTTGAGCAGCCAAGCTGATGAAATAACTGGTTTGCAGGCCACACATGCACACACAGGGACACACACGATCTCAGACTTTTACCTTTTTACCAAAAAGCACTTGGTAATCATGCCCACAGGCACCTGAAGCAAAGCAACGTCACGATGAGACAAAATACAAAGTAGGAAACTCAGGGGCAGGTCAACGTGGGACAAACTGCATGTAGACTTCAATTGTGAGGCACCATTTCCTTACTTGTATACTGGATGATAGACACTCCTTCTCCTTCTGTCTGACCATCATCCACTACAGCAAACACAGTGAAATTGTACATCGTCCCAGGGATTAACTCGGGAATTTCTGCTTCAGTGACTCTGGATGTCAAGTTCCTACTAGAGGTACCATTTACAACCTCTATCTTGTACGTGTAGGAGTTGGAAGCAGCATTGCTCACTGTCCAAGTTAAGTTGACAGATGTCACACCAACATATTCTGCCCTCAGATCATGGACTGGGCTGGGCTCTGTGAAAGGCAAGACAACAACCTGTCAACCTGCAACAACACCTGCTCACGTACACGAACAGAACACACACAGACACACCACTACTTCACTCTTCACATCACTCATCGCTCAGAGTGCAGGAGCACCCCAACAAGACCACCAGACATTCCTGGAGGCTTTCACATAAATAGGAAGCTAAGAGAGAACTGAACAAGAGTCATTCCGGGTGAGATTCATCTCCCTTTGACACTCCACAGAAGCAGCACAAGTCACCATGGTGTCAGTGCTTCCAGGGCTTCCCTTACGGATCTAGAGAGGTGGGGAGGAAAGAGAAGAGGATGGAGGGGAAGGTAAGGTTTTGGGGGTTTGTTTTATTGATTGGTTTTTGGTTTTGTTAATGTTGCATGGGATTTTTTTGTTTTAGGGTAGGGCTAGAGGGGGTATGGTGTTTTTAAATAAAACAAAATATCCTGAGGCTATGTTTTCTCTACACATTAACATCTCATTCTTAGTAGACAGTCCAGGTAAGCCCTGCATTATATTTCAACCCTCATACAGGTAGGCACAAGAAAATACAGCCTATCAGGAAACAGGGCTACAAGGAACTATGACTTACTTGTATACTGGATGGTGGACACTCCTTCTCCTTCTGTCTGACCATCATCCGCTACAGCAAACACAGTGAAATTGTACATCGTCCCAGGGATTAACTCGGGAATTTCTACTTCAGTGACTCTGGATGTCAAGTTCCTACTAGAGGTACCATTTACAACCTCTGTCCTGTACGTGTAGGAGTTGGAAGCAGTGTCCTTCATTGCCCATGTTAAATTGACAGAAGTCATGCCGACATATTCTGCCTTTAGATCATGGACTGGGCTGGGCTCTGTGAAAGGCAAGACAACAACCTGTCAACCTGCAACAACATCTGCTCACGTACACGGACAGAACACACACACACACCACTACTTCACACTGAGAACTTTAGCTGGTTTTGCTTTGCTTTTATTTTAAAGCAGGGATAGGTTTCTTCCACACATTAAGACCTCATGGTTAATAGGCAGCCCAGATTATGCTCCAGGATGAAAACATCATGTCTATACACAGTAGTTTCCTATTTCAGCACTCAGCCAGGTAGGCAAAGCTCTGAGCTGCAAGCAGAACAGCGCTGCAATAAACCACAACTTACTTGTATATTGGATTATGGACACCCCTTCTCCTTC